>JAODKC010000137.1:10750247-10772403 GCA_026777985.1 Mormyrops attenuatus
CATTTTCCAAAAGGTCATCATCGCCCACTGGGTCGCCTTTTATATTTTCATTATTGAGGTGCAGCGCCATGAAACGGCGGACCACCTTTTAGAGCCCCACCGTAATCCACGTTAAGGCTGGGCCGGGGGGGGGAGACGTGGTGAGGAAGATGTGGGGGGGGCAGAGAGTAAAGAAAGGAGAAGAGAGAAGACGAGAGGAAGAGGCAGAGAGATGGAGCGGAGAGAGATAGAGGTCGAGAGAGAGAGAGAGAGAGAGAGAGCTGGTGGGAGAGGGAGAGAGGGAGTTTGCGTTACACACGCATCCCCCTGCTAAACCTTACAATCAGATAGGCCCTGATTGTTTTTGTTAGATACAGTTTAATCTCGGTTATCTCCAAGCTGCTCCATAATTGAATTTGTCTGGGCTGATCAGACCGTCTCACCATTAACCGTACATCTCTTTGTTTCAAAGGCTCCAACCAGCACAGACTCTCTGCCTTCAGTGGCAAGTTTACTATTCTAATTTTTTGGATGGGAAGAGGCCTTTAGATTCTGGGATTTATAGTAAGTCTGCAGCCCAAAGGCTGTAATAATAAAAAAAAAATACAGCCGGCTGTACGACACCCGATAAGTTAAATTTATACGCAGGTGTGCAGCTTTCCATTTACTCTTTCAACAAAAAAAATCTTTGCTCCCAAAGATCAGGAGAATAGATTGTGGGCCTGGAGGCAATCTTTTCATTTCAAAGGACTTTCTGCCAAACTTTGCAATTATTTCATGACAAAGCCCGGCTCCGCTTATTTTCTGGGAAGAGTGTTAATTGAACGTCTTAGGTTTTCTTCCTCCTTCCTGTCCCCAAACGCACAGGATTTTTGTTATTCTCATTTCCGAAAACAACGCTAGTGGTGACATCACTTCCTGCTAATCACCTTGACGATTGTGATGTGTTGCCATTACTGAGGGTGTTCTTGCCATTCCGGTCAGTCTTGAGTGCCGTTTTAGAGATGCACGTTCATCATGGCTGCAGCGTTGCAGGAAGCCTGGGGGGGCGTCACTTTGAACTTGCATTTTAAAATCGAAAAGAACACAGGCAGCTTAGCCCTCTGCGGCCCTTTCACGCACACACCCCAACATATTGGCTGCATTGTTTGTTATGGAGGAGGAAATAAAATCTGCCCATACATAGCCTGCCAAGGGATTTCAATTTGAAAGCCCGCTTACTTAAATGGTTTCTTGTCTCCCGGCCCGGGAAATGGGAAGTGAACCACGAGGGGGACGGATGGCACGTCTCAGCCGCAACAATCCCTCCTTATGCCGCACTCCCAGCGCTTATTGAAATCTAACAGCCGGACGGTCCCCTCCCAGCGCGGCCCGAACAGCCCAAGGGGTTGCAGAAATTCCAAAATCCAAACCGGACGCACTCCCCGGCCCAGCGTGAGCGGAGGAGAAGCGAGAATGCCCCCTGCCTCCACCCCGTGTCAAGCCGGCCTTTCTATGCTGGTCGCTCGTTTTTTTTTTTTCTTTGCACGGGAGGACCCTGGCTCGCCTCCAGAGGCGCCACCTGCGAGGGGGTCCGTCCGCCTCAATGGCCGGCCCCGTCACCGGGCCCCCGGGTGACCCTGTGTTTGGCACCGTGACCCTTAGCAGCTGGCACAGGGGACCCTGCTGACTCTAATGGTGCCAAGAAGTAGCCTTTCATTGGCCGGGGGGAGGGCATTCTCAGCATCCGCACTCACTCCCCCGTACAGTTAATGGACAAAGCCCCATCTTTGTGTGCTGGTGAACCAGATGCACAACGGCCTGTGCCCCCCTCCATCCCGATGTCGCTGAGCCATTCGGGAAGGGAAAACATAGCGAGCCATTACCCTATCAGGGGAGAGGAGGATGCTGGGGAAGTTTCCTGTGCTGGTTTCGGAGCTGCCAAGCAGAGCTGCTGTTTCTCACAGTACCTCAGCGTTCCATATGGCACCTCAACGCATTTTCCGAGACACCATCTGCACCTTTTCTATTCATGTAACCACTTCTAATGCATGAGTCGCTTTGTACTAAAAATGTAAGTCCACTGGCAATATGAAGTCAGTGAAGAGCTAAAGGTGAAACGTTCCTCTCGGCAGCTACAAGCTTGTGGGTGGCGCAGTGGGCAGTCCTGTGACCTCACACCTTTAAGGCTGGGGGTCCCTTTCCTGCGGTGTTTGCCCTGTGTCTGTGTGGGGTTCCGCCTGCAGCTTTGGAACATGTGGCTTGGCGAACTGGGGTCTCCAAATTACTCTCACCTTGTTTGTATCTTGTATTGAAATGACTTCCTGGGACTGGTTCCAAGCTCTCCGCGACCTTGTGCTGGGTAAGTGGTTATGAAAGAAGGACAGATGTGGAAACTTTCACAACTACCTGCACTTTCTGTCCTTCCGATAAAGCGTCCCGTCGATCCGGTCCCTTTTTCCAAGCTACTTCGGCAAAATTTATTTAGTTATGTTAATGCGATAAGCTGTTATCTGTGTCAGTCACTGCAGCTGAAATAAGTGTAATTAATACAATGAACGATAATCGCAGGTATTGCATTAGCATAGCAAATGCTGTGAACGCTAGTGTTGCTAACTTAAAAAAAAAATATATCGCTCTCCTGGGTTTTCGCATTAAAGATAAAAATACAGGCACAGGTGAGGACACACTCAGGTCGCTGGCACCGGCAGGAACACCGTGTTTGTTTGTTCTGTTCGGAAAGTGGCGGGCCTTCACCTCCAATTGTACTGTGGCTGTGCTCCTAGTGGTTTATTAATGCTAACTGAAATTAGCTTGTACAGCTTTTTAAAATAATTTATTATTATTTTCCTGGTTCTTTCCAGATGTTCCGTCTGTGGTTTGAGGTTTGACGTGCTATACTTTCTTCCTCCTTTGAGAAATTCAAGCTAAGTGCTGAGCCCTAGGCTACAGTGACTGGAAGCGCATTTATCCCGAACCTTTGACCACTAGGTCTTCTGCTGGCCCATAGAAATTTAGATTAATCAAAACTGAAACAACTGTAACAGTGAATATGGACAGACGACAGCAAAGCATTTCTGAGGTGTATAGTTTTAGATCCAGTGCCTGGGCTGCTTTGGAGTGGCTGCATTGTGCAAATCCACTCAGTGGTTCTGTTTATTAATTTTTTTCAATGCCCAATTAAAAAGTAACCCACTGAATTTCAAGTCCATCGTTCCTTACTGCATGTGTGCCTTCAGTCACCTAAACTCCCCATGCCTGACATATTTATTGGGGGCTCTTCATAGTTTTGAAATTTACTAATTATATAATAACATATCAACAAGCTGATGGCTGCACAGAGAACGTCTTATGCTTATTACCAGTGACACACCACGGAAAATATTTTTTTGCAATACAGATTAACCATGGATCTTTTCTATCCATCATCTGCAACTACTTATCTATTAAAATACAGCCGTGAGATCATCCCGAGAAGCACCAGAGTCACCTCAGTCCATTTCAGGATTCACAGACACCTACATACTATGAGCAATTTAGTGCCTATTTGCTTGGCAATATATTTTTCGACCGTGGGGGGAAATCCAGGCAAACACGGGAAGAGCATGCGAACTGCGCACGTCAAATCCCAAGCCCTGGAAATGTGAGGCAAGAGTACGTTATTAAAGTCATCAATATGAGAACTGTTGCAAGCACTGATTGACTTGTATGCTTCCAAACCCATTATGTCGTCATGGGTGAAATTCGGTTTGCATCCTGTGTGAACTCACCACTGCAGCCAATGGGAATCAGCCTTTCACAGCCAGTGTCCAGCTCATTATCACTCCTGCAACTTGAGTCACCCCTTCAGGTTTAAAGAGGGGGGTGATTTATATCCGTGTCCCTTGGAGTCACTCTTCATGGGCTGCCAAGGTGCCTGTGAAGGTGGAAATTAAAAAAGGGGAGCATCACATTTGCACTGTTCAACCTCGAACTGCGACAGGGTGAAAGTAGCTTCTTGTGTGAATGCGTCCCAATTTTGTCTTTGTTGCACTGAATTATACAAATTAATCTAAACCCACTTACTGTGACGAATTTCTTAAGCATCATCTCACCTTGGCTTTCCACGTCAAACGTAAATTCGAGACAGACTGCAGTCTGGGTTCGTTTAACTTTGCTGCAGTTAAACTGTATGTTTTAAATTTATGTTTTGTCTTATTTTATTGATGCCGTCATGCGATGGCAGATACATGTTTTTTTTAGGTTTTAATTTGGTTGAGTTTTTGACTTTTTATAAACATGATTTCTATTACACAGAAAGAAGACAGCATCCAATCCGAGCGAGATCAGGGCACGGGAAAGGGTATGGGTACCCCTTACACACACACATGCACGCACGCACTCACCTACGCACAGGTTTGTCATTATACCTTTGTGGGGACTCTCCATTCATTTCTATGGGGAAAATTCGTACATGATGACCATAACCCCTACCCAGCCCTAACCTTCACCATAAGCAAATAAACAAAAAATGAGACTTCTGCCATTTTTAGTTTTTTGATTGCATTCACTAACCTTTCCGGGGATCTGAAAAATGGTCCCCACAACATCAAAATAACAAGTTTTTATTACATTGTGGGGAACATTTTGTCCCCACAATGTAATATAAATCTAATCGACACACACACACACACACAGACAGACCTGTACTCATGTCTTTGTGGGCACTGTCCATTCATTTCTGTGGGCAAACCCTGATGCTTATCCGGGGACGCGTCAGCGTAACTGAACTCCGGGGGCTCATGGTCAAACTGTGAGGGGAGAGTCGGTGGCACCGTCTCAGGTGTACCTAGTCCCTCTGCTCCGCAGGCCGATCGCCACACGGCACCAATGCTTTCCAGAGCGATGGGGCTCACTGGCCCCCATCACAAAAAAATGCTAAAAAAATCTTTAAAGCATTTCGCAGCGTGACGAAATCAAGGATCATCTTAGCGGAATGAGAGATGGGGTGAAAAAAAGTGTCTGTTTTGTTCTCTCCCTTTTTATCCTTTCTTTTTCTCGGTCGCTAACAACAACAAGCTCATTAGACTGCACGTGCACTGACATTTCACCCCGCATTCGTCCCCCCCCTCCCAAGCCTCACATCATTAACTAGCGGTGTGCTGCTCAAAGGTAGCGGCCCCGCTCTCTGAGTGAGTGTCTCCGCGCCAGGAGAGCCAGTGTTTTGATGAGCTTGTCACTCCTTTACCCCAAACATGTCTCATTAATAGTTCAGTCCCAGTACCCCTCTTTTCCCCCATCCTTCCTTTCCCCCTCTTTCTCCGCACTAATTAGCTTTACTTCCTCCTTCTTCCGTGCTTCCCCAGTTGTCTCAAAGGGAGACGGATATAATTTTTTTTAACCCAAAGGCCAACTTAATCAGCTGAATTAATGACTTTATTACCCGTTAGACTTCTGGCCACGCGACACCCCCCCCACACACACACACACAGACACACAACTTTCCCGCCTCTTTCTGCTTCTACAGAAACTTAAAAAGGAAGGAAGATAAACAACAGAAGCAACAATAGAGACAATTCTGGGAACGATGTTTACGTGAAAACATTCACTTCATCCTGCTGTCTTTTCAAATTAAATTTTTTTTAGGTAAAAATCTCTCTTTTTGTATCAGTCAAATATAAGTAAGGAAGAGTAAGCACAAATCGATTATCACACAATTATCTCCAGCTGAAGTGAAAAAAAGATAAAGAATTAAATGAAGAGCAAGTATTTCTGAGAAAAAAAAAAGAATTAATCTCACCTCAATGTCAGAGATCTCCTGTGAACAAGACCTACAAACCTCCACAAAAACCTAATCAAACTCTGCTTTGAAAATTCAGTGTTAATGACATTTTTGCATTTTTAAGCAGTATGAGAATAATTTTGACGCACAGAAAGATTCTCATACCTTCAGCTGTGCCGTTTGTTATTAAAATTCAAATACAATCATGAATGCACACAAAGCTGTGTCTGCTTTTGGCTGTTGGTGAAAATGTACCAATCGCTTCATCAGGGATTCTGCTGCAAGTACCATGGCTTACATTTCTGCATCTAGAATGTAATAGAACTGATTTACCTACAGTAATGCAGACTGGAAATGAAGATTAAGCGAATGTGTAGCAGTATTGATTTCTTTCCATATTTACTACAGTACATGCTAGTAATCCCGTCGTCATCTACCTTCTCATCCAGCTCATGGTCACCTGAGGCCATCACAGGACACACACGCTGTGAGAAATATAAAGATTACAATTTCTATCTTTGTACTGGAAAACAGCCCAACAGGGGGAAGGCATAAAAACTCCACACTGACAGGGCAGGGGTGTGATCCAGGCCCTCTCCACTGCCACACAGCCCTTAAATGTAAATAACAATGAATTTCTTTATACGGTTGAGGGACAGGATAAACAATAAGTAGGCTGCCAGTTTAGTGAAGAATGGTCAGATGTGGTCAAGGTTGCTCCTCTGAGCAGAACAGTGGAGGATTGTATTTCTTGTGGGGTGTGTGGTCCAGCAGGTTAGGATGTATGTGTGTGTATGTGTGATTAGATGGTTGCTGGTTCAAATTCCCTAGTCAGTGGAGTGATTTTTAGTCATTTGCAAGGTCCTTAACTCCCAACTGCCCCAGGCACTGGCTGACCCTGCGTTCTCTCAAAGATGTACATCGCTTTGGGTAAAAGTGCCTGCTAAACAACAAAAAGGTACCTGGATTGAGGGAAGAAACAGAGCGAGACTGAGATGGAAAGTGTTTCCTGTCAACGACTTCCTTTTAGAAGTGCTTTAGTCATTCATCACCTCCAATTTCTGCAAATGAGCATTGCCGTTTGAAGAAGGCCCTAGGATGCGTGACGAAGAAGACCAACCCCATCTTGGTGTGATTTATAGGCGTTGTGCCAAAATATAGCAGGAGAGATGAAGAACTAGGCATCTGAAATGTTATATTTAAGTCCTGAATGTGACTCTGTGAGATTACGCCTGACACAGGTATGCTAAATCTCCAGGTATCATATCAGGCAATGACAAATACTTTACAGGTACATTATAAATTTTGCAGTACACACTGTGCTAAATATTAGTACACAGCACACATGGTACTGCAAGCGTTTCAGAGACCTGTCAGGCATTTTAAAATGTGTACACACTGCTCACTGGTGTGACTGTACTGCGGTGGTTTCAGGGGAAAGTTCAACGTTCATTTAAGGGCACTGATGAAGGGCGTTCGGGGTCACACGCCGGTAGCTGATGTTTCCATCATCATCTAACATTATGCGCCGCCAGATCCTGCCGCGCAGCCGCTAATAAGGCCCCGGCAAGGTGAGAGCAAGGCGCGAGCTTCTCCCCGCGCACCTGTTCCCGCGCGCTGCCATCTCGCGGGGCCTATTAGACAATTACACCTGAGCGATTCTGCTTAATATGGGGCGAAAAATACCCGAGATCCCCCGCGTCAGGCGTTTCTTTCACCATCACTTCCTCCCTTCCCGCTCCGTAATAAGGTGCGGAGGCACGCGCGTCGGTAAGGATGGAATTATTCATTAGCTTTGCCTAGCCACCCCCCCACACACCCCCTCCAATCCGCATATTCAACAACTTTGGGATAAACACGGAATTGCAAATTTGCTCGCAGCGAAATTGAATAAATTGGATGCCCTGGCATGCCTGTAAAATCCGGGTTGATGCCGATGTTTGCCTCGGTCACGCCGGTGCGTCGCGGCCGATTGGCGGGACGCCGTGGTAGACGCCAAACGGAGTTTTTAAATTAAGACGGCTCCTTAATTAAAAAATACTGATTACATGTTAATTATATGTATTAATTAAATGTTTGTATAACTAAAAGTAAATTAAGACAATTTAATTTTAATGACAGGTTTTCTGTCAGAAACTACTGGTTACCTAAGTAAGCCTTCCATCTTTATGCAGTTAACCAAAATACCTCGTAATGGATGATGAATTGGTTTATAGACACACACACACACACGTATAGGAATTATAAGCCTTAATTAAACTGAATTCAACGTTATACTCCGAACCACACATATTAGGACTGACATCCGTACAGACATTGACCGTGAAAAGAAGACAGATGGATGGATGTTGATAGATTGTTTTCCTTGAAACAGGCGAATGCGAGACTCAGATATGCAGTCAACGTACCGCACGAGTGACAGAATTTTAATATAATCATTCAAAATTCGTCAGTAAGAATAAATCTGTAAAATCTTTGGTGTCTTCCGTTCCCAAAAAGGTGGTTTACTAAAAGCACAAATTAAAATTAACAAAAAAAAAAAATACACTATTGGGCCTCATCATCTTAAATTATCAAAATCAAGTAAATCATCTTAATCAAGTTAAATACAGGCGGATACCTAACTAATCTGGTTAGATTTTATGTTATTGTTTCCCTGACCTGACCCCCACGCTTCTGGGGTTAGACTCCACCCACTAGTGTAGATGTATGAATCGCTGGATGGATGGATGGATGGATGGATGGATGTGCACACTCAGTGACTAAAGTGAGATGTTGGGACAGCCCCCCTCTGCTTCCACCGGACAGGTCCTGACAAACCTCACTTAGATGTGCCCTATTTGACCAAGTCATAAATTACCACTAGATCAAATTAATGAGGTGATATAAAAAGTTACAATTAATACATTTAACACAGAATTGGACTTATTATAACAGACTGTCAAAATACAAAATTTCCATTGTTGGAACAAATTTCAATATATTGTGGAGAATTTTTATCATTCACTATTGACCTTTTATATTCCTGTATCCAAAGTATATTAAACTTGAACTCATTTCCTGACAATAATTGAGAATTAAAACGTGATAATTGTCTTTTGAACAAATTAGCATTTTATTTCCCATTTTTAAAGCACACGTGGAGAACTCTCTATTGACAGTACTTAACCGCCGCCTTGTGGATAGGACATGAAATACACCCGACTTTACAATTACCGTGCGATCAATATGCAAAGGGGGTCAATAAAAACGTTACTTGCAATCACATTGTAAAACTTTAAAATAGATTCTTGGTTGCTTCTGATTTTTCTTTCTGAAGAAACTTATGTTTACTAACCGAAACACCGGAGACGTGATATCCCGTGGTAATCGTGACACTAACTGTGCTACAACTAACGTGAATTCTGTCTAACGTTTATACAAGACCGGTGTGCTTCATTAATTATCACATAATTGAAATAATATTCTTAAAATGAATTTCCAGACCAGCCAAATAGGGTTAGGTAGGACAGAAAAGATTATCCCACAGGTACTGATGACCACCATTTAGCCATCTGACTAGGAAATGTACCATTTGTCCTACTTTGGTCAACAGCAGCTCTACCATCTACATAAGGTGTGGCCAATCTTATCCGCAAAGGGCCCGTGTGTACGCAGGTTTTAGGGGTAACCTATAGGTCAGCTAAACCCAGGCGTGAGGACTCTTCAGTCAATCACTCCTCTAATTAGGACGTTGCAGTGAAACCGGCATACACAGCAGCCCATTCTGGACAACACTGGCCACCCCTGATCTATATCAAGATTGACTCTCACACAGACCACTGCCCCCTGGTGGCACGGGGCTTGATCTCCTTGCCATCTGACAGAAAAAAAGTCACAGACGATCCAGAGACACCAGTCTATGAGAAGGACAGGATACCCAACCAGGGAACTGTACGAAGTGGGCGGACTCTCTACAGAGTAAGGATTTGGCTGTCATGGTCTCTAAGCACTTTAAAAGACTATTATACTGGGATAATGGAGGAGGGGGAACCCACACAATTGAATTCTTTGCACCTTTGGCTATTGTCCAATTTATACTAAATTATAAAGGACTTACTGCGAAGCATCACTCCTGCACATTATTCAACATACAGTTTACTTTTTCTGAAAAATAAAACACGTACAGTTTTACAAAAATAGAGCTTTATATACACAGTACAAAGGAAACAAATGGTTTACATAAAAAAGCAGGAATATGTACAATATGGACCAAACAGGTAAGAACATGCCTGGTTCCAGATGCCAAACCGCATCCTTAATTGCCTCCTGGCAATTAATAGAGTTTATCGGTCTCTTCCCAGGGGTGAGAGGTCACAGTACCGAGCGGTACTTACAGGCAAACATGATCCAGACGGCGCACGCAGACTCTGCGTAGGTATAGACCCGCGCTCGGACCGCCAGCCTCACCTGGTCGCCACGGCAACACACTATCTCGTCACAGAACGGAGACCTGTTAGGTCACAAAAGGGCCGTCACCTGCCACTTTCCCAGAATACTGTTAAGTGTGAAATTGAGTGCCACAGCGCCCCCCCACTCCCTGCAGCCCCACCTACCGCATGCTGGTGGCGAATGCCCTGCGGGCGTTGCGGTGCGTGAAGTGGATGGGGAAGCCCTTGAAGGTGTGGCCGTCGGGTACTGCCCGTCGCACTGCGTCCTGGAACTCCTCATTCCCACAGGACACCCCTGTGCTGCGCTCCAGCTCGTAGGCCGACAGCGCCGCCGACAGCAGGTAGGACAGCTGGTCGTCCCACGCTGTGGTCATACCCAGGTCCTGAATGGCAGAAACCGCAACAGGAAAGCATTACAGCTCTGCAGTTCCCTATGTGTGGTTCCCCAGACCAAACTTGTTTCTGGATCTTAGAGCTCAGCAATTAAAGGAAACAAGAGAGCATCCGAGTAGAGGAGTTTGCCTGGTTCCGTCAGCCAGACTGCACTAGAATTGGCAAGAAAGGGCAGGCAGCAGTGTAGCAGTTAAGGCTATAGACTCTGAAGGTTGCTGGTTCAAGTCCCAAGTGGGGTCTGTGGTTTTAACTTAAAAGAACTTAAATCAGAGCAACTGCAGTTAAATGTACAGTTTTAAGCGTACCAAAAATCCACTGCATAAAGTGTCACCTAAGGAAATAAAGAGACTGAGACCATTGATGAGCAGAGCAATGGTACCTTTCTGTGCTCAGACACTAGCAAGCGCATCTCCAGCTCCAGGTGGTTGCTGGCAGCAGCTGGATCCAACGCAGGGCCGCAGAGTGGGGGCAGGGGGGGCACCGAGGAGCCGGACCCCGGGGCGCACACGGAGAGCAGGGCGTCCTCGCTCATGGACTTCCACAGTGACGGCTCCCGCAGGTCAAAGATGCACAGCTCCACGGCGTCCGAGGGCTGGCAGTTGGCCAGGAAGGCTTTGTGGTTGAACACGCAGCCTACCGTTCTGTACGGGTACGAGGGGCGGGGCTGGGGCGCAAGAGGAGGGTCGTCTGGGTTGATGGGCTGGTGCAGGTATCTGCCAAACACCACAGGTTTGTTGTACACATAAAATAAATAATCCACAGAAATGCCAAAGACACAAGAAACTGGTGCCTCTGAAACTCGATACTTGTTTCATGCACTATTTCCGTTGCACATATCCATGGCAGGACAATCGTCCACAATCAGTCATTTTAAGGGTAAACTGCACGTAAATAGTTTCCTGGTACTTAATTCCAGGCATAGATACCTGTGCCCAGTAAGACTCTCCCAGAAGGTGACAGAACCTTCGGTGCCACAGGTCATCACCCAGGCGTGGGGCACAGCCTTGACTTTGGTGCCCACGCACACGTAGGCATCCAGGCCGAAGCCGAGCAGCAGGCTGCACAGGAGGGTGGCATGGTCCTCGCAGTCGCCCTGGAAACACAGACAGACGTCAGCCCTCCGTGCTGAGCACCGACCACACGCGCACACACACCGGCTTGGAAAGAAGATCTTTGTGGTTTCCTGGGTAAAAGGACTTTTAACTCGAAATGTCACCCCTCATATTTTTCCTGGGCATTTTCGGCTCACTATGCAGGCATCGGACGGATTCACACCCCCAGTGAACCTCGTCTATGCTGCCCCCGTACTGAAGATTCATGAGATTCAAGATTCATGAGAAATGGTAACACAGACTGGGATGGGAGGGGCCTTCTTTAAAAGTAAACACAGCAGAACAACACTTAAACAGGCAGCAGCATACAGGTTACTCAAATTCTTCAGTGAAACATAAATAATGCAAAACGCACGTCTTTAGCTGTCAGTGGCTGACAGTCTTTGAATAAGCAGGGCATGGCTTGGCAATCAGGAAAATTAAGTCTCCTTTCTGGGTAGAATTCCTCTTTGATATCCCCAATGCTTACCAAAGGAACAAGGGTTTAACTCACTGTATTACCTGGCAAGTCAGAAGTCAAATGCTTAAAAAAAGTAACTAGATCACGGAGGAATCCACAAACGTGTGTGGCGAACAAACATCGCTCAGGGTAGCATTCCAGTCAGAGCCTATCCCCAAGCCCCGTCTCTAGATGCTGACCCGCGTTGCACTGGGCCAAGGCCGGTGCGGTCAGGATGACAGATGGCTCGCAGAACCATTAATATGGACCACACAGTCCAAAGAGGTCCCGGGATAGCCTCAGAATTAATTTACCGGCAACGGAACCAATAAATCACAGCGTGGCGAGCTGCACTCCAACCCACAGGAGTCGAAGAGTATGATTTTAGAGATGAAAGCACAGGAGTGCCCACAGGCGCAGCAGGCAGAAGATTCCAGAAAAAAACTACTAGCAGCTCTGGGATTTTTTAATCATACATCATCCAGACAAAACTGGTCTGGTTGTATCACATCAGCTGTAAGAGAACATACTGGATGCTTTGCTCTCTGTCTATTGAATTCTCTTGATACAGCCCCCCTGCAACAATGGATAGCGGATTGAAAATGTTAATTTTTTTCCCCCAAAAATAAAAGTAACGGATAAAATTGTGATCTATGTATAGAAAATGTAATTATATTATCAGAAATGCAAACATATCAGCATATTAACATTTTCATACAAAACATAATATAAAACATATGCAGATATACTTCCAAGTAGGGTGGGCGATATGGCCAAAACACATTTTGCATGTTATATGGAACGCTCACATTTTGGGTGGTTATAAACACTGGCAGTGTTGCCACCTGTCGAACGAACGGTATCTTTACAAGATAAGTTTGCAAATTTGTAAGTTTGCAAATAACCGTAGATTGCTCGCTGCATGTAAGATTTCTCAAATCCAAGCCATTGCTACACGATCGAAGTAGAAGCTTTTCTGGAACCAGTTCTTCCTGATAAGCCATGCTGCACACACTGCATACTAGACCGTGTGCTTGACCGCGTAGCTGCCCCTTCTACAGCCGCGTGACGCAAGTGCGATATTTCAGTTTCTCTCAAACCGACGCTCAGGGACTGAATCGCTCCAATGTTTTTAGCAGTCTGATTGTATAGTTTGTTTTTTTTAATCAAGTTAGTTAACTGGTTAGAGAAGATCAATTGAACTTTTACTTCAAGATATAGTCTCTAAGTTGAGATCCACTGAGACAGATAACTGACAAAAAGGTGAGACCGTGCTGAGATTATGCAGGTCATGCAGGCTGAAATTGATTTGCTTCACGTCAGTCTGTTTTTTGTGTTTTGTTGCTATAATGATAGTATTATGTAGACCTGTATTGTGATTCTTGCGATAAATGCTTATAGTGGATACAATTGCAACTGGTCACGAAAAAATTATCACCATTATGTCCAACAATATATTTGTGTGTATGTAAGTATATCTACATAATGGATGCTGGCACCCCCCCGATCTGAAGCCAGGACTGACAGCAGCTTCAGTATGTTACACACCCAAGCGTGCCGGTCAACCCCTTAGGCACCATCTTCGGAGGGGGCACCCCCCATTTAGCAGCGATTTACATGCCCCTCACGCTGGGCGGGTGGGGGGCGGCACTAGTGGTGAAACTTGCCTGGACACCCACATGGGCTGAGATGGTACTGCACCCAAGGCACAAAATATTATACTTTTGTAGCCCTTATAACAGAGTGGCAATATTGCCAATTTATCCCAAATAGGGAAACAATGTGGATCTTCATGTCTAAATCATGTCAACATGTTACTTGAAAACAGCTTGTATTCATGTCAAATCATCTCACCAGCACCTTCAGGACCCTTCATTACCTTGTTCCTGCAAAGAAAGGCCAGCAGGCTGCACCACTGCTCATGGCGGGCCCCACCCCCCACCACGGGGGCCCTCTCCAGCGGCAGCAGGCTGACAAAGCGGGCCGCCTGCCGGGGGCTCTCCAGGATGCGGCCCGCCCGCAGGACACGCACGTAGGAGCACACGGGCCGGTTCACACCATTTTCATCCTGTGAGGCAGTACATGGGACAAGTGGGGAGGAGAGAGAAGGCTGTCACACAGCCAGGGGGCAGCAGAGCCTCACACAAGGGGGTGTGTTGGGGGATGATGTTGCCCTAACCTGGGCAAAGATCTTAACCAGCTTGGTCTGGTGTGACGGCCGGATCTCCAAGAACTCCCTCCACCACTGCTTGGCGTAGACTAAAAACAGGCGCTCCCTTTCTGCTCTTCTCTGCCGCTCCAGGGATTGCTGCAAATGCCAGTTAGAGTCACTGTGCAAAAGTAGGGACTCGACACATTTCATGCAAACACACTGGGTCGGTTAGCCACGGGCTGCATACTCACAGATACAACACAAGGACAGAGGACCTTTAAAATGGGCAAGGAAAATAAAAATGTAAATTCACAATCAGCCAGCAGGTGGCAGCGTACAAAAACAACTTGACTGGTGCTCCCATGTCTAGCCATTTGTGGCCACCTGTTGTGGCTGTACCTTTGAATAAAAAGCTAAACCTAAAGTTAATGGCTTGCTGTGCCAAGGCGTAAAGGTTCAGTCACTTCAAACAGAAAAATTTGCTAAGAAATCAGTGCTGCTTTTCCACTGTGACTAAGAAGTGAGCCGTACCTGATTTCCAGCCATTATAAATTATGGGAGCCGTACCCGCACTGACATGGCCCTGCTTACTAAGCTGGTTGTGTCACCACTAGGGCTTCCACGATTAATTGACATAGTCGATGACGTCGACGCTGAAAATACTACTAATACTACTAATCTGCTTATTGAATTGTGGCCAAAAAGCCGACATCCTTTATATAAAGCACTGCAATGACACACAGTTCGTTGTTGTCAAAATAAAATAAAATTACTGTCAATTTGATTTTCTGGAGGTAAATTAATTGTTTAGATTAATCAACTAATCAGTAAAGTAGTCGATAGATTAATCCATAGAAAAATAGTCGTTAGCAGTAGCCCTAATCACCACTATCTGATTGGTCAAAATGCGCAGAGATACAGATGATCTGTGTCAATATGCATGGATTATCTGACGGGAAAAAGAACATATTCTATATATTATTCATTATTACTAGTATCACACATCGCAATGCATTAATACATTCCCGATAATCTGGAACTTGAAAATTTCCAACCCCTTTCTTAAAGTACTGAAGAACAGAACGGATTTCTAATGCAAATTTACGCAAGCTGACGCCAGTTCCGTTAGTGCAGGGGCAGGCAATCTTATCCAGAATGGGCCGCTGTGTATGCAGGTTTTTGCTGCAACTCCCTAATTAGATTACTAATTAGAGGTCTGATTGGCTGAAGGGTCCTTTCACCTGGGTTTTAACAGCTGCCCTAAAGGTTATCCCAAAAACCTGCATACACACCGGCCCTTTGCGGATAAGATTGGCCACCCCTGCGCTAGTGTTTGATGCTCATATAACACGACGATTCTCACAGACATGCTAGCGGAAATTAGCACAAAGTAATGATGATATACACCATGTGAACAGTAAATGAGCAGTTACATTACTGTTGCTCTCCAAACCCGGCAACACCTTTACTGAACCAACCCTTCTGCAGTAGAAAACCAAAGCGAGCTGCAGCCACGCTGTAAGTTATGTGTTTTTGTGGTACGGCTCGGTTCCTGAACGCAAGTGGAAAAGCGCCATGAATAAAACCTAGAGCATGCATTCGGCACCGTGTATGCGGCCAGAGCGACACACCCCACCTGCGTGCTGACAACATCCGGGCTTAAGGTGTCCGTGAGTGGGGGGTACAGCTCCAGTTTCACATTCAGGACACCGGCTGAAACTTTACACTCGCTGCCTGTTCATCCAATGAGGGTATGAGATAGGGGGGGGGCAAGAAAAGAGAGAGAGAGAGACTAAATATCCAGACTCACCATCGAGTTCTACTCTGGTTGTATAAGGTAGCGGCTACCAAACTTTTGATGTTCGTGGACCAGTTTACATCACACAAAAATTTCAGAGGCCAGTATAGCTGCTGGGGGGGTGGGATGGTCGATTGCTTTCTTAAGTTTAACTATTGCCATTGTTTTGTGAAGAGAATGTATGAACATGAGGGCTGTAAAAAAACTGAATATTTATAGTTTATCTCTGGAAAGCAACCAACCACCCAAAAAGTCCCCAGCGTTTCTGTGGCCTGGTGGAATACTGGGACCAGGGGTGGGGAACCCCTGTCTTACACAAGGACGCACCGAGCAGCGCAACCAGAAAGGAGGTTTCATTCATGCTAGAGGACTGCTCACACAACTTATTGGGAAAAATGTCTTACATGCATACAGGGTAAATACCATGCACACTCACGACACACACAGCCTGCTCACACCATCATTGGTCACTTTTGCACATATGGGCAACAGGCACCCTGCATGTAAATTCCGCATTAAAGGTCACACACTTCCCTACCCACTCCCAGAAGCTCCACGGCCAGGCTGGTTTTCCCACTCGGAGAGCTGAGGATGGAACGCCAGTCTAGGAAGTGGGAGAAGACGAGTGCAGTCTCCCCAGCCGGGTCAGTCTTGATCAGCACCATATGCACCGGGTCGCAGATTGACAGCATGGCAGTCGCGTCGGCCATTTTGCTGCCCTCCCCTGGATAAGGATCGTGTAACAAATACAGTTGAAATCATTTGTTCAAGACAAAAAATATGCAGATATTCCAGCTTCCCTTCCCCACAAAAACACAATGCTGACTGTGTGCATTTAACACAGTGTCAAACATATTTAAGTCTCCCCAGTTTGACCTCCTCAATGTTTAATGCAATATTCCAATAATCACATCATTTTGATTTAACCACAGCTTCATGTGCAGCTCAGAACTGAGATGCTGAGGAACCACAGAGCCTGAGAAATGTTTACAGTAAGTGGTTGGGTTGGGGGGAGGGGCGGTGATGAGAGAAACACACCGGCGGTTTCCCTGTGCACCTCCAGCAGGAAACCTTCCACCAAGTCTGGCTCGCAGGCACAGGGCACGGGCTTGGAGCGGAAGCGCTGATTCCTGAAGTGCAGGTACAGCGTGAAGGTGGAGCACACCTGCCCAGGTAAGGCAGCCGGCTCCTGCAGGTGCTCCAGAAAAGCCTTCCCCCCGAGCACCTGCAGGTACAGGTATCTTCTCGACGGGTCAATGTTGGCTGGAGAAACAGTACACAGGAAACCAATGAAACAGAAGATTACAGAATGCAACTGTGTCTATGTATCCCAATAGATAACAAACTGCCTTGAGATAATATTTATATATGTATGTACTATTGTAGTTAGTATACAGTACAAATATTAAAGTGACAGATGAAGCAGCAGTTTCTGTTTGATTCTTAGGGACAGAAACATTTTACCGTTTCTCTTTTACCCACAATTCAGCAGCAGACTATGGCAGACTAAGACACAGATGATGCGGAAAAAAAACACTGACTCTTCTTCAGCTGTGTCCCCTCAGTATCGACGTAGTGAGTGGCTGGCTTGGGAGACAATTCTGGACTGACCTTCTCCTAGCAAGGAACAGGAAGATCCACAAATAAGTTACTTTCTGATTTGTCTAATAAATTGATCCACAATGTCTACCTTAATTATGACTAATCTGATGGCTATAAAATTACTCTGATGCTGAAAATATTAATGTCCTATGTTATATAAAGTATAATCCGCTGTACGTCATAGTTATGATTTTGATTAAATTTAGTTGCCCGCCTTGCAGTATATGGGTCTTCAGCAGTTTCTGTACAAGTTTCACTTGTTAACATTTGGCACCTTCGAAAACTGCAGCTGCTTCATCAGATCGTCGACGATGCCCCGGCGCTGCAGGGCTCGTATGAAGTCCGCCTCGGATAGTGTGCGATGCTGCGGCCCCAACTCTTCTCTCACCGTCTCCGCCAGCACGTCTCTTATCTTACCGTGAATATCCATCTGCGTAAAACGAACAATATATCAAGACTGCCAACGATGTCCTCAGTCTCCTCACATCCATACTGCAAATAAAGCCAAATATGCTCCTAACAATTATAATACAGACTGTCTGGCTTCAGTCGTCACCCACCAGAGACGGGTTAAACAATCTCCGGCTTTCCAGCCTTGAACAACAAAGAATGGCCGTTAGCCAACAGCAGGTGACAACCTGACAAGCTCTGTCTGACACTGAATCTGTGCCGAATAACTAAATCCCCACCTTAGTTAAATGGCTGTGAATGATTTGCTTGAGCTCCGAAGCTTTCTCCGGCGGCAACGACATGTCAGCACCGGATCTAACCCTAACACCGTTTCAGTCTCCGTTGATCTCCTTGGCTGACTAACCATAAGACCAAGTCTCTGAGCGTCCGATCTCAGTGTTAAAGTTAAGTCAAGTGTCAAAGCAAGAACACCTTCTCAGATCTATATTCACTGCCGTTTTCCATATTTTCAGAGCGTAACTAAACAAATACACTCCTCCCTGCACAACTGTCAGTTTAAACTGTGGCGGAAAAGCCAGCGGGAATACCCTCTCAGTCAGGCCTGCCTTATTTTTAAACAATAGTGTTATTAATCACAAAGAAACGTATACCAATGTTTTAAATGTCTCATTTATATTGTAATGAATTGTCTCGGATATGTCGCTAGATAATCTTCCCCATAAATTTAAATTGTACGTCCGTTTTTATATCAGGCACATACATAGACAACCGCCACGACATTCGGCCTAAAAAAAATCAGGAAGGACCCAACTTAGGCGAGATCACGTGATAGTACGAGTTTTTTTTTTTTTTGTTTTTTTTTCTTTGGCGTCACTTTGGCATGGCGATTGGCTCGGGGGGGGGGGGGTCCTGATAGTGAGGTGTTGTGTCCTTTAACACTGGTCATATCTAGTAACAATATCAAATATTTCGGTAAATTATTGTCATCGTACATTATCAATTACTATAATACATAAATTGTAGCGCTCGGCTTTTATTGGGACACCTTTTCCTTCCCAAATGATACATTGCACCCGGAAAATGTAAAACCTGTTCTTCAGCAGTCAGCTTTGAGGCACAGTCTGGGTAGTCATATTCAGAAGTGTGACATGAAGCATTTTCCCAGAGCCGTGACATATAATGGTATTTTTTTCAGTTCTTTTCCAAAGAATAGTGTCCCTACCTGACATATAAACCAAGGCTGTTCAACTATAATGTACCTTATTTTAATTATCATCTTACATAAGTGTTTGACTACTGGCAGCTTAGAACAGGCCTAATAAAAACGAATAGTGACTAAAAGCCAAAAGACAATGGAGGGCAAAAACACAAAAGAGTCGTTTAAGGTTTGTTTTCCGCTGTTAAAAAGATTTGCTCTTTATAGTGCACTCCGCTTTCAACACCCCTCACTTTCATAAACCATGACATATCAATTTAAAGTCAGAATTCATATGACTGTGCAGTTAGGTGCTTATCTGGAACAAAAGCTGTCATACCAGGGGTGACGATGGCTGTGACTGCAAACCGACAGTACAACTCATAACAAAAGCTGCCTACACATACAAGTATACTTCCCCGAAAAATAAAGGCATCATTTTATGACCAAATTTTTGCATATAAATTTTATTTTACAATTGTTACATCCCTCAAAAAAGTTTTAATGAATTAACACGCATATATCTATTGTCCATTGCTCCACCTAGTGGAAGCAATATGTAAGTGCGCATGTTGCGGCAAGTCAATTCCCGGGATTCTAAGCAGCGTCAGTTAAGCGAGTTTTGTTTATCCCTTGGATCACAGTGGACATCCCATGCCCTTAAATGCTTGTCGCAAAAATCTATTGTTGCAAAAATAAGTTGACAAACCTTTTACAACCTTTAATTCATCTGCTGCTGCGCATTTGCCGAAGGTGCTTCAGGAATTAAATTTATCCTAGCTCTGTTGGTGAAATGGAAAACTTTAAATTGAAATCTTTTAAATTTTAAAATTTAACTGTCAAAATTCACGCCATTTACACTGTGATCTAATACTGGCATAAACCATTAATTTGAATGTGAGCGTGCTTTAATTTCATGAGGTACTTAACGAATAGTATTGCTGCATCTCCAAAATGAATGTTACACCCTCCAAATAAAGTGATGACGGTTGTTAAGTATACATACAGAGCTAACCATTCTCTTGGGCTCAAAATCAGGGGCTGGAAACATCTAAAATTACTTGTTGGTGGTCAGAAAATGAAGCAATATGCCGCTTTAAATATTTGCATTATTGTTGCTGCAATAAAATCAGATTTATGTGTTCCACGATGTGAATTACATAGCATATGGCTTCTGAGAGGACTGCCCTTTCTGCCTAATGCTTTTAGCCATCTCATCGGATTGATGGAATTACCTCGTGGCCTTTTCTGGAAATATCAGCCCCGGTTCCTGGAATGTGACAGAAAACAGGTGCATCTAATTATACCTGCTAATTGAGGTGAAAACACACAAGGAAACGGTGACTCATAGGGCCGAGTGGGCAGCCGGGGGTGCGTGTCCTCGGCGAGCTATGAACAGAAGTGAGTGTACTGCCATCTAACCGTTCTTATTGCGTTCAAATCTGATTGTGCTGCAGCCTCTGGCCCTTCTACTCTCACCATCAGCACAGGGTCATAAGCATCACTGCTTCACGTCAGTCAGACTGCTGTGTTACAATATTTACCGGCATTGGTTTGTTGAGAAAAGGTGATTATTCCTTATTTTCGCGTGTAAGTAATATCATGCAAAATCAGCAACTAGCATGTTACGCCACAATTTAATAAGATTACACCGAAGCCCTTTTTTGTGCGTCAATCTTAAATATGGAATCTAACCACAGGTCAAATATGTGTTGAACATTGTCTTTTGTGGTTGTGATGTTATGTTAAATGAATGTTTTGCTGTCTCTCTATCTTAATTTATGTTTTATTTTTAATGTTGCAAGTGGAGCTGCTGTGATGCAAGAATCATTTCGGACTTGTCTGACAATAAAGTAACATCATGTTATTTTACCCACGTTTTGGTTTTAGGTGCTATGGTGGCTCAGCAGATAACCTCACTCCTATGAAGTTGTTGCTTTGAATCCTGTCCCTGCTCTGTATGTATGGAGTCTTATTTCGTGCAGGGAGGTGGGGGGGGGGGGGCTGCCTGCCTCTTTTGCCTGAATGACTGAAAGTTCCTCCCTTTTCAATCACTGACTTAGCGAAGTGCAAATTCCGTTTTGGCTCGTCAAGGGTGAAGTACCTGCCCTTCGCAAGGTTTCGGTTTGCTTGGGTCTCCTCTTACAGGCCAAAAGTAGCCATTTTGCTAGACAGCTAGACTGTGTGGCAGACTATGTCACTGCTGGGGTTTCTCGCAGGGGTTTGGTAGCTGACTCACCAGATGACAGAAAAACAAAGATATGTGACATTTCTTTTCCCCTGAAGCTGGTCGCAGAGGTGGGGCCTGTTTGTAGGAGCAGAAAGTACTGCTCTGATTATCTGACTTGTGAATTAATAGAATGTGTGTGTGTGTGTGTGTGTGTGTGATATTAATCAGCAAAACACTGATCATTAAACAAATAGTCGTTTTCATTTCACTCTACATGTGACTTCTCATTTCTTTGTGTTTCAACTCCAACAGGATATTTTTGGTCATGGACATTTGAGTTTTAACAGCTCAACTGTACAATTAAAGATGAAAATTCTACATTAGGAAAAGCAAGAAAAGCAGACCCTATTCTAAGATTCACACCTGGGCCTGCATACATACACAGAAAATTCCTCATTTATATTTTTAAATACTACACATTTTCCATATAGAACAAATACAAAATATATGGTTTTTTTCTGGAAAGCAGGAACAAACAAGAAGAATAAACCAAACGTAATGATGTTTTCTGAACATTTGCTTAATCCAAAGGGTGCTGATATTGTAAACAGTGAAAGAGAGCTTGGGGGGGGGGGGGGGGGGGCACCGGGGGGGTGGGGGCCCGGCCCCCCCCCCCCCCGGCCCCCCGCCGGGGCACCCCCCCGGGGGCGCACAACCCCGCCCGCCCCAACACCA
>JAODKC010000137.1:10776281-10821626 GCA_026777985.1 Mormyrops attenuatus
TTTTGGGGTCTCTTGACCGCCCCGGTGTGGCCCTGTGTTTGGTGATTTGGGGTCTCTTCCTCTTTCCCCCCCTGGCCCTTTTCCGGGTGGGGTATTCTCTTTTTTTTCCGCCGCTGTGGGGTTCGTTTGTGGGGGGGGCAACCTGGGTTGTGGAAATGCCGCCCGTATGCGGGGCTTTATTTATTCCGGTCTTTACCCCCCCCCCCCGAATAGACGTCACCAACGCGACCGGCCACATTCTGGCATGACAGTCCGGCGATGTGCCAGAAGAACACGCCCGTCCACCCGAAACTTATGCTCCCAGTAAAATGAACTTGGATGCGGGAATGATGTCCACCTGTGGGACACCAACATATCTTTGCTCAGACATCTCCAAATGAAACACTACATTCACCAGTCCTGGTCACATTCAGATGTTTTGTGTAAAACTCTCCACATGGGGTTTCCTACCAGCACCTGAATTTGTTCTTCTTCTTGCGAACTGCACTGCTGTCATTTTGAAACAATAAACAGAGGCTTCGAGGAATTTAGAAAAGGAAAAAAGAAAAAAAAAAACTTTCTCGATTTTAGCTGCTGAGAGTGGAATTAACTCTTACAATGAAGTACAATTTGAAGATCTTCCTCAGAAGCATAAGAGAAATCGCACAGCTATGAAAAGACAAAGAAACGAGGCTTCACTCTGCCGCTAGGTGGCGCCTCGCGGACGCCGCGTCCTAGAGCGTACGAGCGCATCTGCTCCTATACAAGGTCCTGAGGTGCCCATTCCATGGTCTCCTGTGTTTGCTGGGCGTAGATCATGTGACCTAGTGTGCCAACGCTTGAGAGCTCTTCCCTCGGCACTGTGTGTGTGTGTGTGTGTGTGTGTGTGTGTGTGTGTGTGTGTAAGGAGGGGTTACAATAAAATGAACAATAAAAAAGCCCCATCCCTCTGACAAGAGTGAGCAGGATGCACCCCCATGGAGCGCCTCACTGGGAGAGGAGTCCCCAGACAGCGTAGAGTCCGACCACCAGAGCTGCACCCGCCCCCGCCACCAGGACCACAGGTTTCCAGTACAACCACCTTTTCCTCCGCTGCTCGGTGTTGCTCAGCCGCTGCTTGATCTGCTGCACGCGCTCTGCCGTGCCGGCGCGACGCTCCTCCCGGTGCCTCCGCCGCAGGCTGCGAGGACAGAGAACGCGGGTCAGGGTTGGCGGGGACCCACGCGCGCCATAGATGTGAAGGCAGCCATCCTGGACTCACCTCTTGGTGCTCTCGTCCTCTGGCTGTGATGGATCCTTCCCCGTCGGCCACTCCTCAGGACGTCCCACGGGCCTTGAGGGAGTCTCCTGGCTGCCGTTGGCCCTGCTGACAGGGCACGGCGGGGGGAGCTGGGGGGGCTCCCGCTTCGGCTCCTCGCCCTCCTTGGAAAGTTCCTGCCACTGTTGCTGAGTGAGGGAGGCCGGCAAGCAAGGTGGTGGAGGCAGGGAGGACCAATTCATCACACAGAGATCCATGGCTTCAGCCCCCCCCCCATGTGGACAACCGGCCTATATTCCAGCACCTTAACCACCATGTCCAAAGGCCTTTTACTTGCTCATAGCTACCCAAGAATGGCAAACAGTGCCAGAAGAGGCTTATTACACAACATGACATTCAGGACAGCTGCTTGTGCCAATCTTATTACACTTTACACCTGCAGGTTTTAGGACAGCAAACAAAAAGCATAGGGGGATATGAAGGCTGATTTTATTAAAATATTAAAGAAATTATGCCCTCTACCTGTGATGATATTAGCAACACAATGACACTATATGGACAAAAAGTATTGGGACCCCTGGCCATTTCACCTACAGGAAGTTCATCCCAAAGGTGTTCGATGGGGTTGAGGTCAGGGCTCTGTGTGGTCAAGTTCTTCTACACCAAACTCTGTCAACCATGTCTTTATGGAACTTACTTTGTGCACTGGGGCACGGTCACGCTGGATCAGAAAAGGGCCTTCCCCAAACTGTTCCCATAAAGTAGAAAGCACAGAATTGTCCAAAATGTCTGGGTATGCTGAAGCATTAAGAGTTCCCTTCACTGGAACTAAGGGGCTTAAACCAACCCCTGAAAATCAACCCCATACCATTATCCCTCTTCCACCAGACTTTACAGCATGATGCAGTCAGGCAGGTGACGTTCTCCTGGCATTTGCCAATCCCAGACTGCCAGACAGAGAAGTGTGATTCATCATTCCACAGAACACATTTCTACGGCTCCAGAGTCCAGTGACGGCGTGCTTTACACCACTGCATCTGATGCTTGGCATTAAACTAGGTGATGTGAGGTTTGCATGCAGCTGCTCAGCCACTGAAGCCCATTCCATGAAGCTCCTGACGTACAGTTCTTATGCTGCAGTTAATGCCAGAGGAAGTTTGGAACTCTGCCATTACTGAGTCAGAGCGTTGGTAACTTTTACACACTATAGGTTTCAGCACTCTGTGACCCCCCCGCTCTGTTACTGTACATGATCGGCCACTTCATGGCTGAGTTTCTGTTGTACCTAAATGCTTCCACTTTGCAATAATATCACTTACAGTTGACCATGGAATATCTAGCAGGGAAGAAGATTCACAAACTGACTTATTGCAAAGGTGGCACCCTATGACAGTACCACGCTTGAATTCACTGAGCTCATCAGAACAACCCATTCTTTCAAAAATGTTTGTAAACCTGACTGCATGGCTAGGTGCTTGATTTTATACACCTGTGGCAATGGGTCTGAATGAACCACCTGAAACCAATGATTAAGGGACGTGTCCCAATACTTTTGTCCATACAGCGTACATCAAGACAAATATTCTTACACTGAATTAACTGTAGTGCATGTGGTGTTTGTGCACCAGGCTCTGTAACCTGCTATAGTATACGGCCTCCACCCAGCCCCAAGTCCCTCCCACATACCTGCACAGATACCTGCACAGACCTGTCCCCCGTGATGTACTGGGCACCCTCCTTCACAGCCATGTAGGAGAAGCGCAGCTGGTCAGGGGTCTGGATCAAGCCCATACGGTACCGCCTCATATCCAGAAGGATCTTCTGGATGTCCACTGTGGACGAGTCTTTCCTCTTCTCCATCTAGAAAGGTGTCCGTATTAGTCAAGAAACCTATTTTCAACTATTTATCATATCCATTGTATTTGTCATACTTCTCACATCTCAACAAGACAATGCAAAACCCCCAAAAATGCATGTGAATATGTTTACATCATGCAATATTGCCCTCGTCTCATCAACACAAACTTGAATCTGCTCACTTCTGCCACGGGTGTGGATGGCGGCAGGCCGCGGACCTCACCAGAACAAGACAGGTGTCCACCAGCGAGAACGTCCCTGAGCGGCCAATCCCGGCGCTGCAGTGCACGACGGTTGGCCCGTATTCCGTCTCCAGGGAGCCCGATTCCCGGACCTTGAACAGGAAGTTCAGGAAGGAGGCTGGAGAGTCAGGGACCCCGAAGTCTGGCCACGTGGTGTAATGAAAGTGGTAGATTTCTCTGGACTCCCCAGTCTAAACATAAATAAGACAAGGGTCACAAAAAGGTAGTGGAAAGGTCAAAGCTAAACTTTTAAACTACAAAAGATTCTTCAAAGTCAGAAGCAATAGTGAACATCTATTTTGGGTGCAGTCACAGAAACAATCCCCACAGGCAGGCCTTCCCGGCGAACACACTCACGCCCGTGTTCTGCAGCTCCAGCACTCGTATCGTGTAGTAGGACTTCACATCCTCTGAAATCAGCTTCACAGTAAAATTTGTGTCCTGAAAAGACATCTCACACCCCTGCTCTGATGGCCAGTACTGCGCACACTTTTCCTGTGTGGGGGAAAAGCAAAAACCTAACCCCAGTAAGTATTTATTTAATATATATATTTTAAAACACACACACACACTATAACCCCCCCCCACGCTACAATTATTCTGGTGACACCCTTCATTTAGGTGACATACAGGCGTCATTAATATTAGATTACAGGAAAAACATGAATGGAAGAAAAAGGCACATCTGTCCATAACTTTCTATAACTGCTCATCCGAGTCATAGTGCGAATGGAGCCCCCCGGAGGGGGCTACACGCTGGGTGGGGCACCAGGGCATAACCAGGTAGGCCAACAAACAGCGAGGGCCAATTCAGAGAGACAGATTCGAATAAACCACCAAATCTCTGGTTCATACACGGAAACACAAATTCGGGAGAACAAGCAACCTGCACAGACCTAGAAACAGGGACAGGAGATGAACCCCCACCCTGGGAGGTGAGGTCACGGAACACTCTTATTAAAGGACTGGTAATAGCATTAATACTACTTATATAATTATCATCGTGATATAGATTCTTACTTATTCTTACTACTGGATCTCGATTCAAAAAGTCTCCACGGCCCAGTGTTCCAACTATGCCACCAGTGTTGGGTTCTAGGGACACCCGACATGCCCAGTCCGGTGATCCTGCATAACCCGGGTCAGGAAGCAGACATTCAGCACGTTTACATGCACGCTAAGAAAATCAAATTGTGTTAGTCCGACTAAATCCCGACTTTTAAAGTACAAAGTAACATGTTAGTCCAACTGAAATCGTACTAAAATTAATTTCTCAAAACCAGGTTTATACACCCAGATAATCGATGCCTACATGTGTGCATTCAATTGGACTGAAACTGGCCTAGGTGCTCTGTGCACATGCTCCTCGGTCTCCCCCCGAGGCTTTGACCCAGAAGTAACAAAAGAAACTTGGAGCATAGCAGAGGTCATGTTGTTGGTGCACTTCAGGACCATACGGCAGTGTCGTTTGCCTTCAGATAACACCGTAGCCACAAGGAATAGCGTGCATCTCGTTTGTTTAAAAATAAAATTAAAAAAAAAAAACCTACAGCACATACAAAATGTACAGCTCTGAAAGGCTGTCGAATTCACTGCTCAGGTAAAGGACGTTTTTCCACCGCACCAGCTACCCTACACCTCTTACTTCAGGAAGGTACCAAAAAGTACAATACTTCTAGGTGTTGGTTTTGCACTGGTGTAAAAAACGATATTGTGCCGAATGACATCACAATGTGAGGCAGTGTATTTTGTACTGGATTTGAAAAATGGCTGCAGTATGCTATAAGGCTGGACAATGTACAATATTAATACCAACATTACATGTTATGCACACCCTATTCGTACATCGCTAGTCAGATTAAGACCAGCCTTTTTCTTGCCTTCACTTTGGTACAGATATTATAGCGCAGGGAGTTTAAGTCTCGTTAAAACATTTTTATTCTGTCATAGGAAGAAAAAAAAAACTTAAGTTTTGCAAATTTACTGATTCCTTTTCAGAATTATCTAGTATATGCTTAAAAATCAGTTTAAAGTTTACCTCCGCTGCTTTTGCATTAGCGCTTCTCCGACACAATCATAATCATTTTCATCCTTGCTGTTTAAATCACTCCTATGGTTTTTTTCATATTTATTACAACAAAATCACACTGCAATATTTGACAAATTTCCAATACTGTGCTGTCTTAGAATTGTACAAAATACTTAAATTATGTTATGCTATCCTGATCTTGAATCTGTTCTTCTAACCAGATCACAATTAAAGCTTGTCACTTCATTTGTCCACACATACATTATTATTAATTTTATTATTTTTTACATCTGTGACTTGATAGGAAAAAGCCCAGTACTAACAAGGTGATAGGAGCCATATCGCCACCTATTGTAGCAGAGTCGGACATACTTTGGTCAATAAATCGATTCCCTTCCTATGCATGAAAACTGGGACAAGGACAGTAGTCTGGTTAAATGGCTGTATGCCGGCGAGCAACTCATATTCGCTTGCCGCATTTTTGTCATTCGGGGCAATCTGAATCACAGCGAGTCGACGTTCGTTCCCTTAGTCACTACATCATTCGTTGCGAAAGAGACACGTTATAGTCAGCCAACTCTTGTTCTGAACAGCCATTCAGGGAATCTGAGTTTACCTCAAGCAGAAAATTAGATTGTCCATAACCAATCTCCGCCTTGACCTGCTTTGTTTACCCCACCCCACTCCAAACAACTGCTTCTTGTAAAGAGACAGCTGGCGAGGAGCCTTTGCCTCAGGATGGCCAGTGTCCCTCGGTCAGGAGTCCTGCTAATGTGGCAGAGCTACAAGAGGGCTCGGGCACAGGATGAGTCTGGCTGCCACACCAGGCAGCCTGCCTTCCGGCTCTCTTCAGCACTCGCAGGTGCCTTCGCTCGCGTTTCAGCTAGAACGCAGACACACGCACTGCTTTCACAGGATGCAGCTCTCCAGAGCAATTACTCGAAACCTCTTCCTTCCTTAGCAGAAATCAAAGCACAGGGGCAATCACATTACGCTCTGAGGACGCTTCTTGAAAAACGGGGTCAATTTCCCTTCAGGGTTTTTCTGTTAGATACACAGCGAGCTTGCAGCTAATATGATCCCAGCCCTTCAAAAATATAAATAAATACATTCAAAAAGATGAGTGTACTCACGGATCCCTTCTCCATAATTCTGTTTAGCATGATTATAGCCTTTGTCCCCTGTTCCCAGATCATTAACCAAAAATGACCACATGTGTTTCTCAAAGGCCCCTGGAAAATGAAAAAAGAAACAAATAAAATTAAAAACATAGCAAGCAGATACAGCGCCTTCATGGAGCAAATTCATCACCCTTCTGAAATCAGTTCATCCTTCGCTCCAGAGAAGCAAAACATCTTTCAGTGTTTTGAGGATTCCTTTCGAAACACAAGTCATTAGCGGTCGGGCGGAACACTGTGGTTTTTGTGTCCCACGCATGATCGTTGCTAGATGAAACCCAATCCACGGAGGAGAACTTTTGTGTCAGAAGTGTTATTTAATCCCTGTGCGATTGATGTTTGATTACAGTGACAGATCACAAACAAGAAAGAAAAAAGTTTTTTTTCCTGTCTCTAAGCCCACAGGAGTGATCAGTAGTTCATTTACATGATAAGTTTGCTGGGAATCTCAAAATAATCACAGAACAAAAATTTATAAATAACAAAATAACAACATATACAAGTCTCTGGTTACTGGAGCCTGGAAGTCAGTAGGTAGAATACTGGTGGGTGGACTCATAACCAGATGATTTGCTGATTCTAGTCTTAAGACAGACCCTGACAAAATAACTCAATAAAAAAACAAAAAAACAACACTACCACAAAACATACGTCTTATTGTATTAGTGCAAAAAAGTCAATTTGGCAAAATGACAAGGGCCATTTAAAAATTTATGGACCACAAATCTTGACAAGTAACTCAAAATTCACATATCACATGGAATCTTGTTTGTTACACTGATGTTTATTCTCAGCACCTCCGTTTAGTGGATAAAGATGATTGAACATGATTAAAGACAAGCCCTCCTGAGCTACAGCTAACACAAAAAACCAGATATAAATATATATCCACTTCCATATCGCATGAGGAACGGGCCACAAATCGGGGGGCTCTCCTAAATGAGATGACAGTCCATCACAGGGCACACATTCACATGCACAAATGGACAGATTAAAAGGCACCGATTCACCTAAGCACATGTTTCTTGACTGTGGGAGGAAACCGGAGAACCTGGAGGCGGCCCACATACACAAAGTGAGAACATGCAATTGAGGTGTGAGGCCACAGCAGACAGACTCATCCAAAATACCACCCACATCAAAATGAGCCAGTGTAACCTTCCGGAATAGCTGACAATGCGCTTACCTGAGTTAAGATGTAGCTTCTTTGGGCTTCATCCATTACAATTAAACTTGCGTTGATATAGTCATTTTCTGAATTTTTTAGTTTAACTCGACTGTGATCGTCTAAATTAAAAGCACAGGAAAACGCATAAACTATAAATTCTATACACGAATAGCACACCAGAATCCCAAAGGCACCCAAAATATATTATTTCGTCATATTTTTAACATACACCTGACTTTAATTTAGAGTAAAATATACAGTTTGGACAATAAAAACAATAAATTATAAAGCTGAGTCTGAGAACTTTCAAAAATTGAAAAAAGTACTTTCAAAATAAAGTGTTAAATGGGATTACAGTAAACAATACTTGGACAAATACTAGCATTTAATGACAAGAGGCAGGTTTTTTGTTACTCACATGGACTGACGTCTCTGTATCTATTCAGGTTACGATTCTCTGGATATTTTGCCACTCTGTACGAACATTCATGGGACTGGTTACGGATTTCCTGAGCACAAACAAACATAAAAATCAGTTAGTGTAATACACTCAAAACAAAATGAACATATTTTTTGGGGGGGATTCCAGTATTTATTTCCCCCATGTCCTGCATTTTCATTCTTTGCTCTCAGGGTTCAGTTGAATTACCCAGATTCTGCATTTGCAGCTGATATATATATATATATATATATATATATATATATAACAGCACAACAAGCTCATATTTTTATAGAAAGTCATGCTATACTGCTACTATTAATATTATTATTATTATTACAATTTTGCCAATATCTCAGTGCTACATTATCTTTATTTACGATGATATTATAAGCACAAAAAAATAGTCGAATATTGTTTGCATTCGTCAAACTTAAAAAAAAAAACAAAACAGTGGTGTTTAGTTCGCATTACAAACAACTAGCTGAAACACACATCTACACTTCTAGTCTGGAAGGTACCTTCAGAACTACAGTATAACACGGTCACTTTGTTTGTATTACAGTTATATACATTATTGCTTTAGGGAAAATACTGCTCATACATGACCTGATTATTTCACAAGAGTGTTTACATAACTGACATTTATATGAAATAGTGCTGAAAGTTGGCTTTCCTCGTATTGTAATGTTTATTTTTATTGAACTAAGCGTAAGATCATTATCTCACGGCTAAATAAAAATGCTTAATTAAGGGACTCTCAGCACCCCCGGGCTCCCCCGAGCATCACACCGATTTCACGCCGTATGCGCGTTCCTGACCCTCCCCGAGCGTCACACCGATTTCACGCCGTATGCGCGTTCCTGACCCTCCCCGCGCGTTACATCGACTCCACGCCAGACGCGTAGCTCAACTGATAAAACGAACCGGTCAAACACAGACGGACGCGATTTTTAAAAAACAAACCTAGCGACTCAAACCGTACGACCGATGTCGTCGCGTAGCATTTTATTTTATAGCATTTAGATTTCATTTCTCATGTATTTGGCGTAAAATCGCTGTTTACGCGGAAAACCTGCGGCCCTTGAACTTCCTATGAAAGTGGAGACATTCCGGCGTCTCTACCTACAGCACGATTTAGTCCATACGAGCATAGCCGAAAGCCGGTGAACTTACGATGTATAGGTTGTGCCATCGCTCCACCGAATCGGCGTCGTTCAACTCACGGTCCATCTTGCTCTCGGGCTAGCCCTGTTTCAGTTGGGTATTACTGAAGAAAGGCTCCGGTCACAGGCCAGCTCGCCGCCTAAACCCTGGCTCGGCCATTCGCCGGAACACCGCGAAGCGAACTGCGCGTCCGTGTCGCTGCGGAGCGCGTGTGGCGCCGTTCGGCGCATGCGCGGTAAGAGCGTCGGCCGCCTCTGATCCTGTTTCTCCGGCCGGCTTTCATGGGCTTTTGACGCTGCTAATAGCGGCCGGTTCTTCCTGACCCGCTACGGTTCTTAGTCATATTCCACGAACAACCACAAGCCCGGCCGCCTATCAAATAGAAAATGAGCCGTCTTTCGTTTCGTAAGGAATTCCCGTAGGTGACGGTAGTGTTTCGTTATGTGTGGTTGCGTTTCAGATAACATTTGACTTTATCCTGTGTCGTTTTAGGGCTCCTTTTGATTGTGTTTGCTCATTACTCGTCTTTGCAGGAGTTCTTTGAAAAGCATTAATAGTTATAATAGGGATACCTCAGTGCATTTGTCATGCAAATTGATATAATAGGCATAGGTACCGGAATGTGATGCTTCCCTAGCCGTCAATGACGCTTGCCCCGTGCAGGAATAAGTGTATGGATCGTGGAAATGTACAGATGAGTTTGTCAAAGTTGCCCGTTGTGAACAGAGGTTTATAGGACATGTTTGGAAGCCAAACAGGTGTAGTGGAGAACAAAGACCACTTCTGTAGTGTATCGTACGACTTGAAAAGTTAGTTATTTCATTTTAGTTGTGTATGACATTACCTTACTAGTATTGCTAATCACGGAACTTGTGAATGAAAAAATATACTGCATCATCCATGTGCAGTAATTACCCCGTGACCTCCGACTCATTTCTGATTAAATTGCATAAACTGCGTTCCCCTGATTAGTGATCTAATGTGGGTGTGTTTGGAAAAAGTTAATTACTTAAACTCCTTACAGACCTTCCTGCTAAGTCAGCCCAACCCTGACACTAAAGTTGTCATGCTAATCTTCTCTAATGTCCTAATTGGAGTGGACTTGTAGTGTGAATCACCACCGGAACCATGTGACATGCCTTGCATGATATGGGTCAGTGTGGCAGAACGCTTGTGGCCAGCTGGAGTTTGGATAGGTGTTGGTCTTTCCTGCTGCTTACCAGACTGCTGCTAGGTAACGTAAATTGTGCCACCTCTCGCACTATTGTGATAGTGGCAGAACCAGGTCCGTTTGTCATTAGCTGCTGTCGAGTGATTCCAGCCAGTCCCTGCGACTCGATTGGCCTCTCGGTTCTGATCCGTAATGAATGTGTACATATCTTTTTCTTATTGTTTCCCTCCTTAATTTGTTCCTGCGGGTTGAAAATTTGCAGGAGAATGATGGCCTTGGTTAAGTCAAATCCTCAGGTGATGCCGTCCCTAAATACATTGGTTGTGTGTGGCTCAGTAAGTTAGGACACTGTGCCTGTGAGTAGCAGGTTGTCAGTTCAAGTTCCAGGGATGGCACTGTGATGTTACAGTTGGGCCCTTGAGCAAGCCTTTTAAAATGTATGTTGTTTTAGATAAAGGTGCCTGTTAAATTCATAAATAAAAAAAGATGACTGCATGGTTTGCTGGTGGCATGGAGTGTGTGTACGAGGTGCTGGATGCAATTAAGCTACCCGGTGGTACCTGTATTAGCTCCAGCCACTTCTGAAAACCCATCCAGGTAGACCTATGGTGTTATTTTGACCTATAGCTTTTTGTTTAGGGTCCGCCCCCCACCCCCCTCGTATGTATCTCCTGAATATTGGAGAGGATGGGGCGTGAGGTTGAATGGCTATGGATTATATAACACTCTGCTGATCTCACCAGTGGGGACTCCTCAGCCTTGTGTGGGAATCTGTTTCGATAAACACCACTTACTACGCGGCAGGTCATGTGTGCTGCAGTTCTGGGAATCCTGCTGTGTTGGCAGGGATTCATTAAATTTCCTGCCCTTTCTCGGAATTGATCTAATCATTTAATCATTTCTTTTTAACCCTATTTCGTGTAAAGCACTGAGTTTATCTAATAAAATTGAATAACTTGGCCAGGATTGGCATTTTGCAGTACAGTAAGATCCCCGGTTAATGCTCAGAAGCCATTCCTAGAACTTAAGGTTCTAAACATCAAGACTAAATTTGCAACAAAAAAAAAAGAAAAACAGAAATAAAATATTGAACTTTTATTTACTTTTATTCAGCAGTACTATTTTATTGCATTAATTTGTATAAAAGAACATTATACAGTCATCTGTTAACTTGCGTCCTATCGAGTAATGTTTGATCGTACTTGCGTCCCACGAGAGCCTTAATAAAATTTATCGACAGACGTCCGAAGCAGACGTGGTTGCCGTTAGCTGATGTATTTTACCACGTGTGTGGCATACGGCACGAACCTAAACATACCAACTGCTCTGCCACTATAAAGCTTTAGTACATGTGTGTGATATTATATCTTATACAATATATTTGACGTCACCCCTATAATGATCAAGAAGCATCCAGACTGACATGCATGCTCACTTCCATGACAAAAGCCAGACCTAAGTCGATGGATAAGTATATGTATTTATAATTAAAAATTTTAGATGAAGGGTCAAGGCTGTGGCTCCTCTGCATCGTTTTGCACGTTCGACATTGCTTTCTTTTGTACTCACATAGGATCTCTTAATATTAGGTTATTATTTCCATAACACCCATCCTGACTTTAGAGCATCATTTTCTATGAGCTGGGCTTTAATTTGCATGATTGTTGTGATACTCTTGCTGAGGAAGCCTGTATTAAGTTCATTCTTCAGACTCGGGCAGCTGCACTAACTTGACATTCACCTGCCACTAACCAGCATAACACTTTCAGTTTTACATCCAGGGAAATGCCTTTTCTTTACATCAGTACCTTTCTTCCAGGTTCTTGGGTTCTCCTGGAGCTCAGACATTATGATCCAGGTCGATGACCGTGTTATGACGCCCACTGCTGTTTGACAGGAGGGAGAGAAACTTCCCTAGTCCTTTGAAGCTGGAGGATGCTGGTCTCACCCGTGTTTGACAGCTGAAGCTCCCATATGTGCTGGCTGGGCAGGGCCGTGATGTCACCTTCTAAGAGGGCGGGGGGGCAGTTGGTGTCATGACACGGGAGATAACTGGGCTCCTTCTTCCAGACAAAAGGGAAAAATGTCATGTCTACCAACCCTACTGCCTACAGGCTGTTGGCCTGGACAGAGTCAGTCAGGTTTCATAGGGTGGGAGTGTTGTCTTTGTTAGGTTAAATGACCTCCACCCCCCCAATTTGACTTTTGTAGAAAACAAGGCTTTTCTTTGACTGAATGTTTGTCCAGATGTTTATATAGCTCTGTTCCTGTTTGTTCCCACCGAGATGTTTGCCTGTGATGGAGTGGGGAAGTGTCTTTATGTTAGCACCCTGAGTTTAATTCATCAGAGTCAGGTGGTCTCTGCTGGGTTTACATTATCCTGGGATGAGTCAGACTAGTTCTCCTTTCTGGTGGTTTCTCGTTTGCTCAACACAAAGGCATTTCAGAACTCTCAGAATGCCCTTTCTATTCACCAAATAACCACAAGGAGTGCTGGTGGCGCACAGCCAATCTGAGGGGCGATAACCGCAAAATGGGTGTGTTATTCACCTGGGATGGGGGGCCCTGGCAGGGATGTGGGGGTCTGGAGCCTATTCTTGAAGCTAAGGGTACAAGGCAGGAAATAAGGATGGGGCATCATGCCGTCACACATCATTCATGCATACGGACAGTTTGGTAGGTCCAGTTCACCTTAGCATGTTTTTGGACTGCGGGGGGTAACCGGAGAACCAAAGGAAACCCACACATACTAATTCCACACACATTGAGCCGCGGCAGAGACTCCAATCCCAGTAACGGAGGTGTGAGGCAACGGCGCCACCATTTGGTCACAGACATATTCTACTGAAAATAAATGCATAGCGATGTTCTCCATGTATTTGTACAAATGGCTGTCGTTTTTGTGAGTACTTAAGTGCTATGAGACTGCATGTGAAAACAAGAGCTCTGTGCCTTGTAATAAGTGTGTGGGCCCCTGGCAGACTTGTACATTCCTGGAAATTGACTCTCCAGTCGTCATGGGTGGTCGGGATTACAAGGAATGAACTCCCTCCTCCACTGAACAGGTTAGGTCTGAAGGTGCCGGAGTGAAGCTTTTCCTTCAGAAAAAATCCCAAGATGATGGGTTGTCATAGGAGGTCTTTTCAGTCGCCCACCACAGGTCTGGTCGATTTATACTGGGCTAGAAAGGCTAATGCAAAAAGTTTATCCTCCTTAGCAATCGTTTTGCTTATTTGATCTAGTTCTGCCCTGTAGGACGCAAAGTCTCCAAAACTGAACAAAAATGCAATTTTCTTAAAATGAATGGCTAATTTGAGGCAGCGTGAAATGCATTGTTTTCTAATAGCTACTCCTAGTCATTCAAATGGTGTATATGAAACACTGTATGTAGCTAGAGTCAGATGTCCTTTTCCAGTAGCCTGTCAGCACTGTTGGTAAAAAGTGAATCATGTTAGTTTCAGGCCAATGCCCGGAATCCTCCTTATGACCATTCCGTAAGACTCCTTGGGTGTTTCCGGATTAGCGGTAACAGTCCTGTCAACCTTCGGCGCTGACCTTCCGATGTCTCGGGCCTTTCAGAGACGTAAACTGAAAATATTCACTGGGTGACTTTGAACTTTGTTTAAAAGCTGAAATCCTGGTTTTATAACTTCTCGTTCCTTTGTGCTCTGCTGAAGAAAGACTGTACCATCTTTTCTCCTGATTGTGGTGTCAGTAGTGGTGTTTTTAACTTGTATTAAATTTGAAAGTATATTGTAGGATAATGAACCAGCCTCAGTTTTGATGGCAAGTTTGTGTTTTAAAAAATGGGGACAATAAAGCAATTGGATTGTCAGTTTGCTACTATTCGGAATTAGTGTTTAATATAGAGAGGTAAGGGGCGCGCTGATTACAGCGCATTGCCACACCCACCACACGACAAACCACCTCAGGGATGAGAACCTGAGTGCAGCCGTGCAGTTGGTGATACCTCAGCACCACAGTAGTCCGAATGGACCAGTGAGTTTTTTCCGGTGGCTGGAGTGACAATATTGCCACCAATCCCCAAATTTTATTCCAAGTTGGAGGACCTTATGGGGCTGGATGTAGATTAACATCATACCCAGGACGAAGCAATCGCTGGTTAAGGGCCTTGCTCAAGGGCCCAACGGAGTAGAATCACTCCAGGCATTCACGGGATTTGAACCAGCAACCTTCACAGATCCCTAGTCTCAGAGCCATCACTCTACCTTTCAGGAGTGTTTAATATATATTGGTTTTAATTAACAACTGCAAGTCAGAATAATACGGTATAAACTGCCCTTTCTGTTGGCTATAAATTGCTAATGGAAACTGATAGTGACATTTTAACTGCATTTTTTGAGACATTCAACTCATGGTAAAGTATAGGTTTTAGGATGGTTTGGGGAAAACCTCTTTTTAACAGGGTTTACGTGGCTCCTTAAAACGTCTAATCCAATAATCTGAATTTTAGGATTAAAATGTCTTAAGTATGATTTTGATATATCTTAAAAATCAACTGGATTATTAAATCAACATTACAGACAGAACACTTTAAGATATCTGCAGTTTACCGAGGTCTGGAAAAAAGGTTTAAAAATTAGAGAACAGTTCATAAGTTTAAAATTGCACCCACAAGATATTTTTAAGGTTACAGGTTATGACGTGATACAGTACACGATGCAGTATTTTTCAGTTTTTTCATTGTTCCGTCATCATTTGAGGGGTATGAAAAACATGATTTTCATTGCTCCATCATCCCTTGATACATATTTTTTCATTGCTATATCGTCTCTTGAGAAAAAGGTTAAAAGATCAGAATCCCTTTCATTCCAGCTTGTGCCACACTACAGTACTATATAATAATGTGCTTTAGTATTACCTTATTTAATGTTGGTGATGCCTTACTGTGCGTAATTTATCAGTTAAACTTCACCATATGGATGCACACGAAAATCAGGTTATATGTGGGGTTTTCGGATGGCTTGCTGTTATTCACGGTTTCGGCCATCCATTGTCTTGGAACGTATCACCCACGGATATTGGGGGACTGCTGTACTTTTATAAAATTGCATTAACTTTAATCTCACTTTTAAATGGGTTTTGCTGTTTTGTATTGATCATGTTTTGACAAAACTACAAAATGAAACCATCATGGAACCAGTAAGCACTAACTGCAAACTGCAGCCTGGTCAGAATTTATCAGACCACACCCAGCTAGTGTGTTGCAATGTAGTGTGTGAGTTAATGTGTCTCCTCTCTTCAAAAAATAGCTGAATGTTCATGATGAATGTGAATAAATGAATTTATTTTGCAAGAAATTCTGGGACTGATTTTCCTTCATACTTTTTTGCCAGTATGGATATGAAATAGGTCTCGAATCTGAGCTTTGGCTGTAACAGTCAGTATTACTGTTTGATAATTCGCTAATTATTATTAGAACTATACACTGCGTGAAAATGGGGGTGGCTGGGGAAGTAAGTCAGTCCAAGCCTAGGTCATTTGAAAATTACTTCTGTTTTGTTCTCTATCCTCTGTACATTGATAAACTGCCCCCCCCCCAAAAAAACAATGAGCTGACTTCTTCTATGATTGTTCAGTTGGTTGCATAGTGATAAAACTGTACACATAATTTTTTAAGGTAAAGGTGGCACATACTACTGGAAAATACAACTTCGATACATTTTAACATCCACTTTTCCAACGTGGGGTGCTGGTAAACTAGGCTCAGACATACCTTCGGGACAGGATGCAAACAACCGGCAATTCAGAGGGAAACCATTTAAACTGTCTGCCTGGATCATGGGAGGGAGCCTGAGCAAACTCCACACACAAGGAAAGCCACAATGCTGGAGCTGTGAAGCAATTGTTCTGCCCATCATTGAGCTTGACTACATGATGGAGAAATGCTTTGTGGTGTCTTGTGGAGAAGGTTACTTACTCTGTAGAAGGTGTACTGTGTTTTTATGATTGCTGACCATGTTTCATCATTTGGTTATAAAACATCCATCCATCCATCTTCTACTGCGTTTCTGGGTCGGGTCGCGGGGGCAGCAGTCTAAGCAGGGAAACCCAGACTTCCCTCTCCCCAGTCACTTCGTCCAGCTCCTCCGGGGGAATCCCGAGGCATTCCCAGGCCAGCCGGGAGATATAGTTTCTCCAGCATGTCCTGGGTCTTCCCTTACACCCTTACATTTGAACATGGTGTTCATTATGGACAAACCATAACAAACACAGAAGTCCAATAACAAAACACCACTCAGGTTCAGACCTCTCAATCACACCCCTCCAGGTCTCACTGTCATTGTCCACGTGAGGATTGAAGTTCCTCAGCAGAACGAGAGTCCCTAGGAGGAGCGCTCTCCAACACCCCTTCCAAGGACTCCAAAAAGGGTGGGTATTCTGAACTACTGTTTGGCGCATAAGCACAAACAACAGTCAGCACCCGTCCCCCCACCCAAAGGCGAAGGGAGGCTACGCTCTCGTCCACCGTGGTAAACCAATGTACAGGCGCCCACCCCCGCTCGGCACCTCTCCTCGCGAGCAACTCCAGAGTTGAAGAGGGTCAAACCCCCCTCAAGGCGACTGGTTCCAGGGCCCAAGCCGTGCGTCGAGGTGAGCCCGACTATATCTAGTCGGAACCTCACAACCTCGCGCACCAGCTCAGGCTCCTTCCCTGCCAGAGAGGTGACATTCCATGTTCCTAGAGCTAGCTTCTGCAGCCGAGGATCGGACCGCCAAGGTCCCCGCCTTCAGCCACCGCCCAACTCACACTGCACCTGACCCCCTTGGCCCCTCCTACAGGTGATGAGCCCATTGGAGGGGGGACCCATGTTCCTTCTTCAGGCTGAGCCCAGCCAGGCCCCATGGGTGCAGGCCTGGCTACCAGGTGCTCGCTATCGAGCCCCACCCCCAGACCTGGCTCTGGTGGGAGCCCCGGTTACCCGTGTCCGGGCGAGGGAAAATGTGAATCTCTGATGTTATTCATCATAAGAGGTCTAATGAGCTGCACTTCATCGGGTTCCTCACCCAGGACCTGTTTGCCTTGGGTGACCCTACCAGGGGCATAAAGCCCCGGGCAACTTAGCTCCTGGGATCATTGGAACATGCAAACCCCCCCCACCAGAATAAGGTGTTGGCTCCAGGAGAGGGTTATAAAACGTATTATACCTTCTATATATTTATCGTCTTATTTAAATCAATTTTGTTTGCAATTTGTAAATCTGACCTTAATAAATGTTCCTGTTTCAGAGTTTGATTTCTCTACAACATACCCCAACACCCTAAATTGATCTAGTGAGCATTAATGCCACTGACTGATTCCGCATCATAGTACGGAACGGCAACACACAGGTACGACTGAATATGTTTCTTGTTTTTTATATGTATATACTAAATATAGTATATAGGACCTTTTTTTTCCCCTGCTTTTGAAGTGACACTATCTGTGCCTTTTCTCCTTACAACTTCCCCTTTTCCTGCTAATGTTAATTCATGTTATTTGTTCGTTATAAAGATTTCTAAGAAATTGTTTACAGAATAATCTAACAAAATGACAAAAGGCAGATAATACAGTGGTTGGCACTTTTTTGTATATGGTTTTTATGTATCCTATTTATATTTGATATGCAGCTCAGATGTGTTTTTCCGTATAGCCTGGAGTAGGATTTAAACAGCTGCTGCATTTAACTGGAAACACTGTGCTACCGAACAGCTGGGACGCCTGATTATCTCGGGACTGAATGCAACAAGATAAACGTCCCGGCTGCAGTATAATATGTAAGATATGCTCCCTTTAATTTTTAAGCGTGGCTTGTTGAAGGCCTTAGTCCGGTCCGTGATAAATCTGTGCATACTTTTTGAAACAACCCATTAGGTTGCATAAGGAATTTAACCAGCAGAAAATCTGGTGAGTAAATTAAGTGTAGGTCTAATTTCGGCAGTGCATATTTCTGGGTCCATTTCTCCGAATTACCCAGAGCGCATATTTACGATTAGCAAAGTATACTACCACCGCCGACAACTACACGCAAAGTGTTCAGCTTTTTCAAAAACGGGCTTGCTCGAGCAGCGGAGCAGCATCTGATTGACGCAGAGATTGTCCACACAATGGTCGTCATTCATCTTCTTGAATTCGCAGCGCCAATGAGACGGCCGTTCTCCTCCTCGACGCCCCGCCCACGCAGCGTGACGTCTACGCGGGCTTCCTGCGAGAGATCTTACCGGACAACTGGCAGCCTGGCGTAAGCTCCCGGCGGGTTGCGCGTTTTCGTCGGTTTGCCGAGTCCGTAACTTACAGCAGCGAGAGGAGAAAAGAAGCCGCAGTTGTTTGAGCTTTTTTTTTGAGCGTGGAAGTGGATGAACCAGTCGACGTACGTGGGGGCTTGCTGCCTTGAGTGCCCTGTTCGGTTGTTTAGTGCGGTTCGGGGGGCAGGGGCTGTTATTCGGCACCCTGTTGGCGCCGCACCGTTTATCCCGCAGCGGACGGCGGGGCGGATTCGCTCCGCTCGCGGAGTGGTGGCCGTTAAAGTAAGTAGTCGGTGCTCGGCGAGATTTAAGGCCGTTTGCGTGCTTTCGTGCGCTGCGGAAAGTTTTTTATCATCGGATTAACTTCGCAGGCGCTCGGGGTCGTGTGTGAATAAAGTCGGCGGTGTCCGTGGAAGGTCCCCGGCCCAATAAACGGTCACCGCGGCGGTCGGTACCGGCGCGACTTGGCCGTTAATGTTGCCGTCCTCGGCACCGCCGCGGCTGGCCGACGGGGGCTTTTGGGTCGCCCTAACCCTGTGCCTGGCTTGGCTCAGTTTGGATGTAGTAAAAATGACAACTTTGGATCTTAACCCCCCACACCTCCTTTCGTTATCATTTTAACATCCAGTGAACGTATAATTATACTTTCCCTTCTGTTTGAGTAAGTTATTAATAATCTTATAATTTCAAGTAGTAGGATATTTTGGCAAATAATATGGCATCCGTTTGATTAATCGGATTTTACGTTGCCAGCTCTTGATATCGCAAGTGTAATTAATACTACTACAAGTTTGAAAACAGCTATCTACTCCGCATCACGTAGTTCGGTTAAGCAATATCACTTCGCTTCTGCACGCCTGAAAATGGTTTATGTGTGGGTCACAGACCTCCGCTGTGTTGTGGACTGAAAAAAACTTTAGTGTGCATGATCGTCTTGTGATTTGTCAGGCTTTTCTGAGGGCTTTTACTTACTGAGGGGTGAAACTGGGTCCTGTCTCAGAGGTCACAGCCTCATCTTTAGACCAGAAGCTGACTTATGGTCAGATGAAGCAGAGAAGCAAAACTACTCCTTCCTCAGTGAGGATGTTATTGTGTAGCCTATTGACTTGCCTTTCTCCCTGTTGCCCTTCTTCATATCTCCCTCCGCTCACGCATGAATGTGTGACAGGTGATTCAGAGCCTCGGCTGAGCATGACGGAGAGCTTCCGCAATATCGAGGATGAGCCGTTCCCCAGCTTCTTGTCGGCCTCCCTGAGCAGTACCGGCCGGGCCACCCTGGGGAACATGACGCTGGGCTCCACGCTGGGGGTTCCCATGGCTGCCTCCACTGTGGCTAAAATTAGAGCCGCGACGGATAGCAGGTGGGGCCGCGTAGGCTGCCGTGCAGGCCTGCTGAGGGTGGTTCAGTGACTGGCATGCACACATTGGCCTCCTGTTTCCTCACTGAACTGTGTTTGACTCGCACTTATTGCGGATCACCTAGAAAGCTTTAATTGCAGGGTTAATCAGGCCTGTGCTGTTGACTGTGACATTGTGGTTGAGATGATTTACTGGCTTGAAGTGGTTTAATGTGCTGTGGTCTTCTGCCAGATTGTTTACATGTAAGCTGTCATTCATAAGCCATATGATTAGGTAAGAGCGTAATGGCGCTGTCTCACGAATGTTTCTGCAGGGTGTCTGATTTCCAGGCCTCTTACCTGGAGGGAGGGCAGCTTTCACACGCAAACTCTCAGTCCTCTAAGGATGGGAAAGCGAAGTTCGCACTCAGCATCAACGATGATATGTGAGTACTGGCTCACTCTGCGCTGGGCCTGTGAAACTGAAGCTGCCATTCCTCTGGAAGCTTTAAGCAAAGGTTTAGAGTAAAGTTTTCCAGGTTGTCAACGTTTGGGTGCTTAACGTGACCTGATTTCTTTTTGGTTTTGACTCCAACCTCTCAGAGACAACGTGGACGACTTCATTGCTGCGCACCGTTTCTCTGACATGTTAGTGAGCATCCACCTGGACGAATCAGAATCGGCTGCCAAGCGCACCCCCTCTGTGCCTGGGCCCCATGCACAATCAGGGCTGGCCTCTGGAGGTCCCGTAGACCATGGAGATGGTATGCAGAAGTCGCTGTGTGACCTTCCCTGCATCAGCAGTCCTTCATTTAGTCTTCACTTGTGACATATTTACTTATGCCCCATCAACACCATATACACTTATCTGTTCCAAATGTCTACAGTAGTTCTATGATTGATTCTGATTCTAATTCTGATTTTTAAATTGTCCTGATCAACGTGACCTTTATTTTCCTGTCCCTAGAGTCGTGTTGGTAAGATTACCACAGTGACTTAACATATTCTCTCCACGTTTCCTTCCAGACATCTCAACAGGGCTGATAACCTTGTCTCACCTTGGTGGCAAAGACAACATGATGCTGAAGGTACCGCTTTTGCGAGGGACTTAGCCTTCCGTGCGAACCACAGCGTTTGCTGTGACACCGCCCCTCTACCTTTCCTCCTCAGGCGGCGCCTGCCCTCCCTACGATGCTGGAAGAGGACGGCGCGACGAGCGACGGAGCCGACAGTGACCGCTTCTCCGGCAGCGTCTCCAGCTTTCTGGCCAATGAGAAGCTTATGTCCCTCGATAGCCTGAACAGTGACGACACAGGTGCATTTTGGGTACTCTCTCAAGCTATGCAAGCGAACGATGAAGCGATACTACCCTGCTTCAAAATTTACATAATTGAAGCATAACTTTTACTCCAAGATAATGAAGACATCTGTGTACTGTGCTTGTGTGCATTGTATTGCTGTTTTATGGATTTCTTTTTATAGATATAAGAACATGGCTATAGTACTGTAAAATGTATGGTGATGCATGGTTCACTTTTCTGTCTTAGATGATGATGTTGACCCGCTCCAGGGGGATGAGTTGGAGCTGTATTTCAGCAAGCTGGTGCCCCCCGGCATGCAGAGGGGGCGAGTGGAGGGCCAGGAGATCCCGGCTGCTGTAAGCCAGGCTCTCAGCCGTCGCACTCCCCTTGCTGGAGGGGGTGGGGGCAGCGTTGTACATAAGAGCCTATCAGTGACAGTTTGAATTGGGATTGTAAGTGTGTCATCACATGAGTTTTCGTTTTCAGTCTGCAAATTTTTCTATGCAATTTTTAGGAACTGGCCTCAAAGCAGGACAACTCATCGTGCCCAAGTTCCACTGAACCAGAAAAGAACAGATACCAGTTTCTAGACGAACTTGACCAGGTAGGTGCTGTGATGCAGTATGTGCAAGAGCTGTATGTATGTTTATGCAAACAAAAAGTGCATAGTGCTACAAATTTTATTTGTGGTTTTAAGTATATGACTTGATGAAATGATTTGTGTATTAGTTCTTTTTGATGGTTTTCAGCACATTTTTACAATAACCCCATGATACTGATAACATAATTTTGGTGACTATAACTGTGATATAACATTTTCATCTCTTGCTCTAATGTTAAATTGTGAGAACATGCAGACTTGCGTCCCAGATATATAGCTTGAAACATTTCCTTTGACTGCCTAAGACTTTTGCACAGTACCCTACATCAGTGTTTCCCAGTCCAGTACTTGGGGACCACAAGGGAGCAAACACGTGGACTGCTGTGGGTCCTCAAGGACCGGATTGGGAAACTGCTCTGCTTATATATTATAAAGATGAAGTCTCTGTGTTGAAGCTGAAATGTCCTTCGCTCTCCCAGTTTGGTATCTAGTGCCAGAGGGTTTTAATTGGGTTCTGCAGGTTGACTTCCAGATGCCGCACGTCCGCCTGGCTGCCACCGGCATGGACTCGTGCCCGGCCAGCGACGAGGACACGGAGGATGAGCTGGAGGCCGCACGGCGACCTGGTGCCTCCAGGACCCGGCACATGTTTCACAGCACCTCCAGGCAGCCGGTCAGTACCCCCTGGGGTTTTGGGCACTGAGAGTGGCTGGGTGTGACTGAGTGAAGGCTGGGGAAGATCAGGTATTAAGTCAGCCCAGGCTTTACAAACGCCATACCGTAACCTGTATCAATATATAAACTTGTAACTGGTTTTATTTAAAATAATCATCTGGGCACTAAAGTCTGGAGTAAAATGGTGACCTAGCAGAGTCCCAGGTTCAAAGATGGCGTTTAGTTTTGTGTAGTTTCACGCTGTCGGTTTCTTCCCGCACTTTAAAGATGTGTTGTTCACAGCTGGTGATTGTTATTTTTACCTTGTGAGTGAATGTGCGTGAGCGCTGTGTGGATGCACTGGTGTTTCATTGAGGGTCTAGCCTGCCTGTTTTACGTCCTGTGCTTCCCAGCACAGCTTTCTAATTAAATAAATGGTTATTGAAAATGATCCTTCAATGTCTTACGGGCTTTTGTTCTGATAAGTGGTTTCCTGGAAGTTCTGACCCAACCCCCTGGGAGCAATTTTCTGAATAGCATGATGTCGGGCTGCCCGCTCCTCATGTCTGCTGCTTGCTGCAGGTGGGGGAGAGCAACCGGCCCAGCTTCAGGCCGGGGCTGGAGGGGGGCAGCTCAGACGATGATCTCCCTGCCGCTCGCCAAGGGCCTGGAAGTACGGGAATTGAGTTTAGACGCTCTGCGGAAGGGCAGGTCATCAACTCGCCTGTCGCAGGTAAAGAGTTGCTTTGTTTTTTTTTAAATTTGCTACTTCCTGGCTGGAAACTTGTACTCTTACTTTTGAAGTCTGACGTTTGACCAGTATGAGATGTGCAATGAACAGCTATGATTGTTGATAATTGTGGGCCAGCGTATGGCTCAGTGGGCTAAGCCTCTGTGCCTGTGAATAAACAGTCGCCGGTTTGCGCACGTATGCGAGTCCTTGAGCAAGGCCCTTAACCCCCAACCCCCTGGGCGCTGATATGGGTGGCTACCCTTCCCGGCCAGCTTGCTCTCACCTATGGAGAGCAAGATGGGGGAGGCGTAAAGAGAATTTCTCCACAGTGATCAATGAAAAGGATAAATTATTTTTATTATTAATAATAGGGCTGCAGCTATCGATTTATTTTAGTAATTGAGTATTCTATCGATTATTCCATCGATTGAGTAATCGGATAAGAAATTCTTTTGTCTTATTAACGAGCAATAGTAACTATTCAAAAGAGGAAATAAATGAACAACTCATTAGTTGCCATTTTAAAGACATTTTAATGGTTAAACTGCATACAATATTTGTCAGAAGAACTAAACCTTTTTAGTGCATTTATGTACATATGTTTTATTTATTTTTAAATAAGAAAACATTTTCTTAACTCGTGTGCTCATGGGACTTTCAGGAAACACTTATTGCATACCTAGGATCTTTAGTGACACAGCAAGCATATATAGGCTATATGTAAAAATCAAGCCACAAATAATAGTAACTCTGCAGACTTTTATTGAATATATCTTCCCCAAACGCCAAAAACGTTTTCTAAACAAATTTAACTTTTTACATCTCACACACTGGTCCCTTCGGCAAAGTGGATGTTATTCTCACATGCAGCATGGTAAAACTTAATTCCTTAATTTTTAAGGGAAAAAAATCACTTAAAATTACATAAAAATATATTAAACTTTCAAACAATTTTGAACCATTTTCCAATCGAAATAGTAAATTTGCACCATGTGACACGAGGAGAACTGTAAACTTACATTTTACTCAGGTGTATTAACATGGTAGTAGTGCCAGCTACCTGTAATTATGAAGCCGTTGATAACCAGAACAGCTTAAAATGTAACGTTTACCCTGCATCAATAGTAGTTGACAATCAGTGCAATGGGAAGGTTACCCTCGGTAGCTGCTAAACTACCTTCATAACTATTAATTATGATAAACATTAACTGATAATGCTGAGCACATTTAAAAACAACATATTTAGTTTATTAATGGCAGCTAATGTATCAAATGTTTTTTAAAAATAATTTCATCAACATACCGCTTGGTAAGCAAAGGAAATGAATGTGATTCCATGGTGTAAATGTCAGTGTTTGGAACTAACTTTTTTTTTTACAATTGATCGCTGTGGGTGTGTTGGCACTCTGTTTTTTTTCCTACCGCTCTGCTACACGTAATGCAGCTTACCGCGACAATATTCCTCCGTGCGAAACACGATGATCACTGAGCAGTACATAATCGCGTGGATTAAACGAAGCATTGAAAGCAAAGAATTTGCATCAAGGAGTTTTTGTAATAGAGTTATTAGTGTTACTCGATGAATCCTTGCAGCTCTAATTAATAATAATCTGGATTCTGATTGACCCTTTTCTTTGTTTGGGGGTAACTGATGCTAAAAATGTTTCTGAATGAACTTTATGAACTATACACTAAGTTTTGTGTCTGTGTGTATTTGTGTTTCCTTTGGTGTCTCTGCCGCCCTGGCTTGATTGACAGGTGACGGCGGTGGTGGGGGCGATGGCAGCAGTGGCGGGGAGGGACAAGGTAGCGATGGTGGGGTCTCTGTTGTCCCCCTGACCTCCGGGGGTGCTCAGGCCACTTATGATGTGACCCGTGGCCTGGGCATCGTGGGAGCCAGTGGTGCCGGAGGGGACGAAGATGACCGGTTGAGCTGGCCCGGCGTCCTTGAACACAGTGAGGTACAGAATTTCCCATTTTCCTCTTCATAGTGGCAAAGCTGGAAATGTAGCGTGAGGTGGATGTGTGTTTGTAGCTGGAAGTCATGTTTGCTCTCCATGTTACCTTGTTGGGTATTTAAAGTGGTTCTGGCTTTACTAGGTTAGCCTGATTTTTTTTTTTTTTTTTATTATTTATTTTTTATGGTGTTTGAGTCCATGTGATTGTGTGTGCGTGCATGCGCATTTCCCCCCCACTTGTATGTATGTCATGTTTTCCCTGTGTGATGTTTCAGATGGGGGACCGTGTCGGACCTGTTGGCACAGGAGAGGCTGGTTCTGCTGACGCAGGTCCAGGAGGGCGCAGGGTCTCCCCGGTAAACTGGAGTATGACACTGGACAGACAGGTGGCCTTGGTAAGTCAGGACAGTTCGTAGTTGACTTGCTTTTTCACATGCCGTTAACTTAAGTTAAATTAATGATTTACGTTGCTTTATGTTAAGTGCAATTTATTCTAATTGGTTTCCCAATGCTGTTTCAGGATGCTATGGACAGCACAGAGTCAGCCATTGCAGCTGATGGTCTCTTGGACTCCCTCTACTGGCGGAGTGCTGCAGGGCAAGGGAGACCCCACGAGGCATCCATCTCCTCTCTATTGCAGGGAACCCAGGGCAGCATCCACTTGTCCCAAGTACACCCCCCCCAAAGTGCTGATGAAGAGGTAGAGGCTGATGCCCCAGGGCCCCGGGGGGGTCCTTGTGGGAATTCCGCTCTCCCGGAACCTTCAGACAGTGAGGGGGAGGTCTGTGTGGTCTCCTTGGAGGCCAAGTACTTCTCCCGCTCCTTCCGGGAGGAAGACTTTGACAGCCGGGACCGGAGCCCCGATGACGCAGGGCTCGATTTCCAACCAGGTGGGCACTTCTGTAAGGACTCTTATTTTATGATTATCTTTTATTGACGAGTCGCCTGTTCAGCGCCTGTTTGTGGTATTTCTTTTTGGCTTTTCAGAGGCAAATGACGTGCACGGTGTGGTTTACCAGAACGAGGAGGGGAAGTGGGTGACAGACCTGGCGTATTACTCCACCTTTGCAAGGGAGATGGGGAGCGATGTGCAGGAACTCATGGCTGAGCAGCTTGAGGGGGAGCAGTTTGTTTCTGGGAGTAAGTAGGGGCTGTGGCCTATGACAGACGGGGATCATATCCTCGAGGGCACTGTAGGTCCCTACACTGCACGGTTCAGATGCCAGTGTTTGTGTACACGGGTGTTACACAGATAGCCGTGTAAACAACCATCTAATTGAATTAGGGTTAAGGTGCAAGAAAAACAGTTCTGATATGCTGTAGTGTAGCGTTTTTAATTTGTGTATATTGTTACTCATGACAGCTCATTGACTGCTTTTAAAATGTAAAACCCTTGTGTTATAGATATTAATTTATTAGAGACAAAATGTGTTACCTCACTTCTGGAAAAGTATAGAATTTGATAATATCTTTGTGGATGAAACTATATAATCAGTGAGTGACACTTTCTGCTGATGTGTAGATTTTGTCATTTTGATAATTTATGTGGTAATTTGGGGTTATAATTGTTTGTATACCAGCTAACGCCATTGATAAGATTATTGAGGATCAAGAGGAATTTGAGAGAGAGCATCAATTCATGCAGGTAAGCTTTGCAGGCTTTTCTAAACTATTTTACCATGGATGTTTGTGGGTGGTATAATTTTTATTTTTTATTTTTTAAATCTTTCAGGAGGAGCAGGTTGTGGCCCCAGATACCAGCCTGGGACTGGGGGACACCTCTTGGAAGCTTCCTAACAGTAACCACATCCTGTTGAGGGTGTCTCAAGTGTCCTCGGATTTCGAGAAGGGTAGCCAAAGCTACCTGAGGCTGTCTCTGGGCGAGTTCTTCCAGCAGCGGTCCGAAGCCCTGGGCTGTCTGGGAGACAGCGAGGAGGACATCAAGCGGGTCAGTGTTTGGGGGGAGTGGGGGATTCACACCAGGTCGGGCCTTTTTTTGAGAGAGTTATAAGAGGGTTGGGGGATAAATGAGAACATAGTAGGGGTGTAACAAGATCTCGTGTCACGAGATCTCGCGATATTACAACATGACGAGATTTCTCGTCGGAGTGAAAAGCGGTCTCGCGAAGGAGCTGCAAATCAGCTGCTGTAAGGATATCGGCGTCTGACGAAATTACCATAGCAGACACTTTTAAATCTTGTGTGGCAGCATTTTGGGTCCCCTGCGGAAAATATAAACGGCAAAAGGGTGACAGACAAAACACGAACCATCTGTAAGCATTGTAGGAAAATTAATGCCGTACACAGCGGCTAACGCTACTACTATGCAAAGCCATTTCCGGCACCATCATAGCTCTTTACTTAAATCCACTGCACTGGTGAAGAAAACATTAAAAAAAAAAAAAAAGTTATGTTTTATTTATATTCTATTTTATGTTCGGTTGAGAAGTCAAATAGCAGAGAAGTCTTGAGTTTGTGGTGAAATATTTTTTGGTGCTAGATATTTGTTCTGTTCTTTAGTGCATATGATGATGGTGATTAACACATTTCACCATACATCTGCATTATTTCGCAATTTTTGTCTTTCAAATTAATCAAATAAAAGGCTTCTTTCCAGTAATATATTTCCTCTTTGAAGTTTTCCTTAAAATTATTGTTAAAATATCGTCTCGTCTTGTTCTCGTGAACCCAATATCGTGTCTCGTCGTGGGCTGAGTATATCGTTACACCCCTAGAACATAGTGCTCTGTCAATTGGTTTATGGGCAAGATTAGATTAAGTTCTAATGTCTAATCACAACCTTCCTTTGTAGTTTTGTTTCTTAAGAGTTTTGCGGGAGATCTTTCCTGAAAGTCACACCAAAGTGGTGGTCATTAGTCAGGGTGGTATTGGGAATATCTTACCCTGACCAGACCAAACCAAACGCTGCATGATTAAAGCACCCTGCCCCCTTCTACCCAGCCCTCCTTCGGTTACGTCATCACTTCCCCAGAGAAGAGGGAGCCTTTCGCTCTTATCCGAACCTCCGACTTCTCTTCACGGGGCAGCTCTGCTCACAGTGACGCCGATAAGACCATGACCCCAGGTACGCCACGTATCCAGCCCGCCATTGGTTTGCGTCGGTTGTCAGTAGTCATCCACTTTCTTCCATGTTTCTTCTGACTCTATCCTACACTGTTGAACATGTAGAAGACTTGGACAAGACCCTGGAGGAGGGAGAAGGAGGAGGGAAAAATGGACAAGTGCACCCTGGCGATGTCGGAAAAACATTTGAGGTCTGTAGGACCCATTGCTGTTTTTGTTTTTCAAATTTGTATGTGGTTTACATGGCAGTTAAGGGAGTTAAAAGGTTTTATGTTTATGGTTAATAACCTGGGTCAAAGTCTGAGTACATTGTGGACCTGGATGGACGGATGGATGGAAGGATGCTTAATGCTCCCTTGTGCCTGACTCTTAAAGGTGCCTCCCTCACCAGCCGCCGGGAGTCAAAGTGCACCGACAGGGAGCCCAGACTCCCTCCATGGCAATAGCACCTTGGCGCTCAGTATCAGCACCATTGCTTCTGCCATCGCCGACGCGTCAGTCAGCTCCGACCCCGCGCAGCTCGCCGCCATGATCATGGAACTGTCCAAGCGGAGCAAGGCAAAGGTCAGGCAGGAGGGGGGCGGAGCAGAGGCATCCCCGGATTCCCCCGCGTCCCTGCAGGGGGACCGGAGCGGCCTAGCGGAGACACCGCAAATGAGCACGTATGCTGGGGAGCTGAGCGCCCTGGACATGGAGAAGTACCTGAGGAAGGCCGAGGTTTCTGGCAGTGACGGCGACCTCTCAGTCTCCCCCTACAGCTTTGATATCCTCAGTTGCCTTGGTGACTCTCACGGAAGGTCCATGCCTCTGCAACGGGAGGAGCTGGCTACTAGCACTCCACCTGAAGGGCAGGCTGAAGTCTGGCCTCCAGGGTGTGACACGCCATCTGGCGGGATCTCTGCCGGTGCTAAGAGGAGCAGCATCCCCAGGGCCAAAGTCCTGGCAAGCAGACTGGTGCTGGACCCCTCACCCCCGGCCCAGATAGTGCCAGCCATTTCTGAGGCCCCAGGCAAGCCAGGGTCTCACACCACTGCAGGGAACGGGGGTGTTAGGATGGGCACCGTCAGGCCCCGTGTGTCCAGCGTGGAGATTGCTCCCACCGCAGCACCTTCTCCTGGCCAGCAGGCGGCATGTTCTGGACTGCCCTCTAGCAGGGATGCTACATCAAGCTCCCAGAAGCAGAGGAGTATAGGTCGGGAGGTGGACAGGACCAGCTCAGTCACCAGAAATGCAGCAGGGAAGAACCCTGGAGCACAGCCTGGGACCACAGAAAAGCACGTCTGTTTTGCCGGGGAAGCTACAATGTCCTCCAGTGAGGGTAAAGGAGGTTTGTTGCTGAACCAAGTCCAATGCTGCTTAATCTCCTACTGAATGGCTGTTTGTTGCCTGTGTCCATACGTGTTTGTGGTTTTCTGATTGGCCCCCACCCCCGTTCTCGCTGTCACACTCGCGCACACACAGGTGATGTGCAAGGTTTCCCCCAAGACCTGCCTGCCGCGGAGGAGACCCAGTGCACGTTCAGACCGTCGACCTCCCCACTCACGCACTCGTCGCCAAGCCAGACGTCCATCCCCAGCACCTGCAGGTACAGCAGCCATGCTCCTTCCCGTGTGACTCGAGCTTTCTCAGCACCACCTTCTGGCCTGCAGGTTGACACTCAGTGCCGCGGCACCTCTTGCTGACGCCCCCTTTTGGTGTCGCCGTCTCTCAGGGCACCATCCTCCCCTGCCTCCGTTGGAGGGCTGGCGGGGAAGCGATCCCAGGAGGCCCTGTCCCCCGAGTCTGTCTGCTCTAGTCCCAGCCTTAGCAGACTCACGTACGTCTCCATGAGTGATAGCACCTGCCTGCCAACCCCAGACAAACACAAGGTGAGGGTGAGTTGAGTGGGGGGGGTGCAGGAGCTCCTCCCCCAATATGTGGTTTTACATCTACAAATCTTTCAGCAGCTGAGGCTCCGTTTAAAGATGTTCAAAACCTGGTGTCTTGCACAGATAGTTTGAGACTCCGCAGATTCTCTGGATCTCCTTCCAGATTGAGGTCTTATTAAGTTTGAGCATAGGATACGAGTTAGCAGGGCTGCTCCCTCTCTTTGTCTCCAAGGGCAACGGCAGCCTGGCGCTGAGCACCACCATCGTCAGGGCAAGTCCTACCCCGCCAGTGGAGCCGGACCCCTCTCAGAACGTTTATAATCATCTGAAGGGTCCAATGAGGAACCAGGACTCTTGCCTCCCGGAGAAGAGCCCTGATCTGGGATCCCGCAGGCAGAGTGAGTGTGAATTCAGGGGTCTGGTGCCAGACGGTGGAAAGCACAAGCGTCACTCGGAACCCGCCCTGCGGAAAGCAGCCCCAGGGGATTCTGGGTACTCCAGCAATATCAATATCCAGCAGCCCGGAACCAGTGACCAGGCCTCCCAGCAGTGGCCCAGAGAGACGTACCCCAGGGCAGCCTTCGGCACGGATCATTTGCGCTATGTCCCAATCTCTGGCTTCAAGCCCCAGGGCTCCCTGCTGGATCTGCCCCCTGCTGTTCCGGCCCTTCATTCTGGCCAGCCCCTCTTCAGTCCCCAGCTGAATCAGCAGTACCTGGGGGTCGAGCTGCCTGTGCAGACTTACCACATGGGTGGTGCCTCAGGACTTTATGGGCCCCCCAGTGCCAACCCCCCAGTGGGTCATATTCCTGGATCCATACCCTTGAGTGCCTCAGGCCTACCTGCCAGCTACCTGCACCCTGGCCCAATCCACCAGCCACCCTTGGTCTCTGGCCTGGGCAAACCCTACGCCCAGCATGACCTGGAAGCTCTGAGCATGTGGGCTACAGAACAAGGTGAACCAAACCTTCCTTTTTATTTTGATGGGTTCCTTTGAATTTGAGGGTGTCAAGCATCATAGACTGAATCTTATCAGTGTTTTTCAGTCCTTCACTTTGAGAGAGAAATGGTGGTCTTTAGAGATGTGGCGATCTGGTATTTGGATCGGTATCAGGACCGATCCAGACCTATTAGACAGACCGGGTATCGGCCATATGTGACGATTCACGTTTAATACTTGCTTTTTGACAGTCTGTGTAAAGAGAGCTCCTGTTTAAATCCGTTTGTACAATCAATCGCACAACAGCTCTTTCCCATTTTAGATGTGTTTTTGCAACATTCAAGCAGAACGCTAACGCTGCCACTCAATTTGGCACTCAGTGGGTGTGAGCACAGTAACTTCCACCTCTGATGTCATGCGCATACCCTTCACAGTACGAGGAGCGCAAGAACATTAGATAGGAGGGTGAAGATCCGGAAGTATTTTACACTTGAAACAACTGTTATCTTCCTAAAAACAAAGTTCTGAGGGATGGGAGTAGCGTTTAGTGGAAAATCCCACTAAACAAAGTGCACACAATTGTGCGAGACAACGTGAGTAATATGAACTGATTTTGAGCTGCTAGTTTGGGCTGCTTTGCGCACTCACTACAGCTTGTGATACACGAGCGGCTGCGATCGTAGTGTAAGTGATGTTAACAGTGGGAGAGAAATTGTGGGACATTTTAAGCATTTGCCAATTGCGTATCCTTGCTTGGAAGATATTCAAATTGAACTGTAAACGCGTAAAACAAGATGGAACAGTGCGCTATGTAACTATGTTTCTAGTAGCACACACTAGAAAGATTTTTCGGCATACATTTTTTCATCTGAGTTTACTGGTTTAAAAATATTCATATATAAAGTGTGTGTGTGTGTGTGTGTGTGTGTGTGTGTGTGTGTGTGTGTGTGTGTGTGTGTGTGTAAAATATTGTACCGGAGCTCTTGTATTGGTATCAACAGTTGTGTATCCAAATCAGATTGGAACTGAAAAAATGTGGATTGGTCCATCCCCGGAGCATTACTGTTCATGTCAGCATCCATCTTGGGTCATTCCAGTGCTCGCTGTGGAATTGTAACGCACCTTAAACTCTGCTTACTCTGGTGTTAAGTCATCGTCCCCGAGGAGCTGAAGTTTCCCACTGCATGCTGTGTGGGCATCGCCTCCCAGACCACAATGAGCATCTTCAACCCCACTGAGCGATGGGTGCAGGTTGGCATCTCCGTCTCCGGCCTGTCCATCGATGGTGAAAAGGTGAGTGGTGTGTTCAGCACTAGTCTCTGTGTTCTAGTTTCCCAGTGATTGGCCCAAAGGTGACGCTGGTGTTGTCCCATACCCAGGTGGACATGCTACCCCTCCAGTGGCTCATTGTGAAGAGCAAGACCATCATTGGGCCCAAGAGCACCGAGGAGCAGAAGGTGCTGTTCGTCCCACCCCAGGCCGGAGTCTACAAATGTGTTATCAGCGTGTCCTCCTGGCCCGCCTCTGCAGCCATCGCTGCCGGAACACGGGTGGAGGTCTTTGCCAAGAGGGTGGTCCTCATTGCTGTAGCTGAGAACCCCTCCATTGAGGTGAGGCTGCAGAAAGTTAATCAGTGTGGTACTCCAGTGAAGACCCATGGTGCTTTTCTACTGGCATACAGGAACCAACCCATCGAAAACCACTGGTCATCTAATGCAGTGAATTCCTTTACTTTATTTGTGATGGCTAGTGCTTTACCATCTCTGCCATACCTCTGGGTTTTCTGAAACATTGCCTGTACCTAGGGTTGGCAGTCTTATCCAGAATGGGCCGCTATGTATGCGGGTTTTTGCTGCAACTCCCTAATTAGGTCACTAATTAAAGGACTGATTGGCTGAAGAGTCCTCACACCTGGATTTGCTGACCTAAAGGTTACCCCAAAAACCTGCATACACACCGGCCCTTTGCGGATAAGACTGCCTATCCCTGGCCAATACCCATGGTTGAGTGACAGCTTTTGCCTACTTAGCATCATCAACGCATTTAAGATACTCATCGTGTTCTATTATGTGATACACACGTCAGATCAGATTTGCCCTGTCAATTGTATTTGCTATAGTTCCTTTTGCATAGACTTCATAATATTTCCACACAAATTACTTTTTGAAATGGTTCCGGCTCAGCTTGTGTGCATGGTGTGCAAGTCACCGGAACCCAGATCGGCCGAAATAAACAAAAAATCGGGCAGTTGCACGTTCAGAGCGAAAACTGGCTGGTTGCGATTGACAGTCCGTTGACTAGTGCATCTCTACTTTCTAGGTGGATGTGGGACCATCCGGATGCCTGGTGTTTGGGGACCTGGTGGGTGGCAGCGCCAAAGCTCTTCCCCTGAAGCTCGTCAACAGGACCCGTGCCACGGTGCCCGTCCGGCTGGTCATCAGTTCGGTGAGAGGCCCTCCTTCTCTGGCTGCTCGCTTTATCACGCGTGTCAAATGTAGCACTTAGTCACACCGCGTCAATTGCTTGTGTAGCACCGCATGCTAGCAGCTATATTCATTTTATAGCTATTTTTGTTAGATGTGCTGCCGACTGCTTGCTGGCTAACAGGCTAATATGCCTGGTGCCCAGTAAATGTACTGGCTTGGCTTGTCATGCTAATGCCTTTAGCAGTCGTCCTCAGTCTTTCGTAGCTGTCACCAGACACCTTGTAGCAGTAATTGTATACATGGCCTGCCTTCTAAAGCAGCGAGGTTATGCCCCCTGGCTGCTGTCTTATAGCTCAGCGCCGACCTGTTTTTTCCGACCTCGTTCCAGTAATACCTTCTGTTTTTGACACGTGTGCCGCAGAATGCCAACGCCTGGCGCTGCTTCACCTTCTCAAAGAGCTCGGTCACTGTGCCGGCGGACAGGCCGCTCAACGCGGGTGGTCTGCCCCCCCTGGCGGCCCCCTCTGTCATGAACCACGTGATGCACGCCGGCTACGGGGATGTGAGTGACCTCCATACCTTAGTCTCACTGATGCCCTGTTTCCCAGAGACCTAAAATCCACTGGACGTGTCTGTTTCCGCAAACAAACGGTTTGGATATTAGAGCCTTGGTCTCGGTTTTTTAGAGACTCCTATGTTCAGTTTTCTTCTCTTTCCCCTCTGCTGTTAAAAAAATTGTGTGTGGTGTTTTTCTCTATCAGAATCTAGAAAGCTTCATGCTGTGGGTCCATTTCCACGCCCCGCAGCTTTACACCCCCTGCTCGGGTAAGTTTTGTGCTGTTTCTCAGGACTGCCCCCTATTGGTATGCACGTGGTACCGACGGCCCTCTCTGTCCTCGGCTGCAGGAGAACTCGGGCCAGCGGAGGCGTACGTCGCTCGGGTAGACATAGAGCTGGACAGCCCAGGGCCCAGTCAGGTGATCAAGAGCGTCCCGCTGAGGGCCAGGGCTGGCACTGCCCGTGTACATGCTCCCAAGGATATGCAGGTGGGGACAACATTCCTCTTCTATTACCATTTCCCCCCTGTAGTTTAAAGGTCATTAGAGGGTAATGTATCATGTAAAGGTCACGTAAGAGGTAATCATGGGGGTTTTCCCCAGGGGTGTGGTTCAACTGAAAGCCTTGCACAGTGGTGTAAATTTCATGCTTGGTAGACCGCTGACCTATAAAGTGAAATCAAAAGCATTCTGTGTTTATCAGCCGCGGGAAAGTTTGGATGCAAACCTCTTCATATTTTCCTCGATCTCTGCAGAATGTTTACCTTGCAGCGCCGTTGGGAAAGACCAGCACGCAGATTCTGCCCCTGAAGAACGCAGGGAACATCGACGTGCAGCTGAAGCTGAGGGTATATCCCCCACGGCCGTCGCGTCCCTCAGCACCCGGCATGCGGGGCTGTCATTCATGTGGTCTCCTTGCCTTTCCTGCAGAGCACCGATGCTGACGGCTGCTTCTCGGTCAAACCGGAGGACCTCGTTCTCCATGTGGGGGAGGAGCAGGGAGTTACGGTCTCCTTCCATGCTCAGGGCGATAGGAAGTACAGGGAGACGTAAGCACCTCTCCTTCGCTCTCTCTGCATTGCTGTCTTGCCAGCATTCTTCCACACTTGCTTATTTTCTCTTAAACCCCACCTACTGCTGACATGCCATTCTTCTGGCCCTCCAGCATGCTCACCATCCTGGTGTTGCCCTCGGGGCCGCAGTACGAAGTCATGTTGAAAGGGGAAGTCACCCCAGAGGATTCTGGGAAGCGCCAGTCGCCGTTGAAAGTGCCCCCTGTGGGGGTCGTGAAAAGCAGCGAGGTTCCCCCTATTCTCTCCAACAAACAGTTCATGGCTTGGGGAGGGGTCACCTTGGGCAGGGCTGTGTAAGTAAGCCGACCCAATACATTACCCCCAGTCCCGTCTCCGTCTCTCAGGATTTATAGGGTACCAGAACAATGAAGCTGCTGACGTTGCTGCCAGATGTTTGCCTTTGAATTCCTGCTGGCTGACTTGCCAAGTTATCAAAAGAAACTTGCCCATGACCTGTTTAGAAGTATTAGGGGTTTTTGTCCTGTTTAAACAAGCTCTCCTCCTGGGAAAACTGCTTTTTCTGTGCGTCTCACTTCAGGCAGCAGAAGCTGGTCCTTCGCAACAACTCCCCGGGCTCCACGCAGCAGCTGCGCCTTCTGATCCGAGGTCAGGACCAGGACTGTTTCCAGGTGATGCCCGCCTTGGCACTTCCTCCCACGGCGGTGTTGATACCCCATTTCTCTCCAGGCACCTCAAGATGTTTTGTGTATCTGTCCTGTTCCACCACAAGGTCCCCAGATCATCCAGTAGTGGAATGAAATGTCTGCTCCGTGTCTCATGTCCTGTCTGTCCCCCAGCTCCAGAGCACCTTTGGCCCAGAGGAGCGGCTCAGCCGGCACCGGGAGGTGACCATGAGGCCCCGGGAGGACGTGGCCGTGCACCTCCTGTTCGCCCCGACCCGTGTGGCCTGCATGTTGGCGAAGCTGGAGATCAAGCAGTCTGGTGTCTGCTCTTCCCAGCCGGGCGTCAAGTTCACGGTGTGGCTTTGCTGCGGCTCGGCCTCTGCTGAGTCCTGCGCCTGTCTCCCTGACTTTCCCTCTTCGGTCCTGCGCCTGTCTCCCTGACTTTCCCTCTTCGGTCCTGCCTGAGGGCTGCTGTCTGCCTGCTTGCTTTAGGACTAACTTTTATCTGCTCTTTTTTTTTTTTTTTTATCACACATTTTGAGGAGCATTTTGTTAATCACAGTATTGCTTTTGTCCCCCACACTTTGATAACTGTTTCTGGATAGATTGTTTCACTTTCTCATTGGGGAACCCCCCCCCCCCATAGATCCCTTTGTCAGGTTACGGTGGCACCAGCAACATCATCCTGGAGGAGGCGCGGAAGCTGTCCGACAGCTACGTGGTGACGATGGCTGGCGTGTCGGTGGGTGGAGTCAGCAAGGTGTGCGTGAGCGTACGCAACACAGGCTCGCGGGCCGCCTTCATTAAGGCTGCAGCCTATGCCGACCTGCAGGCGCGTATGCGCATGGATGCCTCCGTCATCAGCCTGTCGCCCCCGCAGTTTGTGCTCAAGGAGCGCACCCAGGAGGTACGGTGGGTCGTCTGCTTCACCCCTGGCTACCTTTTAGCGCTAACTGTAGTTCACTGTTGTTTCATTTAAGTGTTCCCTTAAAGACTCCAGTGTTAGAGGTTCAGAATTATATGATGGAGGCAGGATATGAGAGCGGAACTGTTGGCTTTTATATCATTAGCTAATGGTTGCGGTTTGTAGCTTGAATAAAGTAGCGAGTCCACATAAAAAGCCCTAAAGACTCTGGAGTTGGTCCTTATGTAGTAATCGGCAAAGGGGCTACAGACCATGGACCCGCCGTGCTGACGCCGGGGTGAGGCAGGCCTGCACTGATTGGGCATATTTGCAGGTGGTGACCATCCTGTTGAAAGCTACGTCCAGGGAGCAGAGCCTCTGCCGGTCTGCCACCGCCCTGCTGGCCACGGTCTGCTTCTTCTGTGGGGATGAGGTTTCACGCCAGCAGTACAGGAGGTACGATCCAGGGAAGATGCTTGTCCGAGTTCTCATTGGTGAGGAAGGCTGTTGGCTTACCGGCCGCCCTTGGAAGACTTCGGTTTGGTTTTAAGATGTGATCAGTCCTTTTATATAATTCCGTCATGATTTACTGTGATTATGCGTTTTTCTTTTCCCGCCTTGGCTTCCTCCTCCCCAGGCTTCTGCGCAGCAGACCTGATGCGGGCCGCAAGCTGCTGTCTGACAGCGGCCTCCTGAAGGACCTGAGCTTTGACGAGCCATTCCTTGGTGAAGAGCAGGTGCTGGAAGGTAAGCAGCTGTGCTGCATGTTGAAGGTGCTAGCAGCGGTTCTACGGTTCCCGGACATCTGCCACGTCTTCTCCATGTAATCAGTTGTTTTCAGGTATGTTTTTGTGTTTGCAGTGTACGACCTTCCGCAAAGGCCCAATGAGGCACAACTCTTCTACAGCAATATCTGCAAGGTGGTTCTGACCGTGCTGGGCACCATCGACGTCTCCGATTCCGGGGAAAGCGACTGTGTCGAGTCCTTGCGCCCCTCCCCTCGGCATGGCTCTGAGTCTGACAGGTAACCTCTGGATTCCTGTGCCTGGGTCCGCTGATATTCTGTACCAGTGTTTCCCAATCTGGTCGTCGGGCACCCACAGATGGTCCACATTTTTGTTCCCTCCTAGCCCCTTGTCAGCCAGTCCACATTTTTGCTCCCTCCAGGTGGAGGTCTGTGGGTCCCTGAGGACCGGATTGGCAATCATTGTTATATACCTCCTACTTTCTGATCCTTTGGAAGCTCTTCCAGCTGGTGATGTGTCCTATACTCATTGCACTTTCACTGACAACCCTCTTTCTAGTCAATTATGTATCTTGAGCTGTAGATGAGTCCTGCATTGTATTACTGTCACCTGTATCTGGTAATATCTCTTGATTGTAAGGAGAGTGCTTTGAAACCCAAATCAACTGACTGTCCTTCCCCCACAGTGGCTTTGGAAACTCGGACCGTCACATCAGCAATGTTTCATTGGATGTCTTGCCTGTAAAGGGCCCCCAGGGGCCACTCCTGGCCCTCAGTGTTGCAGATTCGGCCCCGAATCAGCCAGCTGAGCCCCAGGTGTCCTGGAGCGTCCTGCCAGAGCAGCTGGTCCTTACCGTTCCCAACATCAGTGAGTTTCCCCCATTTGAGCTCCACACTGTGGTGTCTGGGTGGGGTCAGAGATGAGGTGCTAATGTTAGCATTACTTGGGAGGACACCGTCTTAAAATAACCTGGTCATTCTGGGCCTGTGTGTGTGTGCAGTGGAATTTTTAATGCAAAAAAACTAAGGGATCTTTTCTCTGTGTGCAAAGAGGGGGGGTGGGACTTCTGCTGTGTGCCTTTTCTTTCATTGGATTAAAGTGTTTGACTGACAGATCGTCACCTTGTGGCAGATGGTGCAGCTGACACGAGGCATGTGAGGATCCAGAACCACTCTCCCAGAGAGCTGCGGTTTGAGTTGTCCTGGCCTGCCCACTGTCTGACCGTCACCCCCCAGCATGGGGTCGTTGAACCCAAGTACGCACCTACTCCCCTGGACCGGTGTGACCCGGCTTTGAACCTGGGCAGACAGGCCCATAGTGATCCTGGATAGAATATCCTTATAAGTTCAGATGTAGTTTCCTGAGCTCTTAATGGGCAGGACTGAGCAGTCACTTTTCACACAGGAGTCACCTACAGATCCTTATCAGCCCCAGCCTGTCCTTGGCCACCAAGTCTGCCATGCTGCCCTGGACTGGACAGATCTACGTTCAGTGTGGTGACCAGCAGAAGGTGGACCTGCCAATTTGATTATCTTCCTTGGTTATGTGAATAATTTCATTCGCTTCGTGCTGCATGTTCTCGTGAAAGTGCCTTGTGATAATATAGTGCTTGTGAATCTTATATTTTTTTAAATGTTTATGTAGTCCGGTGCTAGACAAAAGCTCTAAGTGTTTTTGGGGGTGTTAAAAATGTAGTTTTCCTGTAAGCATTGTGTGCAAATCTGTGCAAGTTTAATCTTCACAGTCAGTGCTGATTTCCTCTTCGTCTGCTCCTTCCTGCTCCATCTCTTTAGTTTATCAAAGTTCAGATCCGCCAGGACCTGGCCCTGGATGTGTCTGCAGGCGTCTCCTCGCCCAAGCCCCTGTCTGCCTTGCCCCTGCAGGCGGAAACACCTGCGGCCCCTGGGGGGCGTTCCCCTGAGACACCCCTGCGCTCCCAAGTGGTGATTAAGAGCCGCACCCTGGTGTTCCCTGCAACACCGTCCGGGGGGACCTCAGGTGAAGGCCGTGGTTGGGTGGTGCTGTGCCTGGCTTGATCTTTTTGACAATGGATGGTGGCTGTAAGCTGTCAGAACTGCTCCTGTATGATTGGCTGTGGCCAGTGTACAGGGCAGGGGTGAGTAATTCAGGTGCAGAGAGTAAAAGTCTAGACCAAGATTTTATTTCAACCAACCAGTTAAGTGCCCTATGACTGAGACTATACTCATCTGGTTGGTTGAAACAAAATCTTGGTCTGTACTTTTACTCTCTGGAACTGAATTACCCACCTCTAGAACATGGTCATCCTCACCGCCTGTGTTCTCACAGAATCCTTCCTCGAGATGGAGAACACCGGCGATGAAGTGCGGTGGTATCTGTCATCGTTCGCCCCGCCGTATGTGAAGGTGTGTTCAAAGTGACACCCGTGAGCCGCAGTCTCGCCGTCGTGTCCTGTCTGTCATGAGCTAAGGTGTTAACTGAAGTCGCCGGACGCTCCGGCCTAGAGTAACACCAGCAGGTTAAAACCAAATGTGGATCATCTAAAGATTCAGACAGTCATGAGGGTTGAAATCCCAGGAACTCGATCCAGGAACGTGGCGTGTGAGAGAGCGGATTGAACAGTGACTCTCCCCTCTACCCTCTCTGTCTTCCTGCAGGGTGTGGACAACAGTGGAGATGTGTACCGGGCCACCTACACAGCCTTCAGGTGCTCTCGCGTGTCAGGAGTTCTGGGAGTGCGGGAGAAGATGAAGGTGAGGCTGCCTCTGGGCACGTGGCTCAGCGTCAAGTCAAAGTATCTTTGTCACCATCAGACATAGACAGAAAAATTTGTTTAAAAGTGTGCAGTTGTGCAAATGCGCTATGAAATTGAATAAACAGGAATGTGCAAAACCTTGACTTTGGATCATTAATAATCCTGAGGTTTGGTGATGACAGGCTGGCTTCCTGTGTCCCTGTGTTCCCCATCACTGCGGCCATTCTTGATGACATAATTGTGAATGTCACTTCAATCCTCCTTGCACTATGTACCACATTTATAATTCGAATAAGTGAAAGGTAATATTTTCCTGTGTTTCTGTCTCTACCCTCAGGTTCCTGTCTCCTTCCTGCCACGGGATGGCGGCGATTACGCCCAGTTCTGGGACTTGGAGTGCCACCCAGTGGCCGAGCCCCAAAGGAAGTGCAGGGTTCGATTCCAGCTCTGTGGAACGGTGGGTTTGGCTTTTTTAGTGCATGGGGGCACTAATTGATCACTGACCCTTTCTGGGGAGAGTTGTCAGATTCTGGAGTGGAATCCACAAAAGAGGTTTATGTTTATAAATCTTAATACTTGACACTGACTCCACTGATATTTGTACACAAGCGAGTGAGACAGATGTATGAGATGGATTGTAAGACTTTGATCAACGATTGTGTCCTGGTGTCAGAGACGCTGCTGCTGAATATCGAGCCCAGGGCACACAAACGGCCGGACCTGTCAGTGAGTCAGTCTCCTAGATGCTTGTTCAAGCTCTGTTCTTCTTAAGGGCGTGAAGGCTGGAGCAACCGTCAGTGCGAGCGCTGACTCCCTGGTGCGGACGGAGGCCACCGTGAAGAGCAGAAAGAAGCCGGAGAGGTCTGTGATCAGGACTGGCTAAGAGAGAGCTGTGATTGCTCACAGCCTCCAGTGTAGGTGTCACACCCGCAGTGTGAACTGACTTTAGTTTTATGTAAGATGATGGAGCCACAGGCTCCGTAATCTCAGCTCCTGTAGAAGAAGCCAGTTACTGTCATCGTGTGAGGCTGGCTGACCTGGTTTGCTGGTACTGCGTGGGGATTAGAAATGGGTTCCACAGCTGTGTAGGCACATTGTGACACTAGATGCAGGTGTGGTGAAGCTCTTAGGTGATAACTTTAGGGTTTTTGTTTTGTACCAGACACATACATACACACACACACACACACACACACACACACACACACCCACCCACCCACCCACCCTAAATGCTTAATTAGTAGGGTTCTGAGCATGTAAGAAGTTCAGGGTGGTCTGCACACTGTTCCTCCCTGTCCAGTGTGTGGTCCTGGATGTTTCCATTCAGGTTGATCGTATTCGAGACAGAAATCGCTAGACTTCCCATCCCATGTTACCTGCCTTATCTGTTTGATGTTCAGTGAGACCATTAAAAACTGCACCCCATCTGAGAATAACTCACTCGGCCCCCAACCCCCAAATGTTATCGCTGTTTTGTCCTGTACATCATTGCTTTGCGTGGGTTGGATTGTGAGCAAAGGCACAAATTTGTCAACCTGGGAACGCACACAGTCTTTCCTGTCTTCATGCAGGGTGTGATGAATATGTTGTATAAACGTCACAAAACCCGAAATGCCCTCTCCCCATCCTGAAATGGAGGGGGGGGGGGGGGGTCTAACACTTAGCGATACAGAAAAGGTATTTTAAATGGCCTAACCTCTCCTGATGTTGTGGCGTCATCCTCTGAGTCGCCGATGGCTTCACTTCCTGTGTGGCAGTTTGACGTGGGCGTTTTGAAACTCTGTGTGTTCTTCCAGCCAGGAGGAGATGCAGCGGAGGGGTGTTTACGCGCCCCAGGACTTGTACACCTTTCCCCAGACGCGGGTGGGTGAGTCCAGCACCTTGAAGGTCCACGTGCGTAACAACTCCTTCGACACTCACGAGGTACGTGATATGGCCCAAAGGATTCTGGGCGGTGGGAGGAGCCTGCAGAAGCAGGAAATGTAGCAGAACTAAGAATGGGAGAACAGCCTGTCATGCAGGGCCTCATGGGAAACGGCTAGATGTTTTAGTTTGCTAAGAAAGGACAAGTGTTCACCATTCAGCCTGAGTCAGAGGGCTGAATTGGAGGAGATTCTGAAGCCTGTCTGTCATCTTTGATTTATCTCAAGTCTGTTCATGAACATGTGTCCATGTTTGGATATTAGGATGTGAGTCAAGGTATCAGTAGCTAACATCCATGCTGATGCTTCTCAGAAGAGCTGCTTTAGTGGTTAACTTGATTAGTGTGGCAACAGTCCTGCCATGTCATCTTCTGAAGAAGTGGTCTTTGGACCAGTTTTCATCCCTAAGAAAAACATCAAGATAGTCAATAATGACTAGACTAGCAAGTTTATCTGAAACTCTACAAACCACAAGCTCAAACCTACAACTGTCGTGTGATGTGTTGGATTCATGCACAGAATATTGCATGGGACCACATTTGATGCATGAGCTACGCTGTGTCTGCCCCGAATGCTCTGCATGGATTTGATGTTGAGCTTCTCTAATTGACTTGCAGCTGAAATTCGTAAGCCCTAGAGAGCCCTTCCACATCAAGCATTGCAAATACTCTCTAAGGTGAGTGGCTCCTCTTCGGGATAATCTCTCAGATTTTCTGGGTAACGGAAGGTTAGCACCATAATCTGTTGCGGGTGTTTGGCAGCAGAAGACTGAGTAAGAGGATATTCCTGCCAGTTGGGCTTGGGAGGGGCCTCTGGTTTCTCAAGGTAACAAACTGCAGGTACTGTGTGGTGGCTGGTGTGTGACAGGAAGTCCTTTACATGCCGTCATTTAGGCTTGGACACACTTCAGGTTGCACGCGTGCTGTCACTGACCAGCAGCCCTGCAGTGCCAAGGCTGAATGTGCCATCGGTTCTCCTGCAGCCACGCGTCGACAGCTACTGTCCAGACTGCAGTGACTCCTAATGCATTTTCAGCTGCCGATCTGCAACTAAACCCGGGTTGTGTGCTCTTAACGTGGCATGGATTGATTCGTTCTCTGTTGGCAGGATTAAACATCAGCATCGGCTGTAGAATCGATGTCCCATGTGGGAATTAGTGTGTTTTACATACTTCATCATTTAGAGGGAGTCTGCAGGGCTCGAAGCATGCCAGCTGGTGTTTGTGCAGTAAATTGCAGTGTGTTAATGCCCCCCCCCCTCCCCCCAGGTCCCAGCACTACATCAACCTGCCCGTCCAGTTCAGGCCCACGTCGGCAGGCAGGAGCTCCAGCTTACTGCTCATCCAGACCGACTCGAGCGGCAGCCTCACCATTCAGCTGACTGGTGATGCATTGCCTTGAGCAAGGTGCCCCCTTCAGGGGGTCTTGGGAAGTGCCATGTACTGGTACGGCGTTGTCAGGGCAAAAGTCAGCTCCCAGAAAAGGGTCCCTTCTGGCTTTCTGAAGCAGACTGACACTCAGTATCTCATGCCTTTCTTCTTAAATCTTCCCAGTAGATGAATCCACAGGCTTTTTGTCAGATCAGCTCTCCACGCCCCTTTAGCTGCTCCTGTGGTTCGGTTTACAGCCCTGTACCACAGTCAGAATTTTATGGTGCCTTACGCTGCTTTGAGGTATGGGTATAGTGGCCTGTGGGTGGGCTCACTGTCCCTTTACCTCACTTGGTGTGATTTAACCCCATGGAATCTACTGCAGAGGGCTGGTAGCTGATGACAGTGCATGACGATCCCGTCCACAGTGGGTCCAAACGTTACGCAGTACGTCACCATCAGTGTATGAGTCTCTCTTAATAGACCAGTCAGAGCTGTCTCTAAACATTAAGAGATGCTTCACTATAATCCATTTTTGACAAGTTATCTGTCCAGATCCACTTAGGTTTTGATCAGGAAACCTCTTCGACGACATTAGCGAGCCAATTAATCGATGTTACGATGTTACGATGGCCACCCCGAGGTCTATCTGGGCGCCCGAGAGACCAGGTTGTTTTGTCATGTGGGAACTGTTACCATGACACCCGTATCTTCTGCCGAATAGTTCTGTGTTTGAGTCGATCACAGACCTTTTAAAGAAATGTGGCACAGAGCCCACCCCCCGACACACACACCTTGCCATTGCCAGTTTCACATTGGTAATGGTCATTTTGCAGTTTTCATATTTTAAGAGTTTGTACAGATGGCCCTAAGTCTGCCAGTCAGAAAATGTTAAATTCATCGAACCGGTATTTTTTGTATCCTTTCAGTTTTGCCAAAAGATGAAATTGTGCCATTCTTTTAAATATTGCAGAACTTCTACATGCTTCTTGGCATTTTGCTTGATGTATCTTACAGATGTATTTATTTTTAAATAACGTACTTGGTAAAATAAATGATTTACATTGACTATCACCTATGCAGTTTCTTGTGGGCTAACCTTTTTATAGCTCCTACAGGTAAAAGGGATAATGAGTATTAAATTATTATAAAACAAATGGATCACGGCCCCTTTCCCAGAACACCAGTCGTCCTGGGACAGTGCAGCGATATAAACAGATTTTCTGTACTGATGTATAATCCGTCTATCTTTTTACCGCTCTTCTGCCTGGGGGTTGCGTACAATGGGGCAATCTTTATGAAAAATTAGTATGTGTGCGCGAAAACAGTCGGGCGATCCCTGCTGCGTGGTGTTTACAGGGAGACGGCTGGACGCACATGGACTGGGCTCCGAGGGCGCGGTGCGCGGCACCGCCTGTGCGTGCGCGGTGCTCCCGGCGCCACGGAAGTCAGCCTGTGCACCCGGAGCGCTCGGGACCCGACACAAGCAGACTGCCGGGAACAGTCAGCTTCCCAGCCGCAGAGACGGTGCCCAGGGAGCATATGGTGCCCTAATTACCCACCTGAAAGGCCCCCGGCCATGTCTGAGTTGGACAGAGCCGCCCCGCCTACTTTCCCAAAGGGCCAGAACTCCCTCCCCCCGAGGTTATTATGTTAGGATTACGTTATAAGGCCTCCCCAGGGCACCTCTGAGCGCATGGTACTTTATCAGATTGATTGTGGGGGGGGGGGGGGGGGGGGGGGGGGGGGGGGGGGGGGGGGGGGGGGGGGGGGGGGGGGG
>JAODKC010000137.1:10865819-10876480 GCA_026777985.1 Mormyrops attenuatus
CCCGCGCCGCCCCGCCCCCCCCCTCTTCCCCCCCCTTTGACCCCCGCGTGTCTCCCTTGGCGCCGGCCCCCCCCCCCCCCCCCCCCCCCCCCGATGCATGGCTGGAGCCGCTACCTTTTTTGGGGTTGGGGTGTAGGCTTTGCCTGCCCACACGATCACGTAACGCAGAGGCATTCTTTTGAATGAAGTGGGAAGGGAAGGGAAGGGAAGGGGAAGGGAAGGGGAGGGCGAAAAAAGAAAAGGGGAAGAGGACAAAAAAAAATGCATGAGGCTGAATCACGGTAGCTGTGTCGCTCGGTGCGCGTTATGGCGTGAGAATGCGGGGTCGGAGCTGCTTCCTCTAATTGTGGGCCGCAGCCAGCCTGCATTTGGGGCCGCTTTACCGGCGGATCTCTGCCCGCTTTCACTTTCCTCCCCGGATCTCCATGCAAAACCTAACAGTTCTGGGCAGCCGCGTCAACTCCAACTCCAATGTCATTTGCTCCTGCAACTGCACCGGACCCCAAGCCCAGGGGATGGAGATATGTAAGTATAAGCAAGTAGGACTGCGTTAAATTATCTTAAGCGGTTTTGCACCGTGATTCTCGCAGTCTAGCTATTTTTATATAAAAAAAATAAAAAATTAAATCCCTCTCGTACCCCCCACAGCGTGGTTTATTTTTTATTTTTATTTTATTTCATCATCCAAAAAGCAGTGCAGATGCATCGATGTGGTTTAACGAAGACATCGTTTTAACGGCGCTAGGCTAAATTGTGTATTTTAATTTATATTTGCGCAGCCGTGTATTTCTGGCAATTTGTAACGGGCTAGAAACTGCCTATATAGATGGGAGTAGTTTCAAAGCCCCCGAGTGATTCACATATGTTATAATAATTTAAAAAGTGTGGTGCGGTGCCTGTTTAGCTGCATGCACTGCAAGTTAGTCCAAATGAAAACCGGTGTTAACGTTGTCGGATTTCTTGAGCTTTTATTTTGGGGGGAGGGAGGTTAGATCTGCAGTAGTCCAAGCGTTTATGAAACCGCGCCGTACATAAAGGACGGAGAGCCCAGCGGGAGCTAACGAGCAGTATTATTATTGTGTGTATAATTATGATCGTTGTTTTGACGCGGCTTTGGAGGATGGTTTGGGGTTTGGGTCCCCTCCCTCCCCCCCACTGTCGCCCCCATAGACCGGCCCTTTCACCGTGCGACGCTGGGAGTTGTGGTCTGTCTGAACTGAACCGCGGACAAAGGGCTCCTTAAGAATCGGCCGTGGGCATCTTCCGCGTATGATGAATCGCTATTTTTAATGTTAACTTATGGGAATCGAAATGTATCGTTTAATCTCTTCCTCCGTACAAATTGGGGAAATATATATCCCGTATTTATGTAAGCCAGGTCGTGTGAGAAATGCGTGATGTTGAATGCGGAAAAACGTACATCTTTATTTGCTCCATGAAAGATTTCGTGCAGTCTTTTGCGAGAGCCACATGAAAACAGTTTTGAACCTCGGTGTAGAATTTAAAAGACACCCTTTGAAAACGCTGCATAATTTATGTCGACAGGAAACATGATACCCCCTTTCAACAATGAGCAATTTCTAGTTTAACATTTAACAAAGTTCAGTTGTCTTTTAATTCTGAAGCATGAAAGCCTCGACCTGTTTGAATATTGGTATTCTGTAATTTACGTACATTTACTGTTGGCCTGACCGTGTGTATAAATCCAACCATCATGCAGTTTTTTATTTTGACATTTCGTCTTTCTAGTGTGCTATCAAACTAAGTAAAACACTGCTTCTCCAAAGACTGTTTTTTTTCTAAATATAGGATACACACGCAGTCAACAGTTCTCTAATTATATAAATGATTCTGAACTTTAAGTATAAAACTTAATTATGACGTATTGCCGCTTGTGGGTGTATGAATTTTTATCTGTTTGTTTTTTGTGTATACATACACACTTTTGTTTTCGTTGTTAAACGACTAGAGACAAGCAAAAAGATACACATATATGAGTGAGATGAAGCTGATAGCTGTGAAAGCATTCATTGTTTCGCGTATTTATTTTAATTTCCATTACAGTGGCAGCGTGTGGAATAGCATGGCATGCTGTCTAACGGATGGGAGCAAATTTTGTAACTTGTTCTGTTACTGTCTGTGTGCAACTTTACTTTACTTTTCTGCTTAACAGTGTCAGCTGTTGCATCTATTCATCAACAGATAAGCCGATAAACGAAAATGAATTATAAAAACAGGAGGGTCTGGCTTTTTTCCCTTCATTAGCCCATTGGTTGCCAAGGATTAACTAGCATGGTTAAGACAGTTTACTAAATATTTGTATTTTTAATAAGCAGCTTTTACACCACAGTGGAATTTAATTATTCCCTGGAGGAATCGCTTTGAAGTATCGCAACCTGATGTATTTTTGTTTTTCCCCTGTTCAGCAGTCTGTGTGGCTCAGCTCTGGCCTGTGATTGGACGGCCACTGGTTCACATCCCCGACAGAATAGTCACATCCCTGTTGGGCCCCTAACTGCCGGAAATGCTCCATGGTGCCAGATAAATGGCCGACCTTGTGCTTGGACCGCATGCTTTGCTGTCCAGTGTGTGTCTCAAAGGAGTGCGAGATGGGATATGCGAAGAGAGACATTTCGATGCACCTGTACTCATGCTTGTGCGAGGGGCAAAGAAAAGCAGCATCATTTCAGGATGAGCATTAGTAGGATGGGCATTGCCAGACAGTCGAGTGCACAGTCTGTCCTCTTCGATGTTTAGAGTCTCTGTGCTGGGGATGAAACTGTTCACACTTGCCTGAAGCGAGTCCTCACACCCTCGCATCCGACACAGTCGGGCTCGCATCCGAGTCCTTGAGTCCAGTGGGTGAAGCAACGGCGCTGTTGGCCCACCCCTCATGTCATCGATCTCCTCGTTTTTATCAAGTAGCTACAAATCAGCTTGTCAGGGAAAATAAGACACATTCTTACCGAAACGATTCACCCAGCAGCGCCGCTCCCAGAATTAATGACCTCTACTTTTAATTAACAACTTGAACTCTGACTGCTGCTGTTACGCCAGTCAGTCAGGAGTGTATAAACGTGCTGTGACCACAGATCTAGTCATAGGAAAAAAAAAAAAAAAAAAAGGTTAAGCGCGATCTGTATGCTGAAGTTATAGAGCCGTATGTATTGAAAGCAGTGCTTCTCTGGTAATCCCGTCGAACACAGCCGTATCGATGTTCCTCTTCGCTTTGTGTACCTTGCGCACTGCTCGGTGTTCCGGCACCATGCCACTAGTGCATTGCATTTTAATGTTGCGGGATTTATGTTTGGCGAATGTTCGTGTAACCGTATCTGGTGCAGGTTGTGTCTTCCGTCACCTGGCGTGCCTCGTCTGCTTGCGGCGGTAAGCGGAGAGGACGGAGACTCCCGGGACCCCACCACCGTTTAGCTTTCCGTGGATTTGGGCTGGTTTGAAGAACCAGCTGCTCATGAGCCCCCGGAGCTTCAACTGGGTCGAACATACGGGGGTCACAGATTTAACCTTTATTTTTTTATTATTATTATTTATTGACCCTTAGAACACTGAAGCTGAGTTTTTTTCTGGTCTAGAAGCTTTTGACCTTCTCAGCAATGATACATTTGGGTGAGTACACAGGTTGTTAAATGTTCACAGTTAAATTTCTTTTGGTCTCTGTATACCAAAGTAGCACGCGGTCACTGTGCATTATGATTTAACATTCCTACCTGCTCAAGCATGATGTCAGATCGTATATGTAGTGGTATATTTCTGCTGTTACTGCTGCGTCCGAGGCTGTCGACCAATTCGTGGCTTGCTGGGTGGACTTGCAGGTCAACTTTGGGTTTCATTTCTGATCCCTTTCCTTTGGTGCTGGAAACCATTTGTACAAGATGAGATTTTGACACTCTGAGTTTGGACCTGGCCGAGTTGCAAGGATTAACTGGAGATCCGATGCAACTGACACACCTAATCCGTTTCTGTCATGGCCTGTTTGGTAGTCTGTGGTGTCTGCCTTGCTTAGATGTACAGGATAGGTGTGTGGCAGATGGGGGGGGGGAGAAAGAAAAGCAGTTGTTCTGATCATTTTTGTACATTTTCCTTTGAACGTTTTGCTTTATGTTTTAGAGAAAAGACCATTTTTTTTCTTTGTTCAATTCCTCTTTTCTCCCCTGGTAAAACAAACAAGGTGTTTCATCTCAGTTAGGGATGGTCCATCTGGCTGAAAGCCCCAGATACACCATGCATTTTGTTTACACGCCTGCTTTTAAAATATGTATGTGTGGGAGGAAATAATTGTCTCGTTACAAAAGTTTCTGTAAAATATCTCTTGGCAAGAGGCAGGAGGTTGCGTTTAGCGGTGATCCATGCAGAATTCGGCTGCCCTGCTCGCGTGATCCAGCCTTCACCTCCGGCGGGTTCTTCCTATCTCACTTATCTTGATGTTCATTGTGAGTTCTTCACCCTCTGCCACCATGTGTGGGTTTGGCATCTCTCAGCCTAGCTGTCTAGTCCTAGGTCCGCTTGTCTCACACTTTTTCAATAATTTATGGGTTCTCATCCATAGGTTCAGTAATACTGTAGCAGATGATGTCAGGATCAGTGTATAGGTGGGTTTTAATTCGGCATGAACTCTTAACCCTTCTAGCTGCAGTGGTTTGCTTCTGTCCATGTGTATGTGTGGGCTGGGGGGGGAGGGGGGTATGCACATGTCAAATAAACTTGTTTATTTACATACTAAAAATGTTTAATATATACAAACTGCACAATTTGGAAGGAATAAGGCAGCGTATTCCCTATTTTTCTGGAATGAAGGTGGCTTTGCTCCTGATTCCCATCAGGAGGAGGAGATTGGTGTGTATGTACATGGGGCCCTGGAATGAGCAGAGGTCCAAAGGCTCCAGAAAGCTTTGACATTGAACGTGGCCTCCTTTGTTTGTGCCACCCACCCCCCAGCCACCATGACCCCTTGGGGACTGAAACATATTTGTCCCCCCCCAACCCCCTCTGTCCATGTCGGCCCATCAGTCAGACGGTGTGGCGGGGAGAGGCGTGTCTGTCTGGGTGGGTGGATGGATGGGGGCTGGGGTCTGAATTTTATTTACTCTGGAGCTTGTGGACGTGTGGAGACTCCCTAATGATGGGAAGCCTCGTGTCTCAGGGTCTGGAGGCAGAGTCCTGACAAGTCTGCGCGTTCCTCGTGTCTCATGGTCTGGAGGCAGAGTCCTCACAGTCTTCGCGTTCCCCCGGAGGAGAGTAACCTTTTACGTGTGTTTTTATTGTTACCATTTCTGCAGCTTCCCAGGAAATGAGAAACTGGTCACATGCCATGGCAAGTTAAGGGGGATCGTCTTGACCTAGCGCAGTGCGACTAGTAAAAGTGAATGGGGAGGCATGTGCATTTGTCAGCCCTGGGTTATGTTGTCGTTGGTCCGCAGGTTTTAATCAGTATATGATGGGACAGTCCTCTTGGCTCCGAAAAAAACCCTGTGCTACAAGAGCCCCATTGTCCAATCTTTTATCCCCCACCCAAACGTCAGGGTATGCCAAGCGGTGCCAGGAAACATCAGAACATTTCATGGGGCCAGGAGGAGGATTTGCCGTCATCCCAGAAAGCACAGCAGGAACAATGTAAACAGAACTGTACTAGGTCACTAATGTCATTTAAAGAGATGTTGAGGATATCAAAATACAATGAGTTAGCATCATATTTCAAAACAAATTACGGCTGCACTGTGCTGGGACATGCCAGTGTGGAAGCATCTGCGTGGTGTGGTAACCTGACAGAGAAGAAATGCAGGACCATTCTGTCTTACAGGGTCCTGTCTCTCTTCCATCTGATCCCCAAGCCCCATTACTATCTCGCTGCTTAAACCCCAGGTGGGTCTTTTCCGTCTCAAACAATGCCAGTGTTGATGGAGGAAGCCATTTCACTGCCGAAAACCTAGTTTTCTACTTTATATTTGGTCTTTTTTTCCTCAGCCATGCATAGCGTGGTGTGAAGGGAGGGTCAAACTTCAGAAACCACAGTGGGTGGGATGGCTGTACGCATCCAGTCTCCGATTGGTTCTTGTGTTATTTCGGTTTGGATCGAACTGAGATCGATTTATACTTGATAATGTCTGCCGTGAGTTTGAAGACCTCGTTTCCCTATAGCGGTGTGACGACTCCTGTCAGTCTGCATGGACAATATCCCTCCTATTCTAGGCAGAACTAGACTCTACTTCCGTTGGGTACCTGGTATATGTTCTTTCAGCAAGACATTGCTTGCAGTAGTCTGTTTATAAGCACTGAAACCTTGACAGTAAAGTCTACCTTGTGTATATGGTTTCCAGTACATGCCAGATAGGTTCTCCATGGTGTCTTTGTCCATGGTGTGAGTACACTGTACAAGCACATAACGGACAAAATGTATCCCAGTCACATAGTTCTATCTATAGACCACTTCGTCTTCAACAGTCTTGTTATGATACCACCTTGTGACCAACATGCAGCCTGTCTTTCAGATTTTACAAACTGCCTTGTGTAACAGTGTCCCTACAAAAAATGTAACTTTATACCCTGGACCTGTAATCGGGTGATTTGAGAGAACCTGGACTGGACAAGCTCAACCGCTCCATCTTTTACCAGTGCAGTTTCTTTACACAGATTTGCCTGGCCACATTTCTTGGTAGAGGATCTTTTAACGATCCATATGGATAATTCCTGACACCAGTCACCAATTTATGATCCACGCCCACCCAGATCCCCAGTTGTGTCTGTTGGGGGTGGGTGTTGTAATCGTCATCCTTAAGATCATCTGTGAATAATTAATATAGGTCAGTGTTACAGACCTCAGCTGTTAACTCTTGTCTCTCTTCCCTGCCCTGGCCTGACAAATGGATTCATGGCACTTTACCCAGATTAGCGAGGTCGACGTTGGCACAGTGTCCTATCAGGAAGGGTCCATGCTGATCAAGGTGCTCAGGGGTGATCACTAGGTTGAATCAGGGTTGGTCTGAGTAAGAATCCATTCAGAATGCTTAGGTTGTTGGTTTGAGCAGGCTTTCAGTCCAGGTGTTTCCTACATAGCAACCGGAACTCTATGAGGCAGGCACCATCATCGACACCTTTGCATTTGGAAGAAGTAAGCTCTCTTCTTCGCTTACCTCCAGTCTCAGTCTCTCTCACCTCTTCCTGTTTGTGAAAGGCCATTGAACAGCTGTCAGTCTGAGGCAGCTTGTTTATTCTGGGGGTTTGGTGCCGGGAAACTAAATGGGGGGCCCTTTATCGGAAAACGTCCTGTGTGGAACAAGCCAAGGTCTCGCATTCCTCTCTCAACACTTGACCACATATCAAGCATATCAGCATATCAAGCTTCACTGTGGATATATTTTTTTCTTTTTTCGTGGAATTCATACAAAACTGTGTTGCAATTTCTTTCTTCGCCTTCCTTTGTGCTCATACCTTGCCAAAAAAATGCCTTTGGTGATTCTGTCAGAGAGCTAACTTTTGTCTACCTTGACTTTCTTGAGGTTCAACTACTGGCCATGAAGGGAGGCTTAAGATTGTGCGGATTTAGTTTTGTGCTTTTCTGAAATGATTTTTTTGTCTGTAATCCCGGCTCAAGAAATTGCTTCAAGATTGTTGTGCATTGCAAGAAAAATTCTTTGGAGTCTAGCCAGTTAATTCAGAAAATTAAGTGCTTTTTTTTTCCTAGGCGCCTTGGCACAAATCGGTTTTCCGTACGAGGTGTGTTCCTATACTGTGGCGCCCGTAACTGTCATCAAAGCGATTATGAATCATTGTTTTGTTAATCTCACAGCCAGCGTATGAAGTTGATAGATGAATGAAGGCTTTGCGAAAATAAGAGTAAATAATGTTATGGTGGGGGGGGGGGGGGAGACAGTAACACAGACAGATGGAGGTTTAACGATACATTAAAAACATGTTCACACGTTCACTGTCTTTCAGAAGGCTCTCTAGCTCTCTACATGCTGCTTTCATGCTGTCCCCCGTGCTCAGATTCCCCAGAGTGAACCTGTAAGACTGACCTAAGAGGCCACTTCACATTATCACCCCTCTAAGAAGAAGAAAATGTTAATTCGGGAGGGGGGGGGGGTTGTCTGTCAACATTCATGAAACGTAGCTACAGCTGTTCATCAGACTTGTCCTTTTTTACTTTTTGGATTCCATACAATTTGACATCCTGAATTTTTTTTTCCCCCTGCTATTCTAGTTTGTTTGTTTATTATTACTAGGAGTATAAAGTGCTTCTCTGATGATTGATGGGTTAACTTATACTTGCTCCCCCTTCCACATACACCACACCAGTGTCAGGTCCTCTTTTTGGCAGCATTGTGGATGAAATCGGACACCCCGATTCAGACATGTGGCCGTAAGCGGTCTGTGTATCCCTCGCTCGGCCACGGAGGTGAGCCGACTGGTATGACGGCAGCGTTGATAGCGTGTGGGGGGGCTCAACAGGTGGCCTAGCAAGGGCTCAGGTCGTCTGAGCCGTCTCTCAGCCGTAACTGGGAGGTTAAATAATTCGAGGGAAGTCTGTGTTGTGACACGCGATGTCTAGACACGTCTGGAGTGTGTGTCGCGCAGGGCCTTTAATGTGCGGCCGTTTTATCGGAGATTAGAGCCAAAGGTCAGTGACGAGACGGCAAGCGTGCTGCAAATGGATTGTTTTGTCCCGCTGCAGAGACATGATTAAACATCTCAACTGCCATTTCCCCACCCCACTCCCCCCCACCAACCTAACCCCGCTCCTGTCATTTCCCCCCTTATGTTTTTACTGCCTGCTCAGACGTGTTTGTTTTGGTTTTCTTCAAAGCAAAGCAGTGATATGTTCAGGTGGGGGACAGGGCAAGGGTGTATATCTTGGTTTTTGGTTGGTATGTGTTTTGTCTAGGTTTTGTTTGGCTTTTATTGTTTGTTTGTTTTTGTTGTGTTTCGTGTGATTTCTCAGGCTTTAAGATGGCGGTAGCACTTGTATGAATATGACTGTTATTGGGCTGGCACAATCCTGAAAGCAATGTTAGGGTTTTACTGTAGCCACAGCTGAACATGCCCTTTAAGCTGGGTACTAATGAACACAGAATGAAAATTTTGGGTGTAATGAAACGAATAAGCAGGTGTCTCCTGTCTGTTGTTGAGGCTAACTGTCTAGCTTATGTTGAAAAATATCTTGTTAATCTTTATGGTTCAGCTGGTGTTTTGATTAATGAAAACAAAAGCCTTTTCAGTCAAAATTTTAAACACAACTAACAAACGTTACAGGAAGTTTTTTTTTTTCTTGGCCTGGTCAAAATGCAGCTGAATCTAGTGGCAGCTACCAGCGTCTGTAGTTGGAGAGTGGGTATAACTATCATATTAAAGAGTAATTCTTTTTTAAAGCTGACATTTATTTGCTTTCGGAAATTGCTGCAGAATCCAACTTTTATAAAGCTGCCTTTAATTGGGATTAATAAAATTTCACATCCAAGTGCAGTTCTTGTCCTAGTTAATCAGAGCTCCTGCTCCGGGGCATTTTTTGGATAATGTGGGAGTCGACAGAAACGTTCATCCCAAGCTCTGCATTGTCCCAAGCTGGTGGAGATGTTCCGGTGGGGCTGGTGGAGATGTGGCCATTTTTCATTTCTGTGCATACGAATATTTAGGGTATGGGGCGGGGGGGTTGTGTGCATGGAAGTGGTGACAATACAGGCTCTTGTCCATATGCTTGTGGTGTGGTGGTGGTGGAAACCTCTCTATGGCCCTGTGTTGGTGATGCAGGTCAGCTCACCATGGCTACCATTTAGGCAGACCTGTCCCCCACACTCCGCATGCCCCCCCCACACACACACACACACACACACTATGACTTAGATTGTGTGTGTGTGTTGTTGGGGGGGGGGGTTGGTGCCTCAGAAGCAGGCAGATAATTGTTCCTCAGAGCCTTGTCTGCCCCCCCCCCCCCCCGTCTGGCACATTCTGTCTGAAATCCATTGGCTTTCAATCCCCCTGCCCATGTAGCTCGTTAGGTTGTGCCTGTCCCTTTGTTCGCCTGCCTGAAACGGTGAAGATAACAGGGGTGGGGGGGGTGCGGCGTGAGTCTCTCCTCGATCTCCATCGTGGCTTTGTTCTAAAATAAGCCTCTACTGCAATCTTGTTCAGAGCTTTTAATATGATTATGGGACATTGCTCACATGGTGTGAGTGTTAGCACAGGAAAAGCCCATTGCTTTCTGTGTGAATGTTTTCGTATATGCTGTGTGCAGTGTAATCATGTCATTTACATAGTAGAGCTGAAGCAATACCAATGTTTTGACTTCAGTACCAATACCTACTTTGGTACCTCATTATCAATACCAAATTACTCCTAAAATGATACAGTAAAACATTTCTATTTCAGTATTCTATTGCTTTGAAGTAAACAGTCCTGTTTATGAATTAACCAACCACAATAGTCTATTATACAGTTTTAACATTAACAGTGAAATATGCATAGATTAAACTGCAATCATTGCATAGATTCTGGTATTAAGTTGGCCTCAGCTGTTACAAAACCTCATCGATAATACACTTGTTCTGTTCGTCATTTAGCCTAGCCTACTTTTCGTCACTGGGGAAAAAGGATATGAAAGAACTCGCATGTCGGCCCAACATGACTCTAAACAAAAACATAAAATGTAATAA
>JAODKC010000137.1:10882332-10901791 GCA_026777985.1 Mormyrops attenuatus
TCATTGCTCCTTAATCCTAACCCCCCCCCCCCCCCATTTTTCTTATGTAGGATGGGTGTCTGTGGCCACCAGACAGCGGGTCGCGACAAGGGGCTGCAGAGGTAAGTTGTAGGGTATGAGCCCCCCCCCCCACACCAAAGCATACTGTCTATTGGCAAGATTTCAGCGTGATGCCATTGGGGCAGATCCACGCGTGATGAGCGTTGGTGTCCCGCAACCCATCTGCGTGTCACTAATCCTCTGCGTTTCCGCCGATGGCGTCTGCATGGGGAACAGCGTGTTAGGCAGTGTCGCCCAGTGAGGCCACGCCAATGGTGGGAATTCACATGAGCTTCAGCTTCATACATTCTAATACTGATACCCATTTGCTCCTGGAATTTGGCCACTTCTGCATTCTTTCCTATTAGTTTTTTAATGATAATAAAAAGTAGCTTGAGTACATAATTCTACATGGTCTGAGTTGTACTTTGTTAAGACTTTACTGGGGAAGCAGTACAACTTACCTTACTGATTTGTATTTGTTTCTGAGGATAATTTCTTTCTCTGTGGAAATTATGTGAAAGCGAGTTGATCTGCATGTAATTTACAGACTTTTATGTAAATTTAAGTCTCTAAACTTGTGAAGAGCACAGTCCCACTGAGATTTTGTACAGTTTGTCGGTCTACGGTTTTCCCTCTGGAAATCCACGGTGCTGGTACTGATTCAGGTGCCGTTTGCCTGTTTCTGCAGGTGACGTATGCCCCCCAGTCTCGGGAGAGGTTCACCACGCCCTCGTTTATGCAACGGGACAGATTCAGCCGCTTCCAGCCCACCTACCCCTACCTGCAGCACGAGATCGACCTGCCACCCACCATCTCGCTGTCGGACGGTGAGGAGCCCCCTCCCTACCAGGGCCCTTGCACGCTGCAGCTGCGTGACCCCGAGCAACAGATGGAGCTCAACAGGGAGTCGGTGCGCGCTCCGCCCAACCGGACCATCTTTGACAGCGACCTGATCGACGTGCACAGCGCTGGGGGCGGGCCACGCCCACCCAGCAGCAACTCGGGCATCAGTGCTGCCCACTCCGGCAGCCACGGCAGAATGGAGGGGCCCCCACCCGCCTACAGCGAGGTCATGGGCCACTACCCCGGCTACTCCTTCTTTCTTCACCAGCACGGCAATAACCCCCCCACGCAGGGGGCGGGACGCAGGACAACCCGGCAGGGCGACCCCGAAAGCACAACGGCTCCCGCCAAGGCCAAGGATGGCCAGCGGGAAGACCTGGTGTGAGGTGGGCTGGGTGGGTGGGGCTATGTGAGTCTGGCCCCGCCCTTCACACAAAAAGGGGATGTGGTCACTTTTTCTCAACACTCCCATGCACAACCGAATACTGACCTTCACTACAAAGACAACAGACAAGAAGTAAAGGAACCAAGATTACAGTTTTTTTTTCCTGTTTTTTTTCCTACATTTTTTTTAAACGTTGCTAAAACTGGGGGGGCGCACACCGTGTGGCGTGTTCAGATTCATAGCTACTGTTTTCTTTTTTATTATTCTTTCCTTTATGTGAGTATAAAGATTATTAGCACAGATTCTAAACAGTCCCCCCCAGGACTTGTTTTAATTTTTCTTTTGTTTTCTTTTTCTTCTTAAGACCGGGATCTGTGCACAAACAAGATGAACCAGTGGAAATCCAAATCTGAGTGCCAAGATTCAAGTGGAAGTTAAAAAAAAAATCAATGGGGAGAGGACTTGCTTAATGCTCAAAAGAAATGTTTATCTAAAAGTTGCACTATCTTGTCGTTTAAAGAAAAGAGGGAATTGCTGTATGTATTTTACTGTGTGTGTGTGTGTGTGTGTGTGTGTGTATGTATGTATGTGTGTATGTATCTATTTGTCCTTTCATTTGTGGATTGGAATTTTGGCTCCAAAGATTTGCAGTGGGAGCAATAGGGGTTTATCCTTTTTTTTGTAGAAAACACGCAAGAGACTCGGATCCAGCCTAAAATCCTCATGACTCAAATTGTTAGTACAGGGACATTTAGAATTTTTTTTGTTCACTTTCACATTCTCAGAGACACAGTATGAAATCTCTGCCCTCATTCTGCTGGATGAAAGGCCTAAAGAATAATTGTGCTGGATGGGGTTTAGCAGAGGTGTTGCTTGTTGTCTAGGTCACTGTTTCCCAACCTGATCCTCTGGGACCCCCAGACAGTCCCTGTTTTTGCTCCCTCCCAGCTCCCATGCAAACATGTGGACTGTCTGGGAGGGAGCAAAAATGTGAACTGTCTGAGGGTCCCTGAGGTCCGGGTGGGGACATACTGGTCTAGGACATCCATGTCCTACCGTAGATGACTGAGGGCCATCCGATATGAACATACCAGTTGCATTGCACATTTAAAAAATAAAAAAACATGTGCAGGATGTTCAAACCCTCCCTCCATTCCTGTCCGCCCTTCATCCACCAGTATTCTTGAGGCAGCCTCTCCCCGGGTCATTTTCACATTTCCGATACCTGCATCCCACAGCCCCTCGCTCTTCCCACACATGATCGGCTCATCCCGTCCGGCTCGAGGAACTCCAGGGAACCGCCCTTTCGCACTCGGCTCATGCCGCGTCTCCCCGAGGAGTCCCCGGTTGGTGTAATCAGGTTTCGGACTGTGGTCAAAGACAAGGGCTATGTGACGGTGGTGTCTGTGACCTTCTGACCTAGCCTTTCTTCACGCGTCGTTGCCTTCTCCTCTGCTATCGCTATATTACTGACAGTATTAAAGCCAACCCAAGTTTCTTATGATGTTTACCACCTACGTAACCCAGCACAGTAGACGTTTGATTAAATGTTTTGTTGAACACGGCAGTGCTTCTCGATCCCTTTAAAAGGACACCAGGGGGCCTCACATCGGGGCCCCACATGCCTTTGTATGGTAGCCTTTGTGGACCCCAGTACCTTGAGTGTTGGTGACTGTTCGGCTTGCTTTGGTCATAGCGTGGTGTCCCAGAAGGGGGGGGGGGGGCATGCTTGACGTGGCCCACAGCCCTTCTAATTGAACTGTACGTTTTACTTCCTTTCGAGCTCTTGTGCTTATTTGATTCATCTCTTTTAACACATCGTGATTATCTGGCTTCAGAGCGGTCACGGAGGTCATTTGAGGGAGCTTTCCAGTGGAACGCTGGTGCGGTTCAGTCATACGGATGACGGGAAACGGCTACTGTGGGCAGTTCGGCCACACCGATTGGCCGTTAACATGCCGACTGTCCAGCGTATCGGCGTTTGGCTGTAATGCAACAGGATTCCCCTGGATCATTTTTTTTTTTCCCTGAAGGGTTCCCCCTTCCTCCTGTGTGCTTGAATGGGAAAAGATAGGAAAATCAATAGCAAACTTCCCCGGCCTAGACTTTATTTATACAACTTTAGAGACTATTTGGGAAGCAATGAAGATAAACTGTGTTCTTGGGTTATTTTTAAATTTCTTTTTATTTGACTTTTTGTAACAACTTGGATTCTAGAAGTGTAGATGAAAGCCTTTCGTTGCTATTGTGACGTACTTACTCCCTGCGTTTTGATTGGCTCCGGAGAGCAGTCCGTTCTCTTATTTCTATATCGCTGCTGCTACTGCTGCTGCTACCGCCGCTGCTGCTGCTGCCACCGCCGACGTCACTCATTTTCCGTGTCACTTTTCCCTATATGGATTGTTGTGCGATAGACTCGTTTTTAAATGTCTGAAGCCGTTTTCGTTTCTCTTTTGTTTGTTATACTTTAACGTCTGTCTGTTTCTCTACGTTTGCTTGTTTCTGTCTGCTCTCGTAGCTAAACGAGGAGGAAAAGAAATGCTCATTTACTGTTTTCTATGAGGAGGTTTGCATGTTACTATTATGTGAGTAAAAAGGTGCCTAATGTTCTCGTTTGAGCAGATATAGGAACCCAGTTGCACTCAAGCCCCGACCTTCGTTGTGCCTCTCACTTCCAACGGTGCTTTTTTCAGTCGTCTGTCTCTTTTATGTTTATTTGTAAGGTGCTGTATATAACTTGAATATATTATGCACATATCCTACCCAATGGGTAGAAACAACATAAAACGGACATTGTGAATAATGTAATATAATGTACAGATGATATAAAATTTTAACATGGTGGCATCCAGTTTCCGAATGCCTTCAAAATGTGCTTTTGTCTTTTTGTAAACAAGAAAGGGTTTGCAAAGTAACGCTTAAATGATTAAAAATAAATACAAATTGCTACTTATATTATTTTCCTATAAATAATAATCCATTACGGTAAGGATGAAACTAATGTTCTGAATTTAGGATGCTATTGAACAGATTTTTTTTTTCCTTAAGAAAAGAATTGGTACCACAGTGCTCACTGTTCGCTTTAGTGACCCGTCATTTGGTCCGGTATTAAACACATTTAACCAGAGCGAAGTCGGTTCTTATTTTACCTAAACATGTGAAGTTAGGGGGTGTCCTGCTTTGTGAACCGTGTGTGGAGGTGACAGACTGGCCTTCTTGGGATTTAAAGCTCGGGTGACTTTTTAAAGCCAGCTTGTCCTCGCGCAGTTATATTAGACTCCCATACCGGTGCGTTGGTACATGGGGATGGAAGTCTTTCGAGTTTGCTTGCCGATTAAAAACAAGGCTGCTCTTGGGCTTCTGATATTTAACGCCTTTCAGGCACCGGGGGCGTTTAAAAACGTCTACCCAGGAAAGGTTTCACCACAACAGGCTCCCATCGCCAGCCATTTCGCATGGAATGGTCTCGCCTACTGCACAGATGGCCACCACCGCCAGACCGTGTGAATTTTGATTCGGTCTAGCGCTCAGCTCCCACCCCACAGCCCCCAGTAGGCGTTTCCCAAGCAGCTGAACTGGGACTTTCAAAATTATTTTTATTATTATTATTAAATAACAAGGTTCACTCCACTTACAAATGGTCAGTGTGACCTTACAAATTTGCAGTATAAAATTTATTTGCAAGGCCAAAAAAATACTCATTCCTACACATTACAGGACACGTGGCACTATTTTGAAATGAAGTCCCATCTGCCCTAGACTCGCACCATGCATATTTTCCCTGAAAAAGTGAAAGCGAGACACTTTCTGTTTGGCGACTTTGGTGCAGGATGCCTGATTGGTGACAGATTCCTCTGATTCCTACACTGAATGTTAGGCATGTTTTCTCAATTTCCATTCAATGATCTCTGAGCAAATTGTTTTATTTTTTTTCCCCACTTTCCTTTAAAAAAAAAAAAAAAAAAAGCACACGACTGATCAGGATGAAGCACTAAACTGTACACTGTGGTAAGAAAGGTGTGTAACAAGCCAGGATGTAATTGGACAGAGAATGCATCTCAGTCTGTTTTTCTATTTTATACATATTCAGTGTATGTGGTGTGTAGGAAAAGCATTTTAATTGTAGTCTCATTCATTTATATACTAAGACTCCACTGTACAGTATCGTTGCGCATGTTCATTCTGATCTCTAGGTAATGTACATAGCAATGCCATTTTTTACTTTTGTTTTGCTTTTGTTTTGTGTTTTGTTTTTCCAGTGCACCAAATGGGCAGCAGTCGCCATCTTGAGACGTTTATTATAATTCTTGTTCCAAGGGCCCTTCGACCCCCCTCGCCCCCCCCCATGCACTAGCTTACAGAACTTTAACTTTGGCTCAAACAGAATTGGTCAGCACGTTCCGACGTTTATCACCAGGCATCAGAAAAACAAATAAAACACAGACCATAGCTGTGTTCTGTTCTTACGATGTCACAGAAGCTACATACGTCAGTCTTGACAGTTTTTACATGACTACTTCCATCATGGACTTTGTAACATTTGATTGCTTTATTTACAAGACTTGTCTATATATATCTATATATAAATAGATATATATAGATGTTTATAAACTGTCGTGTACTTCGCCTTTTTTTTTAATTTAAGCAATTGTGATGTAATAGGTTTTAGGCCTAAGGTCTGTTATTGCAATACTTTTACAGAAAAGAAATCAAAAAATGTTGCTCTAAGTGCTGTTGTAGTCAAAGATTTTATGCTTGTACTTAATGCTGTGGTCAAACTGCAGCAAAATTATTAAAACTTAAAAAAAAAAAACAATAATATGAGCGGCTTGTGTTTTGGGCTGGGGGTGGGGCTTGTGTTTGGGGCTGGGGGTGGGGCTGACATACCCGGATGCTGAATTGTTGGTCGTCTTTTGTGGCGTTTCTGATGATTTATGATCTGTGGATTATCATGTGGGAACACTTGGATTAAACCGGTGAGTACAATTGAAAATAACTTAAAGGTTTAGATAGTTCAGTGCCAGAAAATGTTACATTGACATTTTTTGCAGTTAACATATTTATTCATTAAGGATGTGAATCTAAAGTGCTGTGATCAAGTTCTGGAAATGACCACACCTGAAGAGATGTGGTAAATAAAAGAGTGGTTCTGATAGAGGTAACGCAATACTGTGGCTCAAAAACTAAGGAAGGCTGATGGAACATCTAGGATGGGATATGTGCAACATGGCTTAGTGACCAGAAGACATGGCCTGTTCTGGAGGAGTCTAACCCGAGACATTTAAGATGCCAGATTCTGGTGTTTTGTGCAGGTCAGGGAAGATGGACGTGTTTAATCCTCCTTGACCTCAAAGCACGAGAGGACAGCTTGTGCCCTGTAAATCAGAGCGCCTTCATCCTGGGAGAGATGCTCACCCCTTGCCAGTGAATCTGACATGCGGCATCTTGGTGACAAGGCAGGGGTCCGGATATGTAAGACCTGAAAGTAGATTTAATGGTCTCGGGTCACAGCAGGAACACAGACAGACAGAAACAGACCAGATGTTACTGCTGGAATGGAGACCACAGTGACAGGGTTGATTGATGTCTCTCCACCCTTTACACGCGGCCGTCCGTTCTGTGCTCCGGGGGCCAACAAAGCATGCCACCAGCCTCGGGAAAGCGGACCAGCCGCTGAATCTGGATCTTCGGGCTTCCCGTGAAAATGCTTTCGGCTCATGCTCACTCCATGCAGCTAACCAGTGCCCCGGCCTGAGTTTTACTCATTTGAAACTGGCATCCATCAGTTGCTTGTTTCCACTTCCTCCCAAGCCGGCGTCACTTCTGTGAAGCCACAGGTCAGAGATTCATTCTCATAAGTCTGGCTGCAGTCTTTAAACATCACACTCCTGCTGGCTCATGCGAGGCCATATAGATATAATGTCTTAAACTTCGCTGTCAAACCCGCCATAGGCGTTTCAGAACTGCGTAGTTGGAATGTTGGCACTGCGGCTTAGCGGTCTGTTTTTACTGCACCTCCGGGTCTCTGCTTGTCATCAGTGCAAGGTTTTTGGAGCAGAACATTACCTCCACTGCTCACCTGGCCCCATAGTCCAGTGATCCCAGACAGCACATGTGGGGATACAGTCTGGAGCTGCTTTTGAAAAGATTTCATAACCTTAGTGCAACAGGTTTCCCAGACTCTTGTGAGACATACAGCACACACTCACCCCAAACAAAATTCATTCCAATTTACTCACACTGTTTGCATTACCATCTCCTTTAATTTTTAACCTTCTCACAACCTGCCATGTTTGTATTACAAAGCTAAAAAAAAAAAAAAAAAAAGATGCATGATCTCTCTTTTTTTCTTTGAACCTTTCAGGGGAACGTGCTTTCCGAGTCCTACACTCTTAACCCATCAGGTCAGCATTCTGCAACCAAGGTAGAATGAGGTGTGCAGTTTAGAAGTGTAAATGCAGTATTGTATCAGTAAACAGTCACACTGAAAATGCACAACTACAGTTTAGTGCTATTATTTCCGCACTCCATCAATGGATATCCTGTTTCTTAAAGTATATTTGCTTCAATTTTATGCATAACTAATTTACAACATGTTGGCACAATTCTGATCTCTTTAAAAGGTAATCATCACTGAACAAATTATTTTTAAGCTATAAACTGCTTTCAGTCTCTGTTCTATTGCATTTTTTATGGTTTGAGACTCAGTGGTCAAATCTCAGAACCACATAGAAGTTAGATGGATTCATGTTACCTGGTAGACTTAGGGACACACGAGAACCACATGCTTGCATTTCAAAGCATGGACACGCAGCTAATCGGCTTTCTTTCGGAAGGAGATCCGGTCTTTGGTTTCCTGCAGTTTTTCGGAAAACTTGTCCTTGGTCTCTTCCATCTTCTCTGAAAGGCGTTCTTTCGTCTCCTCCATTCTTTCGGAGATGAGCTCTTTTGTCTCCTCCATCTTTCCGGTGAGCCTCTCTTTCGTCTCCTCCATTTTCTCGGAGAACCTCTCCCTGGTCTCCTCCATCTTGTCCTGGAGATAGTCTTTGACAAGTGGTGGGGTAGAGAGGTACCCGTGTTTCCGCAGGTATTTTACGGAGATGGAGGTTCCGGCCAACGTCACCGTATACCTGGCTGGTGTAGCAATCTCCAAAAAGGAACAAGAAGTCAAATTATGTAATGTAAAACTAGAAAATCAAATTAATGAAACAACAACTCTACCTTTTCCCCTAAGGAAGTTCAGATACGGCAAATAACACTAGAATTTAGAGCGTAGGAAATCCGCCTTACTTTGTACATAGCATACGCTGTGATGGCGTATCCACTCTGGGAATCCCTCAGATAATTAACTATTTTTTCAGGAAATCCAGCATACTCGAGAAACTGAACCACATTCACTCCCCTACAGAAAAAGACGGAGATGAATCGCTTCAAGATACTTGCCACAATTCAGGGGAGTTCATTATTATATAATCATAATATAAATAAATATAACAAATAAGCAAATGGTCACGTGTTAAAACTGGCCAAAATTAATAACTGAATTAGCACTTTGTTTTAGGACCAGATTGCGTTACAAAGAAAAATCTGTGGCATTAAAAAATCTTGCATGTAAAAAAAAAATAATAACCAGACCAACAAGAGTGCAGCATGGTGGCTCAGTGGGTAGTGCTGTCGCTTCACACCTCCAGGGTTGGAGGTTTTAATCTCACTTCTACTGTGTGTGTTTGTGTGTTATTTGCATGTTCTCCATGTCATGTGGCTTTCCTCCCGCAATCTAAAGACATGCGGTTAGGCTAACTGGTATCTCTAATCTGACTGATTTTCACATTTTGTATGTGCGTCCTGCAATGGACTGGCATCCTGTCCAGCGTGTACCCCAGCCTTGTGCCCTGTGGTGCCCCGCCGTGACTCTGACCAGTATATGCAAGTGGCAGATGGAATAAGCCAGTTATGTACTAAGAATATATTATGCTTGGGAACAGATTAAGCAGACTTACTTCATAGCAGCATAGTAGAAGGAGCCAAACCATACACAGGATGTCAGAAGATGCACCGGTATCATGACTTTGCCGTACTGTTTGAAGGTCTTCTTGAACCTCTGTACCAGACCAATGGATCTGTCCTGGAGGGGGTCTGTGTCTGCATAAGAGCCAGGCATCTGCGGCGAGTCTGACTGGTAGGTGGGGTCGGCCCCAGCCAGACTCGTGGGTGGAGCAGGCTGGGCTGCTTCTTTAGGGTCAGGGCTGCGTTTTTCTGCGGCCTTGACTGTCACCGACGTGCTCAGCCAACACGAGCATGGGCACCGTCTCCTTAAAGCTGAGGGCTCACGGGCAGCTGGGCAGATGACCACAGATCGCACGGTGGCCACCTGCCATAACATCTTCTGGGAAAGGAGACGTTGCATCACCGCCCCCACTGGTTATCACCTCCTGAGGTTCCTGGAAGGGGCATTAGAACATAACATAATGGCAAAGTCTTGATTAGACAGCTTCAGCTAATTTGTTGCATTTCATTTGTTAGTCTGCAATACAAAAGTCTCAAAAGGCTTAATAACCTGAATCTCATGTTAAAAAGACACAAGAAAGCTTCAAAAGCATACAGATATTATTTGAGGACATAGTTTTTAAGCTGCCTGAGGCAGGGTTGACACTTTGTTACTTTGCAAACCCTACAGACTATTTACAAGGTAATAAAACTATTACATACATGTAAATGCGTACGCATGTGTGTGAAGACTTGTCTTGAACAGAAAATCTCCCGCTAGCCTGCTGACCAAAGCTGGTAATACTGCCGATGCCCTAACACTAACGCAACCTGAGTTTTTTTTTGAACAGGTCACCGAACGGTCACGTGGTCCTCCGTGGAAACGTTACCGCACGCTTCAGCGCCGAAATGCACGCGTCTGACCGCATGGGACCATTTTCGAAAGTTAAGGGTTAAACAAATTACAGGCGGCATTGCGTGCATGCATGACAAAACACTGTCACAAATATGAAAGCATGTTACCTTAAATAATATTAATGGCCAGAGTCAGTGCAGATGCTGGAATGAAAAACAAAATATGCTTAACACCAAAGCAGTAAGGAGTTGACTAACTTCTAAAAAAACGTCCTAATCAAACACAAATGTAGTAACAAAAATGTATTGAGACAACATTTATTTACCTTTTTCTAAACATGAGTTAAATATTTACACTTAATATTGCTAAGTAGGTCGGAGCCTGCGATACTCCGTGATCTACGGCAATTTAGGTTTAGTTGCTAGATACTACCGTAAATGTGCTGTTCTGTCGTTGGTATTAAGGTCCTTCTGAAGGACAGCAAAAGACCAACACGTAGCTCCGGCTCCTAACTTATCCATATCAAACATTGTGGAAAGTAGCTGGAGTCCAGTTTCAGTAACAGCTGAGGCCCAGTTTTGAACACCTGCCAGTTTGTCGGGCTCAGCAACTACCAGCCTAAAAGTAGGCGAAACGCCCATAATGAAGTATTAGGAGTTTACCGTCTGTAATTTTTCTGTGCAAAACATCCTCGTTTTAGTAAATCCACTCGACTTCACGACTTCCCGATTATTCTTCTTCCATTATAAATACAGTTAATAGTGGCTAACTTAAACAATGAAGCATGTCCCTACTGTCATTCAGATAACTGCTTCTAGGAAAGAGTTCCTCCCACATGGTAAAAATTGATATGCAATGTACTCGGGAAATGTAGTCTACATTTCTTATTTAAGTACATGTTTATTTCTCCTGTTGTAACTCCACTTCCCAGCATGCATAGCGAGCATGAAAGAAGAAAGGAAGCAACAATACAGGAAGTACTGGTAAGCATGCTTTGCCACGGTGCTTGGATAATCACGAAGAAGTCCAAACACATGTGGTTACTTATTTGTTGGCGCATTAGGAATAGTTATATTAGAATGGGTTTGCAGCTATTGGTAGTGTTTTGGCTTATTAGTTCACTGTTATTTGGTTTGCTTGTTCTGTCAAAGAGTGACGTTACCGGGATGCCATCCTGGGGTGGGCATTTTAGTTTGTTGTGTGGGCATCAGCGTTCGAAATGTTTCAGAGGTCTTGGGGGGTCCCTGGTGGGCAGTCCAACCATGACGTGAAAGTCCATCAATGTAGGACCGGGATCTCTAACCTTATTTACAGTGAGAGCTACTTCGAAAAAAATATATACATATTATTATTAATAACTAATAATATTAATAATTTGGGGAGCTACGTATACTACAAGATTATATTCCGGGGGCCAGTGAATCACACTTTCTCCCTTATGCTGGGTCCCTGAACTTAAACCCCTAATGATTGGTTATATTTGGTCTCCCCACCCATAGCCACGTTCCTGCCATCACTCGTGAGTAGGACATGAAGGTCATGCCTATTTGCTCACCCTGCTGCCCAGTTTTAGTTTGAAGATCGTCTGTGTAACACAGACCACCAATTTCACTCATGTCTTTGAAACAGCATTGTGATTAAGATAAAGATATCTTTGAATCCTTGTCAATTATGTTACAATGTTAATGTTTTTACAAGAAAAACTACTGATAATGACAATGGCTTTGTTTATGTTTAAAAAAAAAACACAAAATAAATTGTAACAAATTATGTAGAATGCAGTTTTAAAATATTCAATAAGTGATAAGGAACCCAAAACAGAAATCTCTTGTATTTGCTGCTTGGGCAAATCATTTTTCAAAAATAAACAATTTACAACAAAAAACGTTTGCAGATTGTTACATATTAATATATGAGTGCGTCTTTGAGATCACTCAAACATCCCTCTCATCCACTGTAGCTGCAAGTCCATGCTGACTTCCTGCCTATGTTTCATTTGAAGATGCCAGTATTGCGCCCCAGAGCTGCTTGAGACCTTTTTTTGATGATGCTCCACAGGGCTGTGGTCAGGGGATGATGGTGGCCACACCATCATTTTTTCTCCATTTACGCCCATAGCTGCCATAGAGTCAGCCTGGGGTGGTGCATTGTCCTGCATGAATTTAGTAATTTCATTGCGTTAAACGTGATACTTCTTTCTATACCAGTGCAGGAAATGGTCAGTTAAGAATTCCGAATATCCCGCGGAGGCCATTTCGACAACCTCTGTGACGTTAAATGGACGTTCCATTTCACTCCCCAATATTCCAGGTCAAATCATCACTTCGCCACCTCCTTGTTGACATCGCAGTCTCGCTGGGACAGGGTGGTCATTCCCCAGCCACCCCGAACTCACGGCATGGCGTTTGTCGGTGAATGCAACTGTTTGAAAATGAATCTTCTTGTATTTCTGAGCTGAATATGAACATTTATCTTTGTGAGCTTTGTTTAGGGGTGACCAGAATACATCTTTATGCACCACTACCAGCCTCTGGAGGAGCCTGCATTGTGAGGTTCTTGGGACTCCCAGAGACACCAGCAGCTTCAAATACCCATTTACAGCATGCTCTCTTTGAAAGCTGTCTTCTTAATAACATTAATTCATCTGACAGAAACTTTCTGTAATAAAGCTTTATCTGAATAAATTTGTCTGCTCTCCGAGTCACAGATCTCTTTGCAGTTCGATGATAGAGATCAGTTTTCGTGAAATATCAGTTGTTTTCATGCCTTTTAGAAGACATTGCACCATTTCACGCTTTTCTTCTTCAGATAGCTCCCCATATTGCATGAGAATTGTGACTTGCTCAATAATGTGGAACCGCCTTTTTAAGTAGGTTTCCCTTTAATTAAGATTGTCTGACAAACTAATTAACAAAGCAGTCCGAGATGGATACCAGCTATCTAAAAAGATATGAGAAAATTAACAAACAATAACTTTCATTGTCACTCAAATCCTACGAATATGTATCTTACATAATAATATGGAACAGTCCTAGAAATAATGGAACAAAATGTACGTTTAAGCACAGAATTGTAGAGAAATACACAACAATGAATGCATCATTTATAGTGAAAATGGAAAGATGGTTTTCTGTTAGAAACCAAAATTCTAATTCAGGAGTCGGTAATCCTGATCCTGGAGTGCCAGTATCCAGCAGGTTTTCTGCCGAACCAGATGAGTCACTATCTGCCTGAGATCAGGTGTTCATCAGAGACCAAGCAGGATAGAAAACCTGCTGGACATCGGCACTAAGGATTATGGTTGCCTACCTCTATTCTAACTGGTTTGAGCATGGTATCAAAGTCAGTGTGTTTGCTGGGAAGGTCTTTATGGTGCTGTAACCAGTTCATGGTGGGTAGTGTGAGGCTCAGTGGGCTAAGCTTCTGTGCCTGTGATCAGAAGGTTGCTGGTTCAAGTCCAGCCTGGGCATATCTGCGGGTCCTTGAGTAAGCCCTTAACCCCCAGCTCCCTGGGCACCACAACAGCTGGCAGTTTTTTGCACTCGGCTTGCTGTTACTAACAGAGAGCAAGTTCGGGGTAACAGGTGACTGCCCTTTGTGGCCAGCTTGCCGTCACCAGAGAGCAAGTTGGGGGAGTTATAAAGAGAATTTCCCCATGGGGATCAATAAAGTTGCAATTGCTATCAATCGGGGCCTGACTGGCTAGAAGAGCCACTGTATATAGGTGTCAGGTCTCATGAATTTTAGCCTATTTTGCCTTCCCTCCTCGCCCCTGCAAAACTTTAAAGAGACCCCACCCTTTTGAAGGCTCACAGTTTTCACCAAATTTTACAGTGCACCATCTTACTGTTTTCATTGCAGCTGTGTTGACATGTAAGGCTGTCGTTTTGCACACCTTATGCCGGATGCTCTTGCTGCGCAATAGACGGCTTTCCCATACGCTCTGTGGGATACAAGGAACATAGCCTGAGACGTTGTACTGCACTGGTATGAACTGGTTCAAACTGGTGCTTACTTCCTGATTTGCAGGCATTCTTTATGGATGCTGACATCTTTCTATGTTTCCCACGTTGCACTCTGGCTTATTCGAGCAGACCGATGCAACACAGTGAACTTACTGCTCCAGCAAACCTGAGTTGTAAATATTTCATTCTGAAAGCCAAGTAGGTTGTACCCATTTTTCTAAAATTCTTTTTAAGTAAAAACATTGCCATCCAGGACCCTGGAGCACTGCAAAATGCGCGGCCTGTGTGGTAGCAGATGGGATGAGTTGATGGTAATAAACAAAGAAAATGAATGAAATGCATAGAAGTCAACTTCCTAACTCACTGTACGTTCTGACACTAGCAGCTGCTTTGAAGTATCTCGACCTTTATTCTATGCAGCTGCAAACCAACGGAGCAATTTTTTTTTTTTGATCAATATGGAAATTAAGTATTTTAAAAATCCCGTCCGCAGCTAATTTGTCCGTGCACTTGGTTTGCAGAAGATTCCCTGGTGTGGATTGTGCCCTGGATAAATGAGTCAGATGGCCTGTCCGGGCAGCCATAACAGGAGCGTCAAGAATCTGCGGTAGCTGGAGAATGAACGCCCAGTATAATGACTGGGAAGTGAACTGGTCAAACTGGGCAGATACTTTTCTTTCTTTAATGGTATAACTAGCAGATAATCTAATGGTATTATATTAGTTGCAGTTTATACCCTGTGAAGTGTGATTTTATAATTGCCAGTGGCATTCAAGCCAGCACTGCCTAGTGTTCATCTGGTGTCCATGAATAAAACCAGTGAAATGACACATATCTTAAGATCTCCTTTTCCCGCTCAGTTTCTCATCTTCCTGCAGCCTGCACTTGGGTTGGCCTTGTGATGCTGTAATTCAAATCTCACTGCTCGCTTTGGGTGTCTCATTCCTTCTCCTTTCTGAGACACGGAGTTATTAATGAGGCTGTGGATGCCTGGAGCCCGCGTGTTTGTGATTGCCCCTCCGGGTGAATCTGGTAGCCCCGAGGGCTATGCTTCCATGGGGAATCGTTCTTCTCACTGCTTTGTCAATTATTTTCAGTATTCTTCTTTTTGGTATGTTCTTTTTGCATTTGTGGGTTTTCCCTTTCGGGGTCAGTGCTGTTCTCATCAGGGTTGGATTAATGCATAGAATAATCTAGACTATAGCCTAGGATTCACATACAGCCTATAGTTACTGACTTAACGTCTCTCTGTTCAATGATATATCAGCCCCGGACAACATGTATGTTTCTCTACAATTTATAGTGCTATAGTATTTATTGTATTCATAGTATTTACAGTTTTATAGCATTTATTGTATTTGTAGTACAATAGAATTTTTAGCATTATTGAATTAAAACATTTATATTTACATTATGCTGTAATGTCTTTCTTGCACTTTCCCTTGCACTTCCACTACCACAATATTCACCTGCAAATATTGTAGCACTAAATAGTTACTCTGTAGTGAAGTGTATTCTTAGTACCTTACTTTTCAACATCATTATTATTATTATCATTATGTATTGTTACTGTTGCCAGTTTCTCTTTTTCCTAATATACTTTTGCATTGTGGTCTTTTCTATCTATCTATCTATCTATCTATCTATCTATCTATCTATCTATCTATCAACCATTCTAGGGCTCTGGCAAACATCAGGGCCCTGCCCCATTCAGGAGGGATGGAACAATACATTGAATCATCAAGCCCAGAGTGTCCATGCTGATGTCCGCCTAGGCCACCCAGGTACATTAATCCGCTCCAGGTCCTCAAGTCGAATATGACCCAGATGTTCTTCCCCCGATGTAAAATCATGACAGTTCACATTGTGATTAACTTCTTTAACTTCTCATTTTATTTTAAACTCGTTTCAACTTGCCATGTCTGTCTTCAGCAAATGTGATATTGGTCATTGGTGGTGATTTGTTAGTCATTGAAGTGTCTGATTTATTGTCATAAACTGTCGGGCACTTTTCTGCGTCATCTATTTTAGCGCAGGGATAAACCATTCAAAAGTGCATCCTTGAAGTAGTCAGCGTCTAACTTCGACAACTAGCAGACTTGACATTCGACTTTCTTTTTTTTGACTGTTGTGTTTGCATGACTGTTACACCACAACTGAAATCTTTCACCCCCCACCCCCGTACATGACCTTGGCTTTTGTCTGATCTGCGTATGAGTCAGAGCTAAGCTTGTGCTCCGTGCTCATTCTTTTAGCTGGTGGTGTATTGCTGGAGTGAATGGTTTGATGTCTCTTATGGTTTTTTGGTGTCCTCCTTTAGTTTGGTACCTTACATTACCAGTGGTATATGACTGTGTGTGCACGTACCCTGCCATGCACTGGCATCCAGTCTAGGCTGTATCCCGGCCTTGTGTCCTGTGCTGCTTGGGACAGGCTCCATATTTCATGTGACCCCTGACCAGCATAAGCAGCTGCAAGGTGTATTATTATTGTAAGGAGCAAAGATAAAATCTGTAAACATCCAAGTGCCTTTTTACCACCATAATTATGCTTAACAATGGTTTATTGTTTATTTTTACCCAGGTGATTCATCCTATTTAACATTTGATTTAATTTAAACAGCCAAAGCCAAAAACAGTTAATTCATTCAATAAGAGGTAATGTTGACCCAAAAACATATTTCTCACTTGGCTGTGGGGACCAGAATTGAGAAACATTAATCTAAATAACTCACTTTAGAGAGGATGTTCTGGTTTCTTAAGTGCAAGTCGTAACTTATTGATCGCTGTACCTTAAAAATGTTTTAGTAGGCTTTTGAGAGACTTAACTTTATTTCATGTATTCTGAAGCCTGTTGATACTGCTTCTACTTGAAAGGTTTATTATTATTATTATCATCATTATTATTAATATTATTTTATTTTTGTCAAACATTTCCTGTAAACAGCTATAGCCTGTTCCTCCCTTGTTGTCCTGTCTTGTAATGCTGTGTCCATGCTGTGTTCATGAGCACCCCCTGCAGGCCAGGTCATGGCTGGCCACACCAGCAGGCACAGGTGGTCTTTCCATCCACTCCTCATGGCAGCATGCGCGGTAAAAAGTGTGCCGAGTCAAACAGATTGAGAGAACGGTCTGTCTTCGCTGAGAGTTCAGATAAATGCGGCACCTAGTTGGGAGACAGATTAAGTTGACTGCGGGTGGTCAGTAATGTGGAGTGGGGTGTAATTTGTAGAGAAGATTGCAGCCCGTCGATATCCTTCGAGTCCTCCGGGAGCCGTTCTTAGAGGATGACTCTTGACATGTGCAGCTGGAAGTCTTTCTGTCACTGCTCACTTTGAGGAGCCGCAGCTGCTACCAGGCTAACAAAACATTCCGGCGATCATCGGGTTCAGGTGACGGCAGCTGTGGCGGTCTCACAGGGCAGAGTGAATTACGGCCAAGCTGCAGACATATTTCGGAAACCGTTAACTGAATCATTCTGCAGAAGCCACGTACCACACTATCAGAGATTGTGATGGAGACAACATTTTCTACTGTCTTTATAAAGCAATACATTAGTCAGTCAATCAAGTATGAAGGTGTTTGCGGTAGCTCAGTGGATGGCCCTGTAGGCTCATGCCTCCAGGAGTTTGGGTCTGAGTTCTACTCTGAGCCCTGAGTGTATTCAAATGGGTTCATTCCACAGTCCAAAGACATGAGGCATGTGACGGTGCACTGCAGTTAAATGGCATACTATCCAGGCTGTTTCGTGCCAAGTGCAGTTATGGAAATTGGATGCATTATTCCTTTTACTGAAGAAATACTTTCCCTTTCGATAAACGCATCTGCCAGATGTCATTTAACTGGGTGAAAATGCTATTATGTTAAATTAATGTTATTTATGTCTCCTCATAGTCAATGGGGGGTCGTGCCTATCTTAGCTAGTAAAAATCTCACCAGTAGATGGCACCCTCTCATATGTTTTGAAAACGAAATAGATCACTTTTTTTTTTAATGTTTGTTTCTTTTCAATCTTTATTAACAATAGTGGCAATGTTACAGTAGGTAAGAGACTGACAGCCAGAAGGGCTTTCATGTCTCTATAATAATAAGTTAAAATGAATTACTTCCTTGTTTCGTATTCATATCTGGACTGTATTGCCAAAAGTATTGGGAAACCCCCCCAAATCATGAATTCAGGTGTTGCAATCATTTTCATAGCCACCGGTGTATAAAAAGGTGCAATAAGTCCATTCGTGAAATTTCCTCGCTACTAAATATTCCACGGTCAACTGTTGGTGGTATTATAACAAAGTGTAAGCAATTGGGATCAACAGCAACTCAGCCACGGAGTGGTAGGCCACGTAAAATCACAGAGCGGGGACAACGCATGCTGAGGCGCACAGTGTGCAGAAGTCACCAACTGTCTGCAGAGTAAATAGCTGCAGACCTCCAAACTTCGTGTGGCCTTCAGATTAGCTGAAGAACAGTGTGTAGAGAACTTCATAGAATGGGTTTCCATGGCTGAGCAGCTGCATCCAAGCCTTACATCACCAAGTGCAATGCAAAGCGTCAGATGCAGTGGTGTAGAGCACGCCGCCACTGGACTGTAGAGCAGTGGAGACGTGTTCTCTGGAGTGACAAATCACGCTTCTCTGTCTGGCAGTCTGATGGATGAGTCTGGGTTTGGCGGTTGCCAGGAGAACGGTACTTGCCTGACTGCATTGTGCCAAGTGTAAAGTTTGGTGGAGGGGCGATTATGGTATGGGGTTGTTTTTCAGGGGTTGGGCTTGGCCCCTTAGGTCCAGTGAAAGGAACTCATAATGCTGCAGCATTTGAAGCTATTTTGGACATCTCCCAATGTTCCCAACTTTGTGGGAACAGTTTGGAGATGGCCCCTTCCTGTTCCAACATGACTGTGCACCAGTGCACAAAGCACGTGTTGGGATGTCATTTCAAGATAAAGCAGGAGTATATAAGTCTGCAGGTTGAGTTAAAAAATAACATTAGACTCGCTAAGAGGACCGTAGAAAGGACGATTGCAGTGGAGGCTAAGCATGACATTAAAAGTTTCTTCCAATATTTTAACTCCAAAAGAGCTCTAAAAGCTGAAATCACTAATCTGCAGGATACTAAGGGTCTTAAAATTGAAAATGATATTGATATAGTAAATGAGTTTAATGATTATTTTACACGGGTGTTCACAGTAGAGAACACGAGTAGCCTGCCACCATTTAGTACAAATACAGTGTTGTGTATGAACAATATATCTATAACTAAGGCTGATGTGGTACAAAGCCTAGCTAAGCTCAAAATAAATAAATCGTAGGGCCCTGATGGCATCTTACCTATAGTTTTAAAAGAGATGAGGGATATTATTAGCCAACCTTTAACTTTACTATTT
>JAODKC010000137.1:10901891-10922947 GCA_026777985.1 Mormyrops attenuatus
TATTAAGAATGGGATGTCATTAAAGTTCATGTGTGTGTAAAGGCAGGTGTCCCAATACTTTTGGCAATATAGTGTATCTCTCAACTCCTTCTAGTGAAGAGTAATGAAGTGTTTATGGTGGTCTGGTAGATTACGCGTACAACAACAGCGTCAATAACTTTAATTTTATCTGTAGTAATGTCATTCTGCATAAGACTTAATGTTTGTTGCCAACCACGCGAATCTTTGTGACAGCAGTGTGATGATGGACCAGCAGGGGTCTGGAGTTAGCTCTCAGTGTTCACATTCCGGGAATTATTCTCTGTCGTTGTCATTTTCCCGTCACAGGGAGCTAGATTTAAGTGTGTCACTCTCATCTTAACCGGCGCACCTTCACCTCTCTCGTCTTTTTTTTTCTTCTTTTTAGTGATTAATTGTCATTGTTGACACACCACAGCACAACAATGAAATGAAACCAGTCACAATGTCTTTTCCCCTCTATAACAAAGGAGGATTAATTATTAGCTGTGTTAACGTGTGAGATGAAGGTGAATGGTGGAGACCTGAAGAACGCTGGCGATGACTGGAACTGGATCCCTGCAGTGCTGTGGCATTTGAACTCCTGAGGATTGGTCACACCATGATGGACAAGAGCTCAGTGCTCAAATCTCACTGTGTCGTGACGTGTGAGATGTCATGATGTGTCAGTTGCTCAGCAGTCAATACAGCCTTGACGACGCTGCCAACAATCAGGATACGAATTATGACATGAAAACACCCATTCTAGGTTTGGCAGCAATATGACTCCCCCCTGTTGAACAATCTGGAGCAGTCTCTATCCTTTACAGGTCCAGGACCAGACCAACATCCTGGGTTCTCCCACCATCTCTCAATTGAAACCCCAGATACTAATTATGATCAAAGGAAATGCTTCAAAGATTAAACAAGCTTAGAGCCTCAGGAATGACTCTGCCACGAGTCGCCTCTCTTCCCTACTTCCTCTCCTTGCTCCACCTCTTCCTGTAGTTCTCTGTGTACATAGCTGCGTTGTGTCACTCCCATCTGAACCGGCGCACCTTCACCTTTTTTTTTTCCTTTTAGTGATTAATTGTCATTGTTGACACACCACAGCACAACAACAAAATATGTTCTCTGCATTTAACCCATATGTGACATAGCAGGGGGCAGCTAATTCAGCACCCAGGGGGTGGTACTTTGCTCAGGGTACCTCAGTGGTACCTTGCTGGTGGGGAATTCGAACCTGCAATCTTTCAATTACAAGTGCGCGTCCCTAACCATTAAGCCACCCCTGCCCATATACCATATATTATGCTGCCCATATACCATATATTATACTAAGCAAAGCACAAAACCTCTGAGGATGTTTTAAATCCTGACCTCTGTGAGCAGTTTGGATCACTTTCAAACCCACTCATTGACCCAGAGGTATGGTTTGACTTTGATGCTCCGATCTGACATTTCATAGCAAATTAGCGCCCTGTAAACGGGACAAATGGCAACGAAACACAACCTCCCCTTGCTGAGAAAGCATATAATGATCCCATTTGGTGTGATTCATACCATTCATGCATGTATATACCTGAATGAGGTTTCGTTATTTACAGGAAAACACCTGAACTATTCTGCCACACTCATCAACCTTACTATACACATAAAACATCGTATACGAAGAGATTCATCACATACCTAATTTGGTTCCTGTGCCTGCTAATCAGACCTTGTTTACTGCAGACAGAATAGAGACGGGGGTCATTTTCCAGAATGTACTAGGCAGCTTGGCTGTTTGATCTTCCTCTTAGTTTTGTAAAATTTAAGTGTTCTGTTATGCCTCTGGTGGGTAGTCTTTACCTGTGGTTTTTAATGATCTTTACAAATGAGCTCAAGGTACTGTGGTATTGTAGAGGAACATTTTCAGCCTTATAGCAGCAGAGCTGTAATGCAGATGACTCATTCCTTTGACTCACTAGGCTTTATGCACAGAGGACCGAAACCAGAGCAAAGATAACAATGAGTCTGCAAAGGGAAGGAATGGCTTTTGATGGCCGGTGTTTGTACCGCTGTCTGTGCCTGTGTGCCAGTACTGTGCGCTGTTCTTTGGGAATATTCCAGAAGCACTGCCTGGAAATCTTGGCTATGACATGTCCGGTCCACTTGGGAGAAACTTGAAGGATCTTAGGTCTGCCCGTTAAAGCTGCATAGTGTCGATTCAGCACAAAATGACACAGAGTCTGAGAAGTTGGATGACAAGTCAGAAAGATGTGGAGCATGAACATCGTACGAGACATGCAGGTTCATGGTCAGGATGGTTCTGCACGTCAATGGATTTTTTTTACCAGGAAAAACAGATAACTATAAAATTTTTAAATGTTATTTTTATCAGAACAGTTCATTTTAATATATATGTACCTGTACTTGAGCATCCCTGAAATAACTCTTGTTGTAGAATCTGCCTTACAAATCTACGCAAAACATTTTTAAAAATTCATTTTGCATGGATCATGACTAGAATATATGCTTGCATGATATTGAAATTCTTTCTGAGTGCTTAACGTTACTCTCACTTAAAGGACACCTTGAAATGGTAAACAAGCCTGATATTCTTTGCCTATGGCCCTTCTTTTGATCTAACATCTTGATGGTGCTCAGTCAGGATTTAATAGGAGGAGCACTTTTCCAGACGCTGAATATGCGACTCATTTCCATCCTGTAGGGGATCACAGCACCCAAAGGAAACCAATAGGGCAAGCTCCACCTCTAATTCCCCCTAAAAACATACACTCCCAGAGAACGCAGCAAAATGAGAAAAGGCATTCTCCAGGCTACTTTCTTGTGTAAAGAAGTTCTGAAGAAGGAGGAGAAAGCAAGATGCTGCACTCTAATGGGTTGTGACCCCCCCCCCCCATCTGATTGCTAAAGTGAAGCTAAGGTTGCAATCTTAAAAAGTGTTCTGTTAATATACTTTCCATTAAGTTTCATATTGGGCAGAACATCTGCACCCCTTCGTGATCTACATCTATACATCTGTGGATGAGTGATCTCTAATGGACTTTTCAGGGAGTCCGAACAAAAAAGCTATTTCTCTCACCAGAGTGAGATGTATCTGTGTCAATCAATGACACTGTTATTTGAAGTGAATGTGGCTATTTAAAAATAACATACCTTTCGTTCAGCTGCAGGTTTTGTGACCTTAATACGTGTTGATCGATAGCTCGTGGGCCATAATTATTTACATTTTTGTGTTATTTTGAAAAATACATTGTGTGGTTCACTCTGTACCTTTTTACTGGTTTCTTCATACACGGTGCATGTGTAAAGTGTGTGTTGGACTTGATATGCAGCGGCCAATCATGGTCCAGTCAATAAACTTTGGAAAAGTCATGCTGACCTGGACTCCTGGCAGGAGTAGTTAAAATGAAGATGCCATGTGCTGTGCTAATTTGGACTATTCTGCTGGACTTTTGGACTGTGACTTTTTAAAGGTACAGACTTTTAATAGCCAGGGGATATATCTTAACTGGACAGCAGGGGGCAGGAATGCCAGGAAACAGCAACAGGAGTTCTATTCAACATGTGATTTAAAACGCTGGTGAAGCTAAACATGAACATCTGGCATCGGGCACGCAGGCCGAAATCTCTCCAGAGCGGTTTGAATGGCTTAAGGCCAAAGCTGATCGGAGTGACAGTAGGTGTTATACTTTGGCTTTTGTTACACTTTTGATATTGGTTTTATCCTCGTTTTCTCTGTCGGCCACTGTGCAGCTTGCTAGCGGCACTAAACTGCAGCGCAGCTTGTAATACGTATGGGCTGCCTTCAATGTAGCCATAAGACTTGTCTGGCACCACGCCGCCTGGAGTTCAGAGCAGGTGTTTGGCCTCAAGCTAAGTAGGTTTGGGTCTGGCCAGTACTTGGATGGGAGACAAACTAGGAAAGCTGGACAGCTGCAGGGAGAGGTGCTGGTGTGACCAACAAGTCAGCCCATCCTGTGGTCTGTGTGGGTCCCAGTGCAGCGATGAGAACGCTGTTGTAAAAATGGTGTCGTCCTTTGGATGAGACGTAAGACTGAGATCATAAAAGATTCCTGGGCACCTTTTGAAAGAGCAGGGGTACTGCCCTGCCTAAAATTGGCCACAGTGGCCCTTTCCAATTTGGCCTCCCAATTATCCCCTATATCTAACTGGTGAATTCTCTCCTGCCCCTTCATCACCAGGCACTGCGTGGTCAGTGTTCTGGCACAGAATGGCTACCGTCGCTTCATCCAGGTACGGGCTAGATAGTGGTTCTGTAAAGTACCGTCTTGAAAAGTGCTATATAAATATAACGATTATTCATAACAGGCCGGAATATACAAATATTCATCCAGTTGTATAGACTTTTACCCAGCATGACATACTGGGATTGGCAAATGCTTGTTGTGGGAGCTTTGTGAAGCCCAAAGAGAAACACATCAAAATGATAGAGTCCACTTTGACTGATGAACAGAATTTGGTATCAAATAGTCATGAGGGGGGTGGCTGAGTGGGTTAGACCTTTATGGATGTTAGTGAAAGGTCCCCGGCAGAATAGTTGCATCTCCGTTGTACCCTTGAGCATGGCCCTTAAGCCCCACCCCCCAACAAATGCTCCAGGCTGCTGGTTAAATGGCCGACTCCGAGAATGGACCCGAGTTCTGCTCTCAAATATATATATATGTATGTATGCATGTTGCAAAGGATAGAAGATACAGAAAGGAGCAGTCCACCGTGCCTAGACTAGTGCCACTTGCAAAAACAGGCATCATTTCATGTCTTTTTATGAAATGTGGCTGTTCAGTGGATCAATCAGATTGAGAGTTCCAGGAACTACATAGTGAACTCCGACATTTCACTAAACTTGTGGGCTTCCTTAATATTCTGTCTGGCTTTGGCACTGTGACAGTCTGGAAGGAAGCAGTACTCACTTTAAGAAGACAGAGAAAAGTGCAGGACTTCCAACATGGCCAAGATATCCTTCCCTACTGGTAAACAAGCCTGTCAGGTTAGTGGCAACTACTATTTTTTTTTTAAAAAAGGTTTTTTGAAAACTGTAACATACCTGACCTTCGTGTTAAGTATTCCTCTTCTCAGAGAGTTTATTATATAAATTACATGCAGTGAATTTATATAAATGACACGCTTTTTAGCCAAGATGATCCAGTTCAAATTGTCTTTCAAGAAAAATGAACTGTGCCACTTCAAAAGCTCTTGAATGAGTTCGCCAGCTTGCTCTCTCTGGCATGTGAAAAATGAATCGGCATTAGTGTCTTGAATTAATCTTTGTTTAATCATATCTCACCTCTCCCCATAGACCATTTTCCTGAGGTCACAACTACTGATTTAATTATATTATGACATTCTGTCAGCATAAGGAGGTGAGAAGCGGGGATAATGGAACAAAGGGTGTCTCTGGTTAATGAATCATTAAACATACATGTCAGGTACATGTCTGGCCTTCAGCTGTCCCCAAGTAACCTCTCCTGCGTTATTACATACAGTGAGAGTGTAGCGTCTTTAGAATGACAGCTACTGTCGTGCACATTTGTATTTGAGGTTTTAGTAGCTCTGCACGAGAGTGTCTGTCATGCTCTCGGAACAGACAATGATGTCCTTAGTAAGGACTTAACAAAGACTGACAGGCGGTTCATAATTGAATGTACAAAGGCTTTAGAGGAAACTGATGATAGTATTTTGTTATGCAGCTAATAATGGGTTTCAAATGCTATTTGATCAGTGAGTGTCATAGAATACACAGCACGTCAACTTCCTGTGAGACTGGACAAGTAAATATCTCAGAAGTCATCCATAAATGAGTTCCACTGCCTATTGAGCAAAAAGATAAGTGCCTGTTATGCAATGGGCTGTGTGGTGTGGCTCAACGATTTTACTAACATCTGATGCATTGTGATTCATGTGATGTAGTGTGATGTAACTATGAATATGCCTTAAATTCCATTGGATTGCTGCTCTCCCTGGCTCCCCTGTCCAGCCCATGTGATGACAGCATCCAGTGACACGTTACCATATCCCACAGAACTAATCTCATGTCAGCTGTACTTGAGACATATGGCTGAAAGCACTTTATAAAAGAGTAAGTCCAGCACATGAAGGCAAGAGCAGCGATTCAGAGATGTGAACGTCCACCACTTGGCTCCAGAGCTGGTCACAGCAGACAGGAGGGTCTGGCCCCTTGTGTGTGAAGTTGCTGAATGGACCTGGGGGTCGCTGGTCACTGGATGCTGCAGAAAAGTTTGTCTCCCAGCTGGATTCAAATATAACTGGATGGTCTTGTAACTCGCCAATTTGAAACACAATCATACACAACACATGCTGTGGATACAATAGAAAAAACAAAGGCCTGCATTTCATTAAAAAAATCTAATTAGAGTAATAACACAGTAAGAATGTTTTATGTTATTAAGTATTATTCATGTGAATTGCCATGAAGTGCAGAAACTTATGAAAGCTTGTTCTGAAGTTAATTTACAGTTTGTTACTGTTTATCAGTCAATCAGTCAATCAGTCAATCAATCAATCAATCAATCAGTATTTGTACAGCACTGTTTTCACCACAGGGTTTACAAAGTGCTTTAAAGACATTTTAAAAGAAGATGAAAGCACAATAAATTAAAATCAAGCACAAAAGAAAATAATATAAATGCAGAAAATAAATGAATAAAATAACTGATTATCATAGGTTATTATACGCAATGGGGAAAAGATGCATTTTCAGCATAGTTTTTAAAGTACTAAGACACTGAGTAGCTGTCAGGTTTTCTGGGAAAGAGTTCCAGAGTTTGGGACTATTCTAAAGTCTGAGGGCAGCTGCAGAGAAAGTCCGGTCACCTTTGGTTTTGAGGTGTGAGTGAGGAACTGTTGTGCAGATGATCTAAGTGAACGGGGGGAACTAATAGGTCTAAAATGTATTGTGGGGCTGATCCATTGAGTGGTTTAAAAACAAACTGCAAAATTTTAAAATCTACTCTGTACATTACAGGTGATCAGTGTAAATGAGTTAGAACAGGAGTGATAAGTTGTCTTTTCTCCATTCCAGTTAAAAGTTTAGCAGCTGCATTTTGAATCATTTGAAGTCCAGAAAGTGTGGAACGGGACAACCCCAAACACAGGGAATTACAGCAGTCAAGCCGAGAGGTGATAAAAGCAGGGATAACTATTTCCAGGTCCTTGTGAGATAAAATCGGCTTTAACTTGGCTATAGTGCTAAGATGACAAAAGCTGCCCTGTACAACTCGGCTGACTTGTTTGTTAAATTTCAACGAAGTATCCAAAAACACACTGAGGTTTTTCTCTTCATTATGCGACTTTATGGACTGCACATGCCGTTAAGACTAATGACAGAGTGGGAAGATCCTCACCATCCAGCATTTAATATCACCCAAGCAGTTCAGCAGGTTCTTCAGAGAGCAGTTGCTATCAGCTGTAACTGGTAGGTAAGACTGTGTGGTGTCTGCATGACAATGGTACAAAAAACTGTATTTTTCGAAGATAGAGCCAAGGGAGAATAAAAGAGGCCCTAAGATCGAACCTTGGGGAAAGTCACATTTAATGGGAGAGCTTCTTTCTCTCAGGTAGAAGGTAAACCATTTTAACACAGAGCCCTGTAATCCAACTTCCGCCTCTATGCGTTTTAAAAGAATGTAATGGTCAATCGTGTTAAAAGCTGTGGTGAGATCAAGCAGGACTGAAATTGCACAAGAACCAGAATCGATAGTGAGAAAAATGTCGTTCTGTACCTTCAGCAGGGCAGATTTGGTGCTTCGCCAAGCTTTAAAGCCAGACTGGAATTTATCAAAGGTTTTAAACTTGTTCCAGTAGGAGGTGACCTGGGACAATACAACTTTTTCCAATATCTAGGAAATAAATGGTAGCTTGGGCCTATAGTTTTTATGGTCACTAGGGTCTAGGCTAGGTTTTTTTTAATAGAGGTTGCACTATTGCATGTGTAAAACTAGAACGGAAGCCTCTAATATTTAATGAGCTATTAATTATGGAGAAAACAAGGGGACGGATTGTAATGAAATCTTCCTTAAAAAGACGAGATGGTATAATATCTAAGGGGCAGTAAGTGGCATTCATTTGTGAGACCACCTCAGGGAGCTGGGCAGATGGTACTGGCTGCGATTGCTGGAGGAAGCTGATTGGATGATGTGTCTCAGAGAGATCTCGGTCGGGGGTGAGATGTTGGATCTATGTCTTTGAAGAACTTCAAAAACTTCTCACAGGTTTCAGTAGTAAAAGCAAAGGGGACAGCAGCAGTAGCAACAGAAGGATATAAGACAGAATTAATTGTGCTGAATAGTATTTTGGGTCTGTGGGCATTTGTGTTAAGAACAGCCTTAGCTGTTTTAACAGAGCTTTGGTAGAGCTTTAAACAATCTCTAAAAATTTCTTATGAGACCTGAAGTTTGTCTTTTTTCCACTTGCGCTCCGCCCTTCTGCAGCCTTGTCTAAGAGCACGGGTGTGGTCATTCAGCTGGGGGGTGCCAACATTCTTTGTTGTATTAGTAAAATGAATGGCTGCGGTAGAGTTTATAGATCAGTCATGCTGAAACAGAAAAATGCCTTCCCAAAACTGTTTCCACAAAGTTGGAAGCATAGAATTGTCCAAAATGTCTTGATATGCAGTTCCTGTGGGTGTAATGGCCAGGTGTCCCAATACTTTTGTCCATATACTGTTGTGCTGTTGTGTGTTATCTGAATACTGATATAAGCTAATTTTCTGTTTACTTATTACACTTTATAGCAGTAGCAGATATATATAGTAAATAATACAGGGCCCAAAATTGAGCCTTGGGGGACTCCGCAAGTAATAGTTTGATGTTTTGAGACACAGGTACCAAGAGCAACAGAATATTCACACCCACTGAGGTACGATCTGAACCAGTCTAAGACTGTACCAGAGAGGCCAACCCAGCAATGGAGTCGGTTCAGCACAATCTCGGGGTGTTCTGTGTCAAAGGCAGCACTGAGATCTGGAAGAAAAGAATGGAGAAGTTCCTGACTCTCTGTTTAATCGTAAATTATTTAGCACTTTGAGAAGAGCTGTTTCAGTACTGTGATGTGCCCAAAAGCCAGAATGAAACACTTTATGGATATTATTAGTGGTAAGATCATCAACTAATTAGACACAGATTTCTCTATTTTTTGCCAAGAAATAGAAGGTTAGAGATGACCTGTAATTACTAAGCACAGTAGCATCAAGATTACTTTTCTTCAACAACAGCCTGACAATAGTAGTTTTAAGGCATTGTGGAAGAATTCCTTCTTTCAGAGAAAGATTGACAATATTCAGAACATCTGCTGACAATGAACTTATAACTTGTTTGAAAAGCTTTGTGGAAAAGGGATTGAGTGCAACTTCAGGAGTTTAGAAATAATATAACGTTGTTTGGTAAATTAAGGTTGATATGAGGAAACACAGACAGATTAAATATGCTATTTGTATAAACATCCCAAGTAAATAAGAACATTACTTTTATTGTTGTTCTTACAGTGATTATATAAGACACTGGCAATGTGTCATGCATGATTTGTTGGATTATCAATTACTATTTTAGTGCAGGCATGAATTTAAGTTAAAAGTGTTGAATGCTATGTAAAGGCCCTAATTCCTCTTAGCTTTTATGTTTTCTTTATAATCAAAACAATCCCAAGCATTTCTGTATTTAAGTGACTAGCAATTTAATCACAACAGAATCAATTATGAAATGTTCCAAAAATTGTTTCCTGAAAGATAATTGTACAAAATTCACTATTTGTTTTAATTTGCTCAAAATGTCAGTTTTTTAATTTCCTTGGTAAAAAATAAAGCATCAATTTAAATATATACTTCAGATTCATTAGAATTCTTTATTAAGCTATTTTTTCACGTAATTACCTGTTCACATTTTCTAAATCATTTATTTAGCCAAGTATAGATATGTACAAAGAATTTGTGCTAACACTTTACTTAAGGCCATGTTTATAGTAATTTATAAACAGACTCATAACAAATAATAATGCATTCATAAATCTTTATAAACATGGCTATAAATATTTATCAAAAGGCATCACACATCATTGGCATGGGTATTATGCATTATGAATGCTTTATGAAGCTCTCATCTATAATGCACTATAGATACCTTCATAATGCATTATAATGGTTGGTATAAGCATTAAGGGTGCTTTGTACAGCATTAGAAAAGTATCTATAGTGCATTCTAGATGAGAACCTCATAGTAAACATAGATGTAATTTTTTGCCTTTTTATAAACATTTACAGCCTGATTTATTAATGCATTATAATGCCTTAAGAATGTGTTTATATATGAATGTGTAGTTAATACTAAAAACTAAAAACATATGTCCTTAAGTAAAGTAGTGTGTTATGCATGTTACACAATACTCTATTTTTCAGCTAAAATGTGTTATTTTCCTTTTACTCACACTTAGAAATGGTGTTTTCATGGGTGAAAATGATATGTAGCTCATGTCACAGTTTGTTCTTTTTATTAAAAGATAAAGTGAATGAAAATAAACAAATAATTTAGTTTGGTCAGTTTTGCTTTTTGAATTTATTTCTATAACATTCCAGATAAAGCTGTAAAAGACCTGTATCATCTATACCATAATTCACACACACAGCCTGCAAATACTGTGAATACAGATCATAAAGTGGGCAAGGTTTAAGGTTTACACAAGGACAGAATTCAAACGAAAGTTTCATGCTGTGATATCAGATCGATACAGCTGTAAAACAGTGGTGCATTTGAAGTGCGGCAAAGCTGGATCAAACCAGATCTAGCGCGGCGGCTTTAGGGCCACTGGCGTCATGATAAGTGAATGAGTGCTTTGTTTGGATAATTAGCTAGCATTATATCTGAAACCAAAAGACCTCTTAAGTCTTAAGATTAAACAAAACACTTTCATGAAGTTTGGCAGCCAGCCTCAGAAGGAGCACTGGTATTTACATTTTCAAAAACTCATCTTTGTGGAAATTTTAAACCTTTTAATTTCCATTTCCAAACGACAAAGTCAGAGATTCACTCCTTCAGTGCACGGTGCCTTCCCCTCTGTGATTCTAATTACGTTATTAAACCTCAAAAACTATTCACTTCCAATTTGCCTTGATGTTGTTCACCTGTCTTTATGCTTAAATTTCTTCTGTGTATTGAACTTAATTTAAAATACAGTGCCTTTAATGTTTTAAATATATATATAATCAGTATGACATTCTCATATTTAGCTTTTAATTCCAGGATTTGTAGAAACAGGGAGCTGTTTTGATTTTTCATATACTCTGTTCTGGATATAAAGTTAAATAAATCCACTCCATAAATTCTATAATGTAATCTTAACTCTGTGTTTTAAAGTCTCTCTCACTTAGAGAGACAGTAGGCAGGTAGGGAGAAGTATTTTAAAAATAATTTGTGGAAAAAAAGAAATGTGTTTTGGAGGATAATAAAGTGGTGAATTTTACAGACTTATATGTAACAGTTACTTGAAATGACTTTCCATCTCCATCTCTACCTCAGGCCTCCATGCATCACGAGGCCACGAATCCATACAAATGCAGCCCCACCTGCGGTCCTCTGCCTCCCACAGATAATTGCACATGCAAACTTACCACCTGGGAATGAATGCTGGTGTGTTTAAAGTGTGTCATTGGACTGCTTCCAGTACAATGGAATGACTGTCATTTAAACTCGGTGAATGTGGACAAGGGCTTATCCAGAAATTCTGGGCGCCCTGACAAAATGCCCTTGCCCATTCCCCCCTGCCCAATTTGTACGTATAATTTTATGTACTCAACGGCCCCCCATCAGGTGCTGGGCCCCCTGAATGTTCCGCTGTATCCATGTGGGCTTCACATCCACTAACGAAGTACAAGCCGCATGCTATACAATGCTCAGTGTGCAGTTCCCGTAGCAGCTAGCCATGGTGAGGCTAGCAAGGAGGAGAAGTTCGGGGTTTACCTTGTAACTGGGAAGCCAACAGTCTTCCGGTGACCTTTTTACTTATTTTCTTCTTATTGTAGCTAGACATTATAATATGTGCCATTTATTATTCACGTTGTGCAGTTTTCTACATAATTATTTCATCCTTGACACAAAGCTATTCTGCAATTGTTTTTGATGCGTTAACAAACCAGAATAAATTAACATTCAACTTTGGTTAATGTGAGTGTTGGAGTACAGGATATGTGCATTCATATTGCAGGAGTCAGTGACACAATTAAATGAAGAAAACTTGGTTAATTAAATACTCAGTCGCAATTTAAAGCAGCCATCCGTGAAGGCCGTGAGTGTGCCTGAAGCAGGGGCGCTGCTAGAGGCTTTGGGCCCCATGAAAGCGTGTCATTTTGGGCCCCCAACCCAGACCAATCCAATTATGTTTGAAAAGTTTTAAGAATCATCTTAACTTTTCCCCCCTTTACGGCAGCCCTGGCCTGAAGCCTTGGCATACAGTTCAGAGATGCTGGAAGAAATGTATATGAAAATATGAATTTTGAAAGGAGTTTCAAAGCAACCATTACTCTCTCCCAGGCCATGCATGTGTGCGCCTGCGAGTCCCCTAGTGCTGACTCTGTAATCCTCAAAATGGGTCATAGCAGTGAGAAGCACAAACAAATATCTTCATAGAGAAGAATGGATTTTTATAATAACATTTATAATTTCACTATTCTTGGCACAGAATGGGAATTTCAGCTGAATACTACACATAGAGAAAATCTGTCACAAACTATTTTGCTTTCTTTTACGACAAATACAAGTGATCTGGTGTCAGGTAAAATGCAACATTTAATTTCTGATTCTCATGTGATTCCTCTGTGTAACATCAGTAAAATTTTAATTGGCTTGAGGCTGAAAGTGATTTATAATGTTGCACTGAATGGTCCTTGAGTAGAATGTAGTTCATCAGTTTGGAGTACAACTTCTATACATATTCAAAATTATTATAATTATTGGTATTCCTTAATATCGGTTTGACATAGTGTTGGGTAGTGTTTCATACAACTTTTGTAAATTAAATCCAGATATATATTTAAAAATTCAATACCACATCTTAGTGGTTTGATGGGGTTCTGCTGCAATTGTTTTCTCTAGTTTGAATGGCTTTAATTTGAAGTAATAATGTGGAAATTGAATCATTCACCTAAAACAATGAGAAGAAAGGAACAAATGATTAAGGTCAAAGGCTTCAATGTAATAAATCCTCTCTGAAGACATTATGTAAGGATCTTAACATTAAAAAGCAATGGGGTTTCAAAAACTTAGTACTCAACTCGTAAATGTCAAATCCATTGACCTGTTCTTCCATTAATCATAGATAATACTCAGGTTAAAGAGTCATTTTTTCCTTTGTGTAGGAGCCCAATCATCCTGTGAGATTTTGAGAAAATGTGTGCTAACACTGGTACATCAAAGGTGTTGATATGTGTCACGCACTAAATCCTTGCTTTGTTACGGCGGGACATGATGAAGGTGGAACGACCTACGTAGCGGTTGTCTACAAACTGGGATTTAATAACAATACAGAACACAAGGGGAGAACCAGAAAATAAAGGCACCACAAGGAGTCGGAACAAGTAGGCAGGAACAAGGACTAAACTATAACTAACCAAAAGTAAACTACCACTAAAAATACAACTAAGAAGACACAGGCAATAAGATATGTGGGGACCAAGCAATGAGCAGAACACTAAAAAACACAGGAACTAACACACAGTAACAACCACAATTACTGAGCAAACAAGGCAAGGACAGGTACAAATATACAATGAGGCTAACGAGGGGTAGGTGTGAACTGTTACAAAATACTAGGAACAACGAGGCGCAGGTGGGGTCAATCAACAGCTACAGAGAGGTCCAAAAAACCAAGGAGAACTAAACATACTACAGACATACCGATAACGATGGGGCAGGACAGGGACCGATCCTGACTTGCTTGGAAAGAAGTGGCCAGTTCCGGTCCCAAATAGTGGAGCTGGAGATCACCTCATTACCACCAGGAGAATCTGGAAGAGTGTTATGCATTGGAATTAAGGTGCAGTTAAGGTACCAGGATGCTGGTAATGTTTAAGGATGAGCCTTGTTACTCTGAAGCTCATTGGTCACGTTACAGAAGGAGTCCAGCTGCATCCTTCAGTAAGGTGCTCAATGTGAACTGAAGAATATGTAGCCAGACAAATGGATAATGGCCTTGAATGCAAATGTCACTGAAGTGACTAAATATTATGAACGTGGGCATGGTGCAGGCAGAATGAAATGACGATCCACTAGCGGCTCTAAGACAAAAGGGAGTTTATTAAAGAAAACAGAACACACTGGGATAAAATACAAAATAAAGGGACCACAAGGGGTCAGACCTAAACAGGGGGAAATAACTAACAGAACCACAAATGGCCTACATAGGGAAACGGGTAATACGGAGAACAGAACTCAGAAAAGATGCAGGGCAACAAACACAGAACAATATACACAATGACCGACTGGGGAAATTAACAAAGGCGGACACTTAAATACACTGATACTGAGGACTAACAAAGGGCAGGTGTGAGTAATAGAATATAACCAATGAAACAACAAAGCAGGGCAACAAGCAACAGGTGGAATGAACTACAGAGCACAAGCATGCTAACTCAAAACAGGAAGCAATGAAAAGTAACAAACACTAGGGAAAAAACAGAAAACAAACAGAACAGGTGAGGCTGGCCTAGAGCCCACGACCAGCGGGTCCTCAGCCTCCAAGACATTACGCTACACAGTGGTCTAGGGAATAAGGAACAAAGTCAGAGACAGAGAAGCAGAATGGCCAGCAGGGCGTGGTCAAATCAAATAAGGATGTTTTGGCATCTAATTGGACTTATGACTGCACCATTTCAGTTTTAGACTATAGGAAAAGTATAATGGTAATAAGGGTGAGGAACCAGTATATCTCAATAGCTTGATGAAAAAGTGGGCCCAGTTAATGAATCTTCTGCTAATTGAGCATGTTGTCTTTAATCTTAGAATTTCCCTTTTAATGAAGTCTGCTATCACTTATACTTGTATACTTCCATCCATCGATCCATCTTTCTATATTCTACCCGCTTATACAGCACCGGATCTGAGACCACATTTTATTTGTGATTTACTGTGCTAAAAACTTGAGTGATTTTTATCAAAATCTGATATAAATCTTTAATGTGAGTGATTAATGACTCGCACTACATGAAAGGTCCCTCAGTCTCTCTGCTTTTATCTATTTGACCTTTTGTCAGGATCATATAAAAATAGTTCCAGAAACCTATGATTAAAAACTTTTGACGGTAGGTATCCCAGATCAGTCTATTAAAAATATATTCTTTAACCCTACGATTTATGTTGTTGGATTTTCATTTTTCAGGAAGGCTTATTAACATGTATTATTCTGCTGGTGCTAACATACAGGGGCCTGTTCTTCTGCCTGTCTAAATTTGTACCTTTATACCGAGTACGTTCATCCGAATGACACAAACAAACGCAGTCTCTGTGGGCTTCCTCAACAAGTCGATCATTTGTAAATTTCTTGATACGATGTGACAGTTTAATTTAGCTGGTTTTTTATGAGACTGTAAAGTGTTTCAGATGGTCACAAGTTTGTTCACTACTGTTGATGAGAAATACAGCCAAAACATTCCCCCAAGAGTTTTGAAAAACATTAACACAAGCCTCTTTCTATCTCAAGCTTTGACAAGTTGCTAGAAAGTGGTGTATCCACAGGGATCCTCGCTCCCGCTACGTCGGGGCTATCAGTCAGCGACTCAGATGATCTCAAACGAAGCAGCAAAAGATCTTCCAGAGTTGGGTGGAATCTGAATTGGGGGATGAGGGATTTTTTTCCACATGATGGTCCTATAGGGGTGGATGCAAATGTGACAACATCAGCAAAACAGTCCCTCCTCTCCTGAGAATTTTTGCCTGAATATTTAAAAATGTGCATATGAAGAGGCTGTTTTTAGAAGGTTCGTCATCACAATATCTAATTAGCAGCAATTGGCCCATTAAAGTGCCCTCTGTTCATGATAGATTGCCCTCATTACACTTATTTTTATATCAGATCTACCACTGAATATGTGATATTCAATTTCTGTTGGTCTCTAAGAAGAAGATGCAAATATATTAATGATCTTTCAGATATTAGTCCATGCTATATTAAAAAAAAAATTCTTCTCCAGTGTAATGCCCCAGCAACCACAGGGCGGGCTGGGGGGGACATCATGGACAGGACGCCAGTCCACCACAGCACACTCTTAGACACGCAATGGATAATGTAGTACTAGCCACAAATCACTGACGTTATTTTGTATTGCGTTCTATAGTATGAAAGGGAATATTAAAATACCAATGTTATTTAAGAGCCCTTAAGTATTACAGATTCATTGCAATTCCTGGTAAACCCTCTAATAAGCTATTACAAGTGCTAGCTTAGTGAAACGACGAGTTAAAGAATCCTTAATGACAAAGAATGACATGCTTAGATTTTCCCTGAATTCAGTCCTTTGATGGCGGCTGCAGGTAAGTCTTGCTCTCCCTCTGGTAGCGCACAGGTAATGCTGCTGTTTTATTCTTCGTTTTTGTGGAGCGAGTGGGCCGGGGTGATGTGCTTAGGGTGGATGGGATTAGGCTGGGGAAGCGAATGAAAGGACTTCAAAGGGTGCATAGGCTGGATGCCTGTCATGGTGGCTTTCCCAGGCCCTGCAGTTACCTACGCAGTTGAGAGACATCAATGGACGTAACTGTATGTTTTAGGACCTTGTGCTTCTTGGTAAAGGCTTGATGCACCCCACCCTGTGACCCAGCACTGAATCCATGATTGGAGGATAAATGATGGATGGATGGATGGATGGATGGATGGAGATTCTTCCCATCTGTCTCTGCCTTTGGCTCTGGATAGGCTTTGGTCGGACCCAAGGATGTATTCCAACATAGGTAGGGACAAGGGCGTAACTTTGGGTTTAGTATTGGGTGGAGTTGTGGTCTCCACCCAATGTCTAACTAACTGATTTAACAAGGTCTAGGGGATTGTACTGGCTGGTCTTGATTACTGGGTGGGTTTCAAGCCCCCCGCCCCCCATAATTTATGCCAATGGGTAGAGACCAAATCAGCCAGGAACTCCACCGCCCCTGTAAATACAAGAAGTGCTCCTACAATATCGGTAAGCACATGTCCCTAGCATTCATACTCAAATCCCCGTCCGTCAGCTGATCACGACCATGTGTGAGTGACAGTGTAATGGGAAATGAAGGATGGACATTATTTGCTGTTTTTTTTTTAACATTACCTTACATTTGAGTAGCCGATTTGGGGAAGAGCCTTAGTGTCCCGCCCACGAGCCTGTTAATACTCATTACAGTGAACATGTTTAAGTTGCCTGTAGCGCAACTTAATTTCCGTAGTTGATGTTATTAGGAGCGGAGAATATTGACGAAGCTCGTCTTAAGAAGAGGCTTTTTGGGGTGGGGTGGAAAATGCAGCACCATCACGGGTGTAATTTTGGGAGGTGGAGTTCCGCTGCCCCCCGCTCGGCATCTCGTCGGGGTATAAATGTCGCCTGCCGTGTAGGCAGCGCAGCTGCACTGGATTGCTGCAGGGGGACACTGCATTTGAAAAGCATCTCTCTGTGAGGCGCGGAGCGAGCTGGGGGGGCATTTTCTAACCTCGGACTAAGATCTCCAGAAGAAAAGCCCCAGCACGGGAATCAAATTCCTCAGAAAGGTAACGACTTGTTGATTGTGAACTTGTGAAAATGTGATCTTTTAATAAGTATAAAGTACGTGGTCAAGAATAACAATCAATCCTGCAGGTATTGCTGAGATTTTAGACAGTAATCTCCACCATGCGTGTCATTTGTTCAAGACACCATTTGCCGCTTTAGGGTATAAAATTGTTGCAATAAGCATTTTACTGCGACGCATTTACTTTTATTGTATTTTATTACTTTATTTTAATCATCGGTGTTTATTTCTAAATTTTAATAATCGCCGCATGGCTAAATGAATGTCATACACAGACTAGTTTGCGCATATTAAAATTAGTTTCGGTACAAGGAATATCTGATTTTAAAACATCGTGCATGTACTTGTAAAGGAACTAAAATAGCTTACATGTTACGTAAATTGTGAAATAGTAAACATTGTTTCCACAATTCCAAAAAAGTTAGTCAGGGATTGATTCTTTTTAGCAGGTTTAATGCGAGTTTCTGGACGTATAGACTTTGCACCGCTGACTTCGAGTAGACTAGACCAGCTTAATTGATAACTCTCTCGCCCCCGAGCGGAGCCATTAGAGGCCCTTAAGCTGTCGCACCTCCCGGGGTATGTAGCTGGATAACATGTGGACCAGCCAAGGCGCTGTCCGCCCAAGCAGTTCTGAAAAAAGAAACGGGGGGGGGTCATCAAAAGCACAGTCAACGCCATAGGCTAAAATCGATGACAGTAATTATACTCTATGGGAAAATCAATTGTAGCCTCCCTGCCCCCCGCAAAGTAATTCTCCTTGATTGATGAAAAATCCGTGTTTGTTTCTGAGCACAAACATCACGGGGTGGGGAAAAACGAGAACAAAATGAGAAGCAACAGTTGTTAAGATACTTATGCACTTACCAAGGAGAAGCACTGCCAATAAAACAATTGGCAGAATGTTTTTACATAAAGGATAAGTAAAGCCAAGCAATGTATTTACATACATTCAGAAAGCGGAACATTTTTACGTAGCATATTTAATATAATTTAAGAAGAATGCATTCCATCGAAATATTAATGTAACTTAATTTGGTCACACTGTTTGTACAAGGATGTACTTGCCTCGCTTTATTGTACAATGTACGTGCAGTTATGTTTATCTGTGATGGAGGAAACAACAACAGCGGTTTGCCGTGGCAGAATCCTTGTGTTGCTAAGATTTTGCGGCTCAGGCGGTCTGCGTTATATGCAGCAGAAATAATCTTCGTATTGCAGCACGATCAGTGGATTTAGGATTTGCCGGTGTGCAAGCCTTCCGGTACAGCCTCGGATGCTACGTTTGTTATTTTGCACAATTGTTTGATCCACAAATGCAGTGTGTCATGTGGTGTTGACCCAAATGTATTTGTATTATTCCTGATAATGATTATTATTATTATTATTATTATAAGTGTAGTTACCTAGCAACTAACACTTATTAACTACAGAATATAAGTAAATTGCATATCTATCATTATTCATTATACATACTTTATTAAAATGTCTGTATCATGAAAAAATGTCTAATTTGTTGTTCAGTGCTATTTTCTGTGTTCCTTATCGTCCCTGTGTTTTTAACGTCGATTGGTGCTACTTGCTGTTAAATTTAATCTTAATCGCGTGTATGCGGAAGGCATGAGAGTAAGAATCTAATTGTACGAAGTACGTAAGACAATAAACTTGAGTTAATATTTTTGCATCCAATACCTTAAACTGTCACAGACAATATTTATCAAGAACTAGTCGACTTCCATGGCAAAGAAAACAAGCAACAAGGAACAGCTATCGCTGCAGGAACAACATCCAGGTCAGACCCCGGCGTGACGTTTAAGGATAGCATGCTAACAGGCTCAGTAAGAGTGAGAAAATGTGGATTTTGAAATGCCATAAGCAGTGCGGTGGCACACTGGCTAGCATGGTCAAGTTCGAGTCTCCATCCTGGCTCTGTGTATGTAGACTTTGCATGTTCTCGCCATGTTAGTGTGGGGTTTCCTCCGGATGCCCTGTTTTCTCCCCATGGTCCAAAGACAATGTAAGAGTGTAAGTGGAGCTGGCCAATTGTCCATGAAAGGGATTGGGGGCTGCACATGGATGGATGGATAAAGATGAGTTTGCCTGACTTGGAAGACCTCTGTCGGCTGGAGCCTGAGGTTGAGAACAACGATCTGACATTGCTCTGAGGAGGACGTGGGCTGACCTCACCTCACCGGAGTAAGGAGAGAAGATTGAATTAGCAGGAGAGATTGAGGTTGACGAAAAGCAGAAAAGAAATGCAGTCAAGCAAAGGTGTAAGAGAGGTTCATATTTAGCGGGACACAACGTAATAAATTTAATGAAAGAGTTTATTGGAGGATGAATGAAACCAAATTATACATTGGGAGAACATGCCCCCCCCCCAGGTCATAGGGCCCTGGGGTCAGCTATATGGTAGCAGGACCCAGACAGGAGTGAAAAGAGCATCTCAAGGTGCCAAAATGGGCCAGTAAAAAAGTCATGGGAAGCAGAGGAACATGGCCGACCATTACATCACCAGCGGGAGAACACCACGTTCCAGATGCAAAATCCGAATTATCCGAGGCAGCTGGCTGCCTCGCGCCTTAGCCTGGCCTCAGAAACAGAAGCGTTTAAGAATAGCAGACAAAGCCGCTGTTTGTGCGGCTGTTTGCGTACTGGAGCGCTGACGGAGCGGCATCGCTTTTCCTGGGGCAAGCCGTCACTCCTCTTCTCAGAACACGGAGCCGCTGCTTGTGATCATGCCAACGCATGACTTTTGATCCCAAACCGCACGCCATCTCATGTAACCGGCCAACACCCAGGCTGCAGGACAAGTCCCCGTCTCCCGTGATTCCCCAGAATTGTATTGGTTTGCATCCAAAGCTTTTTTTTTTTTTTTTTTTTGCTGGATGACGCAGGACGGACATCTGAGAAGCATACCGGTACGCTGCGTCTGCACCGCATGCAGGGAAACAGCCCTTTCTCAGTGCAACAACTCTCTATTAAAGTCTTTTATCAATCTGACACTTGTTTTCTCGCCTTTTCTTATTCGTCCCTCCCATCTTCCATAACTAGTTCAGACTCACAACTGTTTGTTATTACATCCAGTATTTAATTTGGCCTAATGGTCTTAGGAGAAATTAACATCTGGCAGGTTTTGTGGAGAACAACTCATCCGGATGTCAGTTAATCATCCATCTAGCTAATCATGCCTCTGTACCTCCAGCCGCACTCACTGGTTGTGTCGCCCGCGGCGGCGGGGGGGGGGGGGGGGGGGGGGGGGGGGGGGGGGGGGGGGGGGGG
>JAODKC010000137.1:10931258-10997045 GCA_026777985.1 Mormyrops attenuatus
GCCACACCTGTTCCTGGTATTTACCTGAGAAATGGTATGGCTCATCAGAAGCCAGGTAGGATAGAAAACCTTCTGGATGGTAGCTCTCCAGGGCCGGAGTTGGAGACCCCTGCCTTAAAGCCATTATGCATTATATAAAAATAAAGTGATTGTCAGGTGTAATTGGGCTTTCTCCATCATTTTATCACATCAACTCTGACCAAAGGTAAATAGGAAGAATCTGGTGAAAATTAAATGAAATTACCACTTTATAAGGTGACTAAATAACCTCCCTCGGTCTAATTAGCTTTTTGTGTGAGCTTATCAGATCACCACCACTGCCCACGGAGACACACGCGCTTGTGTGTTGGCCGCGGCCCAGGTGATCCCAATTGCCATTACCAATGACTTAAGCCGTTTACAGCAGTAGGTTAGTTATCCCTGCGACCCCGACCATGATAAGCCATTAAAAGGTGTATGGATGGATCATCAGACAGGAAACCCAAAAGACATCAGCATCTTCTGGGCGTTGATGACACAGCTGTTCTTCATGCCAGGGCTGCTCAAAGCCCATGTTGTGCTCAAGGAAAGCTTCACTTCGGTCGTGTCCCCAGTCACCTCCAAAATACATGTGCAAGGGTAGTAAGGAAAAAGATGGTTCATTGTTTAATGTTAATAATAAGTAACATGTTACATAATGAAAAACATTGCTTCTACTACTACTACTAATACTACTACTAATAATAAAATAATAATAATAATAATAATAATAATACTAAATATAGGCCAACACAGAAATCACTGCCTTATAGCGACACCATCAGGCTGATATTACACAGGTATGATTTTGCTTGCCTGAGTAGTGGGGGGCATTCTTCACCACTTCACCAAATTTGGTGTTTCTGCACCTTACGGTTTCTGCTCCCCATATTGTTTTAGTGCTGAGAAACAGTAAACAGAAGAAAAATCCAAGCAAATAGAGTCGGCTTCCAGCACTGCATGCTTGGACCCCTCATAATCGTGAGTGACAGTGTTTTGAAGTGATAAGGTGTTATGTTCCTTGGATAATTTTGATACCCGGTGGGAGAATAGTATAAGTAAATATTTTTTGCTCTCTCCCAGCTCCCAGCACAGCCATGCCAGGTATTTGAAGTTCTTGATTGGCTGTTAGCTATGAGGGAGCAAAAATGTGGGCTCTCTGGGAGTGTATGAGGACTGCGTTAGGAAACACTGGACTTATAGGACTGACCAGACTTGCTTTATGTAATGAAAATCATTCAATTTAGTCCTCATTCGTGTTGTAGTGGACATTATACTTTCATTTTGGTTTTAGTGGGGTTTTTTGCATGCTGTTATTATTTTTATGTTAGTTAAGTGGAATATTTTTCTCCATTGCAGACACACACACTCATATGCACACACACTGTATTTTTACACTGTAAATTTAATGTTACATCATCAACAGCATTAGTCTCAGCATGCATCACAAGGCAAATAATGCATGGGTTCCGAAACTTTTTAGCGCATGAACCCCAAAATAACGCGATCCCCATCTCGGTAGATTTTACACTGGTTATGAAGCAGTTTGAATATATTACTCCTTAATGGAATGATTCATGCATAACTCTTTCTCAACATTTTCTTTCCACAAAATATTTTTTTTTTACTTTCAAAGTTCTTTTCTTCTTTGATCAAGCTGTCATGAGACTTCTGGGTGGATCTGTACATAGATGATTATTCATTAAAAAATTTAAATGCATTTTTTTTTTCTAAGATCATCGTTTTATTTAATGCTTTATGTTTCGTCAATGAGATCAGGTCGTGCTTGCTGGAATACATGTTGGACAAATTGTGCCCCGGCAGACCTTTATCTCTTGTTTTTGTCTTGTGGATTGTGTTAATTTGAAAACAGAAATATTTTACATACATGCTGTAATACTATGAATATCTTTCCGCAGCAACATAGTTGAGAATATTGAAAAAGCATTGAATAAGTCCTTTGTTGATTAAGTAAATGTGTGATCAATAAATATGATCAATAAAGTATATTTTCTGTCAGATTTTCTTGTCATGGAACTTTGTGTTTTGCATACAATCAAATTTTTGTCTCCTATTTGTGAGTTTCTGCTGCAGTGGACTGCGGTCCCCTCCAGAATATACCCCAGCCTGTACCACATGACAGGGATCGTCAACCTGTCTGTACACAGACAAACTCCACTTCCTGCTGCTCCAGATAAATTTTCCCCCTTCCCTTTGCTGATAGTGGAAAGTTGTGAGGGATCCTAGTCCAATCTGGCCTTGCATCACCACTCCAATCACTCTCTTACAGGATGCAAGTGCTTACAGTCACAAACACTAGCAAAAAGGGCTTCCACTTTCAATCTAAAGAAATACAGGCCCGTTCCCTGGAACAAGCAGCAAGGCGGTCAAAGAAAAGACCCAGCAACACATGTTTGCAGTCCATTCGATTTTTCACTTTTCAGGCTCTCGATCTTTTTATCAGCATTTCTAACAGAATTTTAAGCATTAATGGAGCCTTAATGTAAAGTAATGACTTATATTGTGATAAATATTGCTATCAATTGACGTGAAAAAAAAATGATCACACAGAATAAAACATTTTGCCATATCACACAAAGTTACATTGTTAAATACTGTATTGATGGTCAAATGCATTTTGATAAAAAATTCCATCAGTATCGGTCATGGTAATGATCCCTGCCACGAGCAATAGACTCCGCCTACTTCCCACTTCCCCACCCTCACCAAAACAAACGGCTGGATTGCGGTTTGTGTTCTATTCTGCTCAGTATAAGTTGTCTCTGCTAAACTGCAGGACAGAAAAGACCATGATAATGCGATCTTTGCAATTAATGATTGAGTTACTACTGTTAATTACCATGACGGTGCTGGCATTCCAGTTACAGTGCTGCGCTCTCCTTTGTCCTATAGCTGGTAATTAAGCAGCATTAATGCTCATTTCTCCATAATCACCTCAATCTTGTGCTTATTTTTATAACCACCTTTGTTCTAGCTGTGAGACTTTTTTTTAATGGGCAAACAAATTTATGGGATTTTTCGCATCATTTTTATAGTACATGTACAATACCTCTCCTCCAACTGAATGAGACCATTATTCATGGAAAAACAATGGCAGTTAATTATCTTCCCAGGCAATTATCTTATGTAGTTGGGTCCGGGGACCGGATGGGGTTTGTTTGGCTCCCACCGCCCCCGTCAGAATAGCATGCTGTCAATAATGCTAATGCATGAAATTAGCATGATAGCGTGAGTAGGATACTGGCATCCACTGCAGGGTGTTCCTCCAGCTCACTGCACCTCTGTACTGGATATGCAGTGTGGAAGACAAGTGGGTGGACAAATGTGGCTTACATCGCTAGCTAATGCTAAAGAGCTTTTATAAACGGTGCACTCATCTGTCGTATGTTTTACTTTTTTCCATTAGTAATAAAAACAAGTATTACATTTCATTTCCCAAAAGCAGTGTACAAGTGGGGCTGTCATTTTGCACAATGAATCACAACAAAAATGCAAAAGCTATGAATATAAAATGGAGAATCGGTACCCTCCATTCATACAATGGAGCAATGTAGCTTTGTATACAAATTGAGCCTATCCCTTGAGGACCACAATCCTGCAGATGTTGCTTTTAACTTTCAATTTGCAGCTGATTCATTCCTTAGACAATGGGTGCAATGACTTGGTATCATAATAATTGCTTCAATCAAGCTGCAGTGCACTGAAATTAAATGCAACCAGAAAAGCCTGTAGCACAATAGGAGCGGGTTTGCCCCCCCCACCCTTGTACATGGAAACCACTTAGACTGCTTTGTATTTTCATATGCAGAATGTAACACTAATCAGCTCATAGCTCTTGTAATAGCAACAAGGATAATGTAGAAAATTAATCTATATTGTATGATGATGCATGCAATGCACAGAAAATTGCACAGAAATTTTTCCACTGAATTTTTAGGACAAAGGCAGAAAAGAATCTGATGGAATGTGTCATCTTTTTTTCACATATTTTGTTGTAAATTTGTGTGTCATTAAGCATATTAAACCTGCTACCGAATAGTCTAAGTGTACTGAGCTGTTTACAAAGTACTAGAAACAGACTGAACAGCCTAGAGCCCTCAGGATTTGTTACTGCCCGTTAGCCCATTGTCATTAATCCAATTGGAGTCATACTGAACTGGAACATTGGTTATAAGGCAGGCTGGGGCACCTTAATGCATAAGCTTACCCAGATGTAGGTCCATCCAATCGGCACAAACACATACACCAGCTCTCTGGAGCAGTGTTTCCCAACCCGGTCCTCGGGGACCCACAGCGGCCCACGTTTTCGCTCCCTCCCATCTCCCTGCTAGAGAGTCCATATTTTTGCAAAAACGTGGACTGTCTGTGGGTACCCAAGGACCGGACTGGGACACACTGCTTTAGAGACATCAATCAACCGGAACAAGATCTCTTAGGATTGTGCAGGAGAACCAGCACACCTGGTGAAAACCCAAACAAACAGGCAGAGAACATGTCAAACATGGGGAAAAATATGCGGCCCCACAAAACTGCAGATGCTTGAGAGGTGTTACGGACACCCTCTAGCTTGGAGAAGTCCGCTGATATGCACACTCATTCAGAGCACAAATCTGCTACACACAGTCATCATTAGACCGCACAAATACGTCTTCAGGGACTCCACAACATTCACCCCCAGTCTAGTTAATGAATTCATCATCTCCAAAGCATCAGACTGATTTAAATGTAATGCACACACAACACAGTTTGTCAAGGAAGCTTCATTGTTGTCCAGAAGCAGAGAGTGCTTAACTCATTACAGAAACATTGGGCCAAACCATGAAATAAATTAACAGGAGTTTCTTGCCATATGAGCTGTGGAGGGATTTTCATGGGTCATTTAGTCTCTTCCAAGTTATGTCACGAAAAAAAATTATTTCTTTGGCGCCCCAGTGCAATGATATTCTGCATCAGGTTATCACAGACGTTTCTGAACACGGGCTATATCCCCTGCATTAAAACCACCCTAAAATAGAAAGCAGCTCTGCATATTTAGATGACTGAATAATAAAATTTTGTTTTGAGGTTTAATCTCATATTCATTGTTTAAATGGCTGGCATTCATCGAACGCAATCTGGTCGCTGCAGGACAGATTGTGTTTGGCTTCTGGGTTTGTCATTCACAAAGTGCTGTGTCTAGGAGACTTTCAGAAAAGATGTTACTCTGGGAGGGAGTGAGCACTGGGTAATGAGATCATTTCTTCAAGGATTCCCAAATGGACACTCAATACATAAGTCCACTGGTCTCCCTGGATGCACATAAGTTGCAGGGAATTGCACAGACCCTGCGCCTAGTCCTTTGCAGCATCTCAAAAAGTTGCAGTATTGATAATGAAGCAGACAAACAGGGATGCGAGTTAGGTGAGCTCGTCAGTTCAGAGGCAGTGTGATGCTGATCAGGCTGATGCTGATTTACAATCACAATTGTAACCTGATTTGGAAGGTAAATTTCAAGAAAATTGTGGAAAATTCCGTGGCAGTGCATTTTTCAAGTTTGTACCGCAAAGAAAAACTTAAAAGAACGATCTCCCGATGATCTCCTCTTTCTTATATCCAACACCATATTAGTGTAGGTAACGCCATTGAGAGAAAAGTCCCAGATTAATGTTTCGAAAACAATGGTAGGAGAAGATGTCACTGGTAAATCGACTTAACGGCACAGCCTCGAATCTGAGCAGAGGAACATCTTCCTGAAGGTGCTTCGTAGCTCTGCACTCCGAAAGGCATAAATGGCTGGGTCAATGACTGCGTGGCTCATCAGGAGAATGACATGAATTTGGAAGAGGGATCGATAACACTCACAGTACGGGTTCTGTGGGCATACCATGATGATGAGCAGGTGGAGGAAAAATGGAGACCAGCATGCAATAAAGACCCCAAATAGGATGGTCAGGGTCAGCGCCCCCCTCAGATTGTGATGCTTGGTGCTTCCTGGCAGGGAGGCAATCTTCCTGGCATGATGTCTGGCCAGAAGAAACATGTGAACATAAAGGAAGAGGATGAGGACCAGAGCAAACACAAAGAGGATGATGAAGCACATCATGATGGCAACATTGTGGAAGAACACTACCATGACTGCACCGGTGCAGCCACAGAACGCCCAGATGGTTGCAAGGATGGCCTTGGCTCGCTTCATGGTCATGATGTTGTGGTACCTCAGGGCATGGAAGATGGTGACATAGCGGTCCACTGCAATGGCCAGGAAGCTGAAGATAGACCCAATAAAGGACATGCAGAGCAAGGAGTCCATCACGTCATCCACCTTGAGCACTGAATCCCCCCGTGAGTTGAGGTGGCCAGTGTTGGTGAAGACCAGCATGATATTTTCCCATGTCTTGGACAGGCTGGAGATGGTGTTGAAGAGAGCCAGACTGCAGATGAAGCAGTACATGGGGGAGTGAAGGTTCTTATTCCGGATGACGGCCACCACCACCAGCAGATTTTCTCCAAGGCTCACCATAGCGATGGTGAAGAAGATTTCATTAGGGATCTGCACTTCCCTGCAATCGGTTTCATTTGCATAGACTCCAGTGATGTTCTCCATGCTGGAACAGACAGAGGGGCAAGGTGAGTTATAGCACATGCTTTACATTCAACTGATACTCCATCAACATGCTCACGTCTCATCTGTGTCCTTCGAGGTGGTCACCATGACAAATAGTAAAATTGATGAATATTCAGACATTGGATAACAGGCTCCTCTTTTTTCGTACGTTTTGTTCCTCTTATTGTGTTTGTTCTAAGATTGTATCACACCTTTATAGAAGTACATTCAAGTAAACCCAACAATTACCATATGTTTGTAAGCTGCCTATCTTAGTCATGTGCATAGAGGTCCCTAGAGTAGGAGCTTATGGTACCCAAAGTGACCCTGTGCCACTCTTACATCCCTAGACATATTTGTGATGTGCTTTGCCTTTTGTCTATTTGCTCGTTTTCAACACCAAGTGCCGGAAACAAATTCCTTGTGTGTGTCCCTCCCACACTTGGCCAATAAACCTGATTCTGATAATTCATACTTCAGTATAGTAACTGAGAGTTATTACTAAGTATGTGTGATCTGTGAAGTAAAGCCTTGTGTGGCCTATACCAGCCCTGTGTGTATGAAGTTGTGTGGCCTATACCAGCCCTGTGTGTATGGAGTTGTGTGGCCTATACCAGCTCTATGTGTGTGGAGTTGTGTGGCCTATACCAGCTCTGTGTGTATGGAGTTGTGTGGCTTATATAGTCAGAGTGTAACCATTTTTATCCTGTGTACAGTTACACAAAATCAACATATACTCAGTGACAAAAAAGTTAAGCAGCCAGAAGTAATGGTCTGATTTGGATGCAATTTGGTACACATGCAGAGCAGCGATGGGACCAGCAGTGTGCCCATACTGCCAACTCTGTTGTCTGTTTGATCTGACATTATAATGATTGTGATACAGTCACGTGACCTTTCACTACATGCAGATTCATTTTCACCACTCCGTCTGTATCTCTGGCCCACTCCTTTTCTCCCATACGTTTGTTTGTTTTGCGCACAAAAGTCCTTGCCACTTCAATACATACTCTCGTGAGCTAGGTGTTTATTTCCCTCATTTATGATTTTATTATTAACTCATTCCTTTGTATAATCTAATACTACAGCCATACCAATAATGACTCGTGACCCTCATCACACAGGTTTTATGATATACACTATATGGACAACAGTATTGGGACACACGTCTTAATCATTGAATTCAGGTGTTTCATTCAGACCCATTGCCACAGGTATGTAAAATCAAGTACCTAGCCATGCAGTCAGGTTAAAAAGCATTTGTGAAAGAATGAGTCGTTCTGAAAAGCTCAGTGAATTCAAGTGTCATACGACGCCACCTTTGCAATAAGTCAGTCTGTGAAATTTCTTCCCTGCTAGATATTCCATGGACTCTAAATGGTGTTACAGCAAAGTGGAAGCATTTAGGAACAACAGAAACTCGGCCACGAAGTGGGAGACCATGTAAAGTAACAGAGCGGGGGGGGGCTGGGGTCGCTGAGTGCTGAGGCACATAGTGCGTAAAACTCACCAACGCTCTGTTGACTCAATAATTGCAGAGTTCCCTACTTCAGAGTCAGAATCAGAATCCTTTTTATTGGCCAAGTATGTTTCCATACAAGGAATTTGCCTTGGTGGTGCTTTTAGAAGACATTATAAAAAACATACAAGAAATAGTAAAGGTATATACAGAAAAGTAATAAACACTAGATTGGCAATTGGGTAATGTGATAACTATATGGTAATTGATTTTAACAGTAGCAGTAATGTAGCAATATCAACTAAAACTTTTAGGGACCCATAAAGAACCTTCTTTAACTCAATTTATCCCCTAAGAGAAGCTTCTGAGCATATGAGCTAAACAACTAGCATCATTTAAGTGTTATGATAACGGGATCTCCTGGTAAACTGTACCAATTTGACCTTTCTGCACCAGCCTGTCATTCCTATGCAGTTTGGTAAGCTGTGTGGAGCCAGGATGACAGGTAGAGTGCAAATATTGTGCGAAACAGTGGCTGGTGCAGGTTATCAGTAGTAACTTTTCCCTCTTATACATGAACCGTAACGTCTCAGCTGGGATCGGAGCTTAACTATGCCTTGGTTAAACATAAAGCATCCAGGAATTCTAAATGCGGCGATGGCACTATGTTTTAGAATGTGCTGTTTATAACATCGAAAGACGTATCTACACTGATAACAAGCTGACATTTCACCCAGAAATGAGACAATAATCCCATTCGTTCGCTGGCCTAAAAATATTTCTCATATCACCTTCAAAATCGACTCCGAGGAGGCTTTGTAAGTATTTAATCACATTTCCTATTATTTCAGGATACATCATTTTATGTTCAAGAGGCTTTGAGGTTCCATAGAGCCATGCCTGCGTTCCATTCGCCCTGTCGAGCTTTGTACGCTGAACCGAGATATCCAGAGTACCTGGGAAATTCATCTCTCTGATTTACATGTGGTGGGTAGACAAAAGAGCAAGCAGAATGCATGCATAGGTCCAGACAATCAACAAAAACATTTCCTGTTCTCTACTTTTGGCTCCTGTAGCTCAGCCGGTACGGCATTGTGCTAACAATGAAACAATGTAACAATGAAACAATGTAACAATGCAAAGGCTGTGCTTTTGATTCCCACTGTAGGTAAATTATAACCTTTCCCTCTACTGTACTTTGGGTAATTTTATGGGATTTTATGCAAATCGGGAATGAAATACTTGAATTTTGAATTCGATTTGGAATGAAAACACTAAAATATTATATAATAAAATATTGTTATATTATGTAAATTTGGCTATATAGTTATGATTGGATGAAATAAGTTCTAGAAAATTAAGTTTTTGTAAGATTCTAATGGCAAATTTATGAGATTAAAACACACACACACACACACAGTCGGGTAAACATATCTTTATGGGGACCGCTCATTCATTTCTATGGGAAAAATGCTAACACTAACTATGACAACCTTAACCCCCACCCTGCCCCAACCATAACCATAACCATAAGCATAAGTAACCATAAGTAAGAAGAGTTTTTGCATTTTTCATTGTAGTCCCTTATAAAAAGGAAACTGGTCTCCATAGGGGAAAAAAAAGCAGGTATTCATCATGTTGTGGTGACATTGTGTCCCCATGAGGTAAGATATACCCGCCTCCACACACACACACACACACACACACACACACACACACACACACACACACACACACACACACACACACACACACACACAGGTACAGGAATATCATTACATAATTTGAATGTCTTTATACTGTATTGCGCAAAGAAAATGTCCTTGGAGGTAACATAAAATCCATGCGTGAAAGAACGCTTTACAGGCCTTCCGAGCTTACTGTGTATGCAACCACCGGATCAAGCAAACACATTCTTCCTACAGTGTACATTGAATACAGATGCAAGGAATTGGGACTTCACTTTCACGCATGAATGCAGCGCTTTGATGAAGGCTGGCAAGTGGAAATGACTTAATACTGACTTTTGAAGCGATATTTTAATACTGCTTGCATCTTCTGTGTAAGATGTATGGTTTAGGTTTCCCACATTGTAATGGTCTCGCAGCAAAGAAAGGAGCGCATTGCAAAAGCCACAGATCATGCAAACCCTTTCTGCAATTATATTAATACCAACTTTTATTTTTCAGTGTCATTCAGTGGCAACGTTCCTCCCAAAATATTTTGTCCTCTGCTAAATCACAGTAATCTACAATATATTCCTCTTCACATATCAAGCCTATGAACCCACAAAAGCATATCGTGGTGCCGGAGCATGCTGGGAAAGTGTAAATAGCCCCTTGTTTATGTTATTGTCAATACTTGCTGCATTCCCTACTGTTGCATGTATGTTTCCCTGTGTGAACCCTGTCCGATCCTTGCATTTCTCTAGCCGTGTATAAATGGCCAACCGTGTGCGTACCTAACAGTCAGGGGCGGCTCCAGAGAACGTATACTGCTGGTGCTACGGGGTAGCTCTGGCTTTTATTTACGGTGCTGTGAAATTTACGTTTCCTGGTGATGTGTTGTCACTGTTTTTTATTACAACACGTATACACACATGTATGCTTACACATCATGGTAGGCATGAACAACAAACCTACAGACAATCTCTGACTATGAAACCACACACAATTCTACTTGGTCCATACAAACAGAAACGGAAGCACAGTGCATCATGAACACAGCAGCGGGAAAAGTATTTGAAAGGAGTCACCAGGAATCAGCAGTATTCCATTCCGGACTTAAAACAGTCTCAAGTCCCAAATAATTAAAATCAAAATGAGCTAGAGACTGGAAAATCTCTCACTTACTATTAGATGTCTTCATAACAGCACAATTATGCGCCTGTTGTGGTGGTTTAGTGAAAAGGCATTAATGATTTTCTTCACTGTCCAGAGCTCCTCTTCTTTGAGGGTTAATCACCAAACGTACGCGGTTGCTGCTTCGACAGTCCTCACTGCTATTCCTCAGATAGTTTTTTTTATGCGACGCAGACAAGAAAACTTCAGCTACACTTGTCTGGTTTTGTTGGTCAGAGACCACTGGCATATTGCCTACACACCTATCTTCATCTTCGACTGTCGACTGTCGACTCCACACGTGGACATTTATGAAGTAAAAAACAATGTCCTGTTATTTTAGGTTAGTGGCACGCGCTGTCTCTTTCACACAGAGTGTAAAAATGTGCGTAAGGTCAAACGTTAAATACACTCTCCGCCCATTGGCTGAATCAGATCATTTTATAAATGTTTATTTTTTAATTGGTCAAACATAGTATCCACGCAATAGAAATGTAAAATTAAAAATAATCATAAAAAATTTTACCTTGGGGGGTGCTACGGCTATCCCCAGATGTTAATCCTGCCATATTGTTTCTGTTTATTGGATGCTTGTGTTAGTCTTTTTAAGGCTTAATATAAGAGTGTTGTTCTCACCTGCAAGCACACCTCAGTCTGTCACATGTTACAGTTATATTGATATATTTTCCTCATAATGGATTTTCTTCACCATGTTCTCCCCAAAAGAGTTGGGTGGGTACCACTGGCTAGATCGCATTGAGAGTGGTCAGGTATGTGGCCCCGTGGGCTCAGAATCGGTGCCCTTGTCCGGAAGGTGGCTGATTTGTAACCCAAGGCTGTCTGAGTGATCATATCATTTTTGGGCTCTTCGGCGAGGCTCTAAACCCAAAATGCTCCAAGGGACGCTGGATAAATGACTGAACCTCTACGATGACGGTAAGCTCAACTCTCACCTCTAAATGCAAAAAATGCAGAATTCCCACATAACTGTACAAACTGTAAATAAAAGATCCCCATTAACTTGATCCGCTACCTACTGGACCTGGATTCAGATAGAGTACATATTTTGAGAGTTTCAATAGGACAGAAGAGTTTGGTATTAAAAAATAAATCAAAACCAAATCTTAAAACAAGCAGATGTTTACTATGACCAAACAGCTTAAGTATAAAAGGCAATTTGCTTAGATAAACTTAATCACAAAATAAGAATTTTGTGCTCCTTTAAGTGTCTATAGTTCCAATATATGCCTCAAACAGAATATGGTCATTTTTGCTAAGCATGGCACTGCATAAACAGATCAAATAGCAAGTAAAGGAAAAAAAACACACTTATCTTGATGCTTTATATACTTGGATCAAGCAGAAGGTGATGATGCACCCAGAAATAGCTCATACTTTCAACTGTCCTTTTTCTGATGATCATGATAGAAACAGCAAACACCGTCAAGTCAAGAGATGTGGGAGGACACAGAAGTGTCACCGTTATCAAGCCCTTGGACGTCTGCTCTGCCAAGGCTGCGTGGCTATTTTCTGCCCTGCAGGCTTGTTTTTCAGACCCCTGTAAAGCCGACGCCATTCGTCCCTTGACCATGTCAGAATTCCCACGTCAGAATCGACTGAGGAACAGTAGAAATGTGATTTTGATGAGGGCGTCATTGAATCTGCCGCGCAGCCATGAAAATATGTTAAATGGCGCATCTGCCAACAAGGTCACCACAGATGGAATAACACTCATGTAGCCCGTGCTGATACGGGGGAACTTTTATTTCTGAAACGTGTTGAATTATATTTTTGTATTTTGGTGAAGTTTACTGGGTGCAGGAAGGCAGACGCAAACTGAGAATTTAATTTATACAATGTGAGTAATAAGAGATTGCTTCATTTGGAAATGTATGCTTTATATGAGGTGCAGAATTGTGTTAGAACATTAATGCAGTTGACACTTTTCCTCGATAGAATACAGTGCTACATCATGTGGGGATTAAACTCACTATTCTGCACTGACTTACTGTTCTAACTAATAGAAAATGTACGAATCTATGAAAAGAGCAGTAACCACTGTACATATATATGAACAACAGGCAAAACAGTTTCCATTATAGATAAGAAGCATAATGCCAAAATGCACTGTTTATGTGGCAACCTTTCAAGTAATTTACTTCTCGCATTAGATAAGAATCACTAAATTAAATGTGCAGAAATTGTAGGCAGTTTTGATTTTGAGCTACAAATGAAATAATTGCAGTGAATAGAACCACCCATTGCCAGCAATATTATTACTAAGCATCTGAAACAGACCATATCCACATCTCTGACTTCACAATGAACTTCTGAAGTGTTTGACAGCAAAATCTAAGGAACCCTAACTCCAACAAAGTCACTAAAAAAGCAGCCAGCTTTTCTGAGACCAAAGCAGGAAACTGCTGGCTTCCCCTTTTGATGGACGCTGACTCATTTTGGCCTCCTGACACACTCCAGCGGAGTGTAAGGTGCGGGGAGGCCGTGAGTGTTTCAGGAGGAAGGTCGGGGGCTTATGTCACGAAGCCAGATTTCTTGATTAGCCTGATAACTTATCAGATTTAAGGTAGCCTAGTTTAAGTGAACTTCATCTTCCTTCACTTATATTAAACCCAGACTATGTTAAATCTGAGAAGTTATCCGGCTAAATAAGAAATCTGGCTGTGTGATAGGTCGGCTCATCTACTCATCTATAAAAAGGAGTTTTGCTTTGTGTGGATAAAGAGGAAAGACCAGGAGCAGCGGTACAGAGGTTTGAGGTTTCAGTTTTGCCCATTCTTAGCTCAGTGGGTACAACAGGGGCAGTGTGTGGCTCAGCAGATTAGAACACTGTACCAGTGTTTAACAAGCCTCTGGTTCAAATCCCAGGCTTGGTAGAGTAACCTCACTGCTGGGCCTTGAGTGTGCCCCCCCCCCCCCCCATTTGCTCCAGGGACTGTCTGACTCTGCTTTCCTAATCATCCATCTCTTTAAATCAGGGGTGTCAAACTCCCGTCCTGGGGGGCTGGAGCCCTGTGTAGCTTAGTTCTTTCCCTGTTCCACCACAAGTGATTCGACTCAAGAGCTGTGTGGTAATTAGCACAAGGCCTTAAATCAGGTGTGTTAAATGAGGGGAAACCCAAAAATCTGCAGGGCTCCAGCCCCCTAGGACTGGAGTTTGACACCCCTGAGAAGGAGTCAGTATAATGACTATTGCCATATTTTATTTAGTTTGTCTACCTGTTCCATACTGAGGTTAGCACTACACTTCCGTCTGCCATCTCCTGTGTCCCCTGTGCTACCAATCTCTTTGCTGTGACAGTGGAAGCTGACATTTCTGTCAAAGTTTCTGGTAGTTTCTGTCACCGTTGAATGTAAACTCAATAAAAAGTAAACTTAAATGAGATCCAGAGCAGCTGTACCTCCTGGAAATGTGACACTGGCTGAGATGGGAACCTTACTGGTACCTGAAGTTACCTGATCGTTAAAGTTCAGGACTCAGGCCTATATTGTCGTTGTGCATGCTGGTACAACGAGACTGGGATGTCAAGTCAAGACTCAAATCAGTTCAAACCAAATCCATTTTTATAAAGCATCCTACAGAAGATAATTGCCCCAGATCATTTTATATATATGTATATAAACAGATGGCGTACTGAGGATGCAAAAAAGGTAGAAGATTGTGAAGCAGGGGAGCAAAAACCTTTGGGTGGGTGGGGGGGTGGACTCTGCTGGACATGCCAATCACACATGTTCAGTCAGATGTCCGAATGTCAGCAGGAACGTAGGTGATGTTCAGCATGTCCAGTGGGTCCTGACTCAACTGTCCTTCAGCCTTCCGGCAAAACACCTGCTGCCCATGACAAGGTCGCAGCCCGCTGCTGCCGAGACCCGAGTCTCTCTCAGGCTACGCTTTCACAGCGAGGGTCTCGATTTGCCGTAATTCACATCTACTAGGATGTCAGCGGAACTTACACTTTTGGAGCACAGCCAAGGATGTGCTGATGGAAATCCTGTCTGCCTTATCTACCACCGCTGACCTTGTGATGCCGTCGCTGTTTCTATCTATGGTGATAACAACATATGTGGCAGTTTTTACACTTTTACGCCATCAAAGAACCTCTTTTACTTCACTCTCTAGGGAGATCCCTAGCTTTCATTTTGTGTGCAAGTGGAAAAATTTATTCTGTCATATATTTACAGTGTGCGTATGTGTGTGTGTGTATATATACCACACACATATATGCACGCACACACAAACGCGGACACGTACTGTACATTTGCATATATATGCCACTTTAATCTCACGAATCACATTGATGGCTGCTGAATGCCATGCATAATTCAGCAGTCACACCCAAACTGTTAGAAACTGCTGTTTACATATCATATCATTTTATTTTGTAGTTCACATCCTACCTCTACTTGTTAACTTTTAAATCTATCCATCCTTCAAGCACTTGCCCTTGCCCTGGGGGCCAGTCCATTGCAGGGCACATACGCTACAGCCAGTGTCGAAACGCCACTCAGTGACTGCCTGTCTTTGGACTGTGGGATGGCAGTGAAATAGCAGGAAGAAGCTCCACACACACAGAGCAGAGGGTGGATTCAAACCCTCCGCGGTGGAGATGCGAGGCAACAAAGCTACTCTTTGAAGTTCTTTATAATTGTTTTTTCAAGATTTAATTGCTTGGAAATTTTTACATAAAGCATAAGTCCCTCCAGGAGTCTCAGTTCAGTATGATATAATTTGTCTGAGTAGACGGAATTATAACTGGACAGAAATATTGAATTAAAACCTTAAATCAGAGATTATGCCCAGTCCTGTTACTTACTGTTACTAGGCCACAGAGATCCTGCGGTAAATAGCTGTGGAATGCCAGCAACTTAAGATTCAAATCATTTTCTGTGTAGGTGGAACCATGAGCCTAGAGTGAATGAGTGAGTAAGTGGGATTAAAAACTTAAGGGGCAACAGGGATGAATGTAGGTGGAGAGCAGAACGACAGCAGTACTTGTTTCACTGAAATATGGCAGAATTTCTCTATTTTACGTTTTTAATTTTATTTCAGGATGGGGAGATTTATGGATGTTGGCTACTTGTGTTAGCCACAAGCGAAAGTCTCTGTTGCACAAATCAGTAGGTTTGTTACATTATGTTTTCAATTTCCAACAGTGCCTCTGTATTAACGCATTTACGGTAATCTCAGGTTGATTTTGCAACCTTTGACAAAACAATGTTGGTTTGTTTCTCCCTTGAGAATCATGATACCGGTCTAGAAATGGTGCACTGCTGCCTTTAGAAGATCCCAGTGCGGCCAATCTGGGAAAGAAAGTGCCAGCTGTGAGCCAGCAGGGGGCAGGATGCCATGGGGTGGCTTTCGGGGGATGTCATTGCTGTTTCCATGGCGACCGATCATCAGCTCTCTGTGTGCAGGTATCCCAATTAATGAGACCCAGCTGGCCCCGACCTTCTTTTACGAGACACCTGCGTGTATGGAAAGGCCTCAGCGTCAAGGAAACGGGTAACGTCAGACACATACAGGGCCATGACGACTGGTTCTCTCCCAACATGCTGCCTGGGACTGTGTCGGCATCTCCAAGCCTGTGCCATTTCAGATGTTCAAAATGCAACAAACCTGTAACATTTTGATCAGAAAACATGTTCAGCAAATATCCCAAAGAGGACTCCATAAAATATCACCATCAATAACAAAGATGGCCAACTGTTTGACCTTAGCGGCTGATGCTTTGCTATATTCATTGTTATATTTACTTTTATTATTTAAAGCTATTGCTTGTGTTAGATGAAACGTGTGGCTGAGAAATCCGGTAATAGAATAAAGATCATTAAACCATAATTGAATTATAATGTTTATTTTCCAAAAATTCACCAAACCGTAAAAGTATTTCTTTTTCACGCTTGGATTGTTTCACATCAGGCAGAAATTAGTTGCATCAAGGCTGAAGATCAGTAGCAAGTTTTCAGTCTGCAGAATGTTTATCCATCCATCCATTCACACATCCATCCATCCATCCATTCACACATCCATACATCCATCCATCCATCCATTCACCCATCCATACATCTTTCCACTGCTTATACTGGTTACCTGGCCTGAAGTTCATCCCAGGTAACTTATGGGGCATAGCTGGGACATTCCAATGGGTCAATTGGCCAAACTGATCCCCATACATAAGACCTGAAACATTATTCTACTACCATTTTTGGATGCAAACCATGTTATGATGCTGTGCAATACACTGTGCTTACATGGGGTTCTCATGGATTTTTCCAGAATATATTTTATATTGGAAGGTATTGGCTGGTGCACATATTAATTTTCTGGTCATGGTTGATTATTACATGGTTTTCTGAAATGAAAAATAGCCCACCAATGGAAAAATGTAACAATAGAGCTTTCAGTCTAGCAAAACACTCAGTATGCCATCAAATATTGGGAAAGGGTAAAAAAAACATATAAAAAAATATAGTATTTTCTGTCTACTCAAGGAAAAATAGTCTCTCAAAATAGGTTTATTTTTTATGAAAAGGCAGAAGACATGTGAATGGGCATTGTTCTTTCCTGTTTGTGATTTTCACAATCTTTATGAAATTATTTGAATGGTCTTTGTTTAATAACTATTCTTTACATTTTAGTTTCTTTTCAGAATACATATGGAATGTAAACATCGAAGATGAAATCTATGTAATTACTTTGCTCAGTGGAAAGTACAACACAATTTGAGTGTTCTGTGATTTTCTTTTACAAAACATTCATAGTAATACAACTGGATGGACACGGGAAGAATTTGGGTGTGGGGGGGTGGGCAGAGGGATGACCAACCCTGGGCCCTGCACTCTAAGGGGCCTTCAGCTGATCTCAAATGTTTTTTTCATAATAAAACCCTTAGATCGAATATCCACTCCAAACCCGTCATGAATTGGACTGAGGATACAGGTTAAAACACTGTATTAGCCTTCATAAACTCAGATCTGTGACAGACGTTCTATCTGGGCGACCCATCCATCATGCCAGGTGTTATGCCTTCTGGACCCTGAGACCAACTATCCCCAACGGTGAAATGGCGAATCTGGGGGATTTGTATGGATGGCCGGGCTCCATTGCAGAGGAGTCTGACTAAGTTCCTACTGAGCCCTGTGTTCAAAGAGCAATACTGATCACCAAGCATTACTCACTGTTCCCCTAAAGTGTGGCTCTATCTGAACCCAGCCCAGTGCAGGTCCAACTAACCAATTAGTAAAGCAGGGGCAGGTGTGACAAACCCCATTTATATAACAATTTTAGCTAAAAATATTGTAATCTATAGTATATAAAATATATCTTAAATTTTGCCAATCAATCCTCCGGTGTGATACTCCCCTCCTCCCGCTTGGGGAGTTTTACTGACAGCAGTTCCGCCCCCACCCAGATCAGTAAGTTTTACCGCTGGCACCCGACACTTTAACTAGAATATTATCGATGTTCCGTCATTTTTAAATTCCCTCTCATTTCTCTTTTGGCTTCAAAAAAATAACTCAAATGCATTTAGCACTTAGGCCCCCTAGAAAAATTAGTCCACCCCTGGGTGTACATTATGCAACATACACATAACATGTGGTCAAACTTTTGGTTGTTAGACAGTTATAAGTATTGGGATTACTCCATATCTGTGCCTCTTCCACATGGATGGATGGATGGATGTTCTTGTTGAATATTTCAAGGACAAACTAAGGGAGATTATTTTAGAAGTACCTAGTGACATGGTGGATGCAGGTAGTGGTAGTGGAATAGGGGAGAAGTCCCGGCAGTGGCTGTGACTTGCGCACTACCTGATTGCACCAATGGAAAGTGGCGACTGCTCGTTAACCAAACCCCCTTTCAGTCCCAAAGCCCCCCATCCCCTCCCAGTGGACTATACTACCATCTGCTGGTCAACACAGTAACGTTCATTTTGGTGTCAGAACAGTAACCCAAGAGACTCTTCGCGGTTGGCTGCGTTACCATAACTGTAACTGTATCTAGTTCAACTCCAATTTCTACTTGAAATACAAACCACTGGAAATTAAATCAAACTACCATAGATGGCAACTTAAAGATACTACAAATCCCGAAAACTCATAACCCTACTCCTTTTGTAAACTGCTTATATACTACTGGTAACTATACTTTAAAAAAAAAATAAAAAATGAAACATTTTTTGTGTTACGGGTGTATATCTTAGTGTCCCCTCTCTGTACCCATCATGGTACGTTCAGAAGTTGTCAGTTTCCCCCATAAGCTTAACTGAATTGAATAGCTTTATTGTCATTGCACCAATTACAATGAGATTCAATGTGCAACTCCTCCATACAATATTCTTGGTAGAGACAATTTACATATACATATAGGTAAAATGGTTCATAAAATGGCTCAGGTTATGCAAGGTTACAAGCTTAATAAAAATATTGATATGCGACAACAAACGTGTGCTTCTAATGTATAATATTGCCCAAAGAATCCGCGTTTGACCCAGCAATCGCTTTCTCCGGCTTTACAGGATATTTGAGCAAAGGAGGCGGGGAGTTTAGGAATGAGGCAGGAAGAAGGGAGAACAAAACCCGAAGAGGAATGTGGCTGAATGAGGCAGCCTGTCCGGTTGGGGGTTACATTACGGCGGAGGTAAGCCGAGATGCACTCGGGTGCATTTTCAGATCTCTCGTCGCAGTTTGGCGAAAGCTGGACGGTACTTTAACAGACCATCGGGCACTTTTTGGCCTTAAAGGAGGGAGTTTATTAACTTTCCTGCCAGAAGTCAACAAGCGACTTGCGGGACGACAGTGCGCCCGAGCCGGCCAAAGTGAAACCCCGAATAGGCGGGGGATCGCGGACGAAATCTAAAAGGTTGTGGCCGATTTATTGTGCTTATGTTTGCGGGTAATATCCTCACTCGATACATATTTAAAAGGCGTTAATTTCAAGCTTGTGCCTAACCATAACTTTGACGTAAAGGTGACGTTTTTAGCCACTTCTGGTGTTTACGGAAAAGGGGTCTCCCCCTTAAGCCTTTTATCATTAACTGCTGTCCATGTTAATTGTATCTGCTGTCATATTCATTTCAGTTTTGCTCGGATCAGCGGACATAGATCCTAAACTTATAATACGTGTATGTATCTGTGGAAAATGATGATTTCCAGTAGTCGAGTACAAATACAATAGGATGAACACGGACAGGTTAAAAGCGATCTACCCATTATTAATGATTATGAATTATATATGTTTTACTTTGCCGAAATCCCGTTTTCAGGCCCTACTTGCGTGTGTAATTCCGTTTTCCACGCTGACATCAGACTCTGAAATAGTTGCGCAAACAGACGCTTTAAGCCTGTACGGACAAGCTGCGTGTAACTTTGTTACCGTTTTCGGGCCGCTGTCTTGCCGTCACTTTAATTGCGTTTGTTTCCGTTTCTTGCTGCGCGACTAAACCCCGTCGGCCTGCGGCGTTCATGCCATCTGTCTTTCGGGCCATTTTTGCGTTTTAAATCGAAAAATATATATATATATACACACACATCTGGAAAGTTGTAACGGTGTTATATAGAGGCTCAATAGCCCACTGAGCTGTCTATCCATCTGCTGCTTATCATGGTCAGGATGACAGTCCATCACAGGGGTCATACACGGAGTTTAAAGGCGCCAGTTATAACATGTGACATCAACAGCTGAGCCAGACATCATAGAGTGGGTGGAAGGGATGAAAATCAGGTGGGCCTGACAATAACAATTCACTTGGCGACAAAATCATTGACCTGACCACGCACGCATGTACCTGTCGGATAAAATCGTTTTATTGTACTGTCGCTTGCTGTGGACGCTGAACCAGTGGGTCTGAGTCCCATCTGGGTGCGCCCGGCACCACCAGGGTCCGCCCTAGCCGCCGCAGTAGTGTGAGATGGGCGAACATGCAGAGTCCCACCACAAAGACCACAGACGAGACGAGTTAAACCCCAAGCCCGCGGCTGTGATGCCTCCTCGCTGACCGCTGAGCCGCCATGCCGCCCCTCTGACTTACAACAAAGTTAATCAAACGATGGCGCCTAAGAGTGCAAGGAAATGTAATAACAGAAATATCATCATATAACCCGTGAGATATAGCTGTCGACAAGTTACCCCGATAAGCCAGTAGTACAGTCCACTGATCTGCAACCCTTTGGGTTCTTGTTCTCAACTGCCACAATTAATTTATTTATGATTTATAAAATCAGTGTTATGTAATAATGAGTATTTCACCCTCTTCCAGGTCGCAAAGACGTGCCAGTCTGATTCCTAGGGGGGCGGGGGGGCTACGGTCAGCTTCGGCAGGGCAGAAATGGCCGCGTATCACGTGGAATGTGAGTGAGTCGCCTGGCTACGTGCCCCCGTCAAGATCGCTCGCCCCCGATTCCCCCCTGCCCTTCTCCTCTGGCTGCGGGGATGATGAGGCCCCGCCCAGCTCCGCTGTCCCTGCTTCTGGGGCTGCTGTTCCCTGTTCATGTTCTGGCTCACAGCTACTTCACGTGTGAGCCAATCAGGGTGCCCCGCTGCATGGACATGGCCTACAACATGACCTTCTTCCCTAACATGATGGAGCACTATGACCAGGACGCTGCCGCTAGCAAGATGGAGGTCAGTTCTTCAACCTGATGAATTTGCGCATCTGACTTGACCTGACAGTCAAAAAAAAAAAAATTAATCCCAGAGTGAGAGAGAGCCTGCTGTAAACTTTACTCTTTGCAGCTAAAATCCACACTGGTCTTAGAATAGATTAATTAGATCAATAAATATTCTTCTTGAAACCAACAGCAGCAAGAAATGGAGCTGGTAAGAGTTCTGTGCCAGTTTCTGTTTTGAAAACTAGCAGTAATGCGGGCATAAGGTTTAAAATGATCTTGAGATTTTTGCTTCTCCTTATAAGCGGTTTCCTGTTTGATTATCATGTTCCATAGCCTGTGATGTGATTTGGTGTCTGTTGCAGACACGGCCTGCTTGCTGGCTATGCGGCTCCCAGCAAAGGAGCTCAAAATCCACAAAGGAAAATTAACCCAAGAAAACTGCCTCTTGGGACGCATTTCTTATTCCATATTTGTTGCACGTTTCCCATTACGAATGCCCCCCCCCTCTCCCCACAGCCTTGTGCTAAATTTAATGCTGCATTAATCTGTCATCTTTTACACCAGGGGGGTTATTATTCTGCCTCAACATTTATATCATAAACAGGCACCTGGGATTGATTAACCAGCTAAAGTAATACTTAAGTTACATGCCCACTGTTTAGGAGAGCTAGAGTTTTCTGATACTGAAGCATTAAAGAACTTTGCAGCATCTAATGGCCACTGTACAGTTTATATGTTACGTTCGTTTTATAGTGGTACACTGGTACCCCTCTCCCCGCCTCCTCTGCCTATCATTGGCCTTTGTGGTTGGTTATCATGTGACGGTCCAGTGCAGAGTCAATATTTAAGCAGTAAATTCTTTGTGGCTTACATCACAGTCTGGAAGGTGGAAGTGCCTTTGAATGATTTTTGGGTGGTTTACATGGGGGTTGTCAGGTATCTGAGCTGTAGGGCTTCACCTTTCAGAGCTGCCCTGGTCCTTTTTCATGTTTTTTATTGTGCTAGGCCTTTGATTTGGGGGGGAGGGGACACACCCAGCCGCACACAAAGGCTTCCCAGCATTCCTGGTGACGAGGCCCCACTCGGCGTGCCCTTCATCAGCGCTGCGCCGTTTGGATGTTATTGCCAGCGGGTTCCATTGCTCAGCAACAAGTGTGAACAGCTAAAAAGTAGAATTTTAAGAGGCTTGTGGGGAAGGCCGTCCTCATCCTGTGCTGGAGACATTCCTGTCGGTGTCATGGTCACGCTTGGTTTTTGACCCGCTACCCTTAGCAACAGATTTCAGATAGAATTGCGGGTGGTGTTTGATATTTCGGGTAAATGGACAGTTATAAATAGAACGTGAATGGAGTCTGTGAACTGGCCATGTATGCGTGCATTTGACATGCTTGGGATCAATGCTGAGTTGTTGACTGTTAAGATCAGCAGCATTAGTTTCTTTCTTTGTCACATGGAGAAAGTTCTGGAATATGGTAGGAAAGGCATAGGTAAAACAGACAATAACATAACCACTTGAATCGATTTAATGCTTTTAGTTTTTTTTGTTGTTGAAATGTGAGTATATCAAAGAGTCTTGCTGACTTGTACGAGAGCCAGCACCTTCTGGGCATGAAACGCTTCACCTTTAGGTGCGTTGCCACTGGAAATGCAGCTGCTGGACTGAGGGGGATACTGGTCATTGTACTAGAATAAAGGAACAGGGACAGGCTCACGTGGGACTGGATCTCTGATGGGGTCCTGTTTTTCCCTGCAGGTGAAGAAATGGTGTCCGTCTTTGTTATCTTGGGAATTTTCTTTGAGCAGGGTCTGCCTTTTCACTTTTTAAAATGTACTTTTAATTATACTTGCTGACTATCCTTTCAAAAAATGTGGTTAGGAGCTCTGAAGCAAATGTCGTTGGCTGTGGGGGGAGACTTCTATAACAAACACGATTTTTGCAAATGCTATGTTGCCATGGCAGCAGACAAGTCCTCTGCACAAAAGGTTGGTTTGTGAAAAGGCTAGGTGTCGTATTGAATCCCCCCCTAGGTATTTAGTGTAAGGGTGTACTGTAGCCTTACACCCCCAAGGTTGGGGATTTGGGTCCAGGGCTTGCCCTGTGTGTGTGTCTGTGTGTGTGTGTGTGTGTGTCTGCGTGTGTGCCCCTTTTTGTAATTATTACATTTTGGAGATCAGATTTCTACTGGGGGTAGGGTTAGGGTCGTAGGGCTGTCATAATCAATTAATCAATTATGTCAATAATCGATGTATATTAATCATATATAATATAATTTACATTGCAATTGGTGTATACTCAGTCACACATTCTGAAAATTTAGGCACTCCAGTTCACTTACGTTTTTGGATAGTGGAAGGAAACTGGAGGATCCACCAGAAAAGCACATACACACGGGGTGAACATGCAAACTCCACACACACGACAGCGACAGCACTGCCCAGTGCACCACTGCTCCGACTTGATAGACTTGCACGATGTGTGATGTTAATATCGGCAATGCATTTCTCAGGCATGCAGTTGCCACTTCTCAAGAATTTTGATAGTCTGCTGCGTTCAAGCCATCAATAGGTTGCGCTAAAACATTTTTACTCAGTCATAGGAAACCAAACTTGGCAAGCTTTGCGAATGTAAATTTTGAAAAGGAACCATCATTATCTAGTATATGCTTAAAAAATCTGAAGTTTACCACCACTGCTTTTGCACGAGCTCTGCATTCACTCTCCAAGACAATCATTATCTTTCACATCCTGTTGGTCTCACTTACAGATTTTATGGCGCGTTTGTGAGAAATTAAACAAAAAATAAGAGGAGAAAAGTGAACAGGAACTGGTCATGAAAAGACATTTAGTCTTCTGCTATCTGGAAATATTGAGCAGAAGCAACTGATTCGTTGCCTCTACTTTTGTCTGCTATCACAACTCACGGTACCACTAACTTATTTGCCAGACTCTGTTGTGAGGAGTTCTTTTTGGCTGTATACTTAACTTTCAACTCCCAAATAATTGCTAAAACTTCAAATATGGCAATGTGAACTTTTTCCAGTATTGTTCAGCCCTAACACACAGTAAAAACATTTATATTTATTGGTTATTTGTGTGGGGTGGTGCAGTGGTGAGCATGAATTTAAATTAATTAAATGAATTTGATAGAGTAGTCGTGACAACTCTGTATGGTCATTGCATTGGGGGTATGTCCATAAAAATCAATGGAGAGTCCTCATAAAGATATGAGTACATGGAGTGTGTGTGTGTGTGTGTATGTCTGTGTGTATGTGTCTGTTTTAAGGTAACAGCCAGGTTGCTGTCTGGGGGTGTTCCTCCTAGGGTCCTCTGATTCCCGGAAGTGTTGTAACCCAGAACGGAGGCTGAGCAACTCTGGAAATGAATGAATGAGTTGTATCGATCCTTCTTTTTTTCCCGGCACTAACAGCGCGGTCGGCTCTCTGTTGAAAAATATGTACATTACAATCTATACAAAGGGTGGAAGATGAGTTGTGAGAATAGACGTTCATCTGGCTTGTTTTGGAATCATCTGATTGCAGGGTTTTGTCACTGATCACTGAAAGCCTCTTTGTTCTGCATCAGGGAACCTGTACTTGGGTACAGTGGTGGGGGGGGGACTGCTGGGCGAGCGAAACTGCTGCTAAATGGCCTTCTACTTGCTCGGACTGAAAGCTCATCTGTGACCTGCATTTCGCTCCCACAAATGTGGCCCTTTCCTGCGCCTTGAATCTGGTGTTGTGATGTAACGAAAGATTCATTCAGTGCTGGGGGGGTCGGGGGGGCAAGAGACCACCGCCGTGGCAGAACAGCGATCAGTATGTGTGTTGGTTTGTCCCATGTGTTCAGCTCTCTGTGGTGCTGGGTTTGTGGGCAGGTGGGGGCAAGGAAAATAAACATGGTGTATATGAATAGTTTACTTGTTAACATTGCCCTGCTTTTGAGTTTGGATTGGGGGGGGAGCTTTCATAACTAAGGTAAGACTCCTTAGGGCTTGGGGTTGGTTCACGAAGCTGGAGTAAAATTTCAACAAGATTAATACTGAGCAATACTTTAATGTCACATTAAGTGCAATTTTTATAAATGAATCAGTCCTAGACAGTTTGCCAGTGTTCTAGTTCAGAACCTTCTAGAATTTAGCATGGTCTGTATAAGCAAATGATTCAATGCTTTCTAACACAGCATTTGATGAAATAGACAGACCAGGGGGGTCTTCCGCCAAGCAAGATTTCCCAGTTAGCTGGGTTAACTTTAGCTGGAAGTCATGATTGTCCAATAAGCATTTAGGTAGGGAGCATTCCTTTTGGACAATCATAAGGGTTTAGGTAAGGAGCATTCCTATTGGACAGTCATGACTTCTAGCTTAAGTGAACCCAGCTAACTGGGAAATTCTGCTTCGTGGGACAGCCCCTGATCCACATGGATTGTAGGGTTAGCTGTTGGACGAAGTGTCGGTGCTCTTACTACTAAGAACTTAAATATCGACAGTGAAATATTAAGTCTGGAAGCAATGGCTAAATATAAGACCAAGTTTGTGAAACGTTTATTTAGTCAGTATTTACTTAATGGTTTTAAATGATTTCTGCAGGTTTGTTTCTCCAAACTGTGTAAATATTCAGACTTAATTTCTGGCATTCCTCCAAGGCTGAATGATTTTTAACTCATCAAACTACTGACTCCAGCCAGTTCCCCTATAATCTATGTTAATATGTCAGCAAGTTGAGCAGTAACATTACTGCTTTTGCTAGTTGATCAGTTGTTTTCTTCCCCCTTTGTCCTCTGTGAAACATCCTCTGCCTTCTCTGACGCTGCCGTCACTCCATGATTGTTCCTGTCTGTTTCTAAGAGACCTTGCAGTAATTTCCTGACTGCCCCCTCCTCCTCCCTAACCCCCTCCAGTCCTGGTCTGGCCTTTCGTTTCTTCCGCTCATACAGTCTGTGAAAGGAACCTTTTGTTGGAGATCGCCGCGTGTTCCTGGCCTGCGACGGCTTTGTTTTTTCAACCAAGTCATGTGACAGGAAATGAATTTAGGTATATTTTTGGATGCTGTGTGACCTGGTAACTGACCTGTGTTGATTTGTTGTCAGGAGAATAAAAAAAACTGCAGGCTTTCCATACATAATATGTCTTGGACAGAGGTGTCGGCTAATTAAAACGATAATAATGTGCTGTGGTTTCTTCTTTGACAGATTAAATCTGACTGCTGCGACTTTCTCTCTCTGTTTTGCAGCCGTTCTTGCCCCTGCTTAACCTCCAGTGCTCCCCGGACGTGCACCACTTTCTCTGTCAGGCCTTTGTTCCGGCCTGCATTGAGCCCAACATAGTGGTGGCGCCCTGTCGTGCGCTATGCAAGACAGTGCACGCCGACTGCCGCAAGGACATGGCCATGTTTGACCTCACCTGGCCCCCAGAACTACAGTGTGACAGGTAGGCGTGGCCATAACCTGTGGGCGGGGTCTCGTACCTCCATGCCAGTGTGTGCTCGGACATCCTGAAGATATCACTTCTTACAAATGAACACTTGCTGGTTGGCTAATGAGAGCTCGTGCAGCAAATTATTGCTCATCGGTAACAAACACTGTCGGTCGCTGTCATGTTTGTTGTGCAGAATGCCAGAATTAATTAGCTGGAATCGTTGTATTCTGCAGGCTAAATGAGTGCAGTACTTCTGATGATTCAGCCACTCCGCCTGCAAAGCATGCAACCACACCAAAGACCTCTGCATCAGTGAGAAGGGATCTGGGCTTCTGGTGTCCCTTGCCTCTCAAGACCCTGTCAGGACTGGGCTCCTCCTTCCTTGGGGCAAAGGACTGTGCCCCGCCATGCGCCAACATGTACCTCAAGCCGAACGAGGTCGAATTCGCCAAGAACTTCATCGGCATATTGTCCGTCGTCTGTCTCTGTGCCACGCTCTTCACCTTCCTCACCTTCCTCATAGATGTCAAGCGCTTCCGCTACCCGGAGCGTCCCATTATATTCTACGCCGTCTGCTATAGTTTTGTGTCGCTCATCTACTTTGTCGGCTTTCTGCTGGGCAACAACACGGCCTGCAATCGGGCGACCGTCCCCGGCGCTGTGGAGACCGTGGTGCTCGGGTCACAGAACAAGGGCTGCACATTGCTCTTCATGTTGCTTTACTTCTTCTCCACTGCCGGCACAGTCTGGTGGGTCATCCTCACGATCACCTGGTTCTTGGCGGCGGGGCCCAAGTGGAGCTGTGAGGCTATCGAGAAGAAGGCTGTGTGGTTCCACTCGACAGCCTGGGGGGTGCCTGGGGTGCTGACTGTCATGCTATTGGCGCTGAACAAGGTGGAGGGCGACAGCATCAGCGGAGTGTGCTTCGTGGGCCTCTACGACCTGCACGCCCTGCGTTACTTTGTTCTGGCTCCGCTCTGTGTGGGTGTGGCCGTGGGCTTGTCTTTCCTCCTGGCTGGCATCGTATCTCTCAACAACGTGCGGCAAGTCATCCAGCACGACGAGCGCAACCAGGGAAAGCTGAAAAAGTTCATGATCCGCATCGGCGTGTTCAGCGGCCTGTACCTGTTGCCGCTGGTTGTCCTGCTGGGGTGTTACGTCTACGAGCAAGCCCACCGTGGGACGTGGGAGAACACCTGGATCAATGACCGCTGTCAGGAGTACAGTATCCCTTGCTCCTACAAGGTAAAGCTCATCTTATCAAGGTGGCCTAACTGTGATTATTCCTTGGTCATCTTAGTTCCTATATTCATCTTGAAGGACCTTGATCTTCCAAGTAGGGGTTCACTGGTATGATGTATACTGTGATTTAAAAAATATTAAATAGAACAGCTCCAATAGTATAACTATGTCACGGTTTAAGTAATGTCACAACACATTAATATCAGTGACACGCAAATATGGTAATATCCATTACATCTAATGTTCCCAATTCATATTAATTCAGATTTAATTCCTAAAACTGTGACAGTTTGCTGTAATTTTCCTGGGGACTTGCCACAAAGACTTGCCAATTTGTAAAGCATGTGGTGAAGCATTATAGCTTTGGCAAAACATGAAACACATCAGACCTTACGCAGCATCTGAGGAAACGCCATCCGTCACATTATGCCACAAAGCAAAACGCGAGTCTGCAGGCTGGTTACCTGCTAAATCAATGCATAGACTAACAGTCCCACAAACCGTGTCATTGGAACATGATGTCGTCTTGTCTTCTACTATGAACTTGCAAAAGACGTATTTCATACGATTAAACAAGTTAATAAGAATTAAATATTAATGTTAATAAATGACAAACGCACATGAAATTTGTATTAATTGAGTATTAGGGACAGTTGTGAGGGTTGGGGGTTAAACCGCGATGTATGGAAATATGTGACTGGGGTCCATGATTATCGTAGAGTGAATTTTATGCCATGTTCAAATAGCTTTATCAACATCTTCTTTTCCCTTCAGAAAAAGGAACTGGATCGACCAAACCTGTCCCTGTTCCTGATCAAGTACCTGATGACGCTGGTGGTTGGGATATCGGCTGTGTTTTGGGTCGGCAGCAAGAAGACGTGCTCAGAATGGGCTTTCTTCTTCAACAGGACTCGCAAGAAGGAGTGAGTGCGGTGCCTTCGGGGTGACCTCGTGTTTGCGTTTCACTGCGCAGTGAGCTCCTCACCGATCAGTCTGAGGGGTCACTGTGGACCGTCTTTGTGGGAGCAGGCAGGTCTTCTGCGTCTTTTATAGAAGATGGCAGATGATTAAATTCTCTTATAATATGTTGAGCAGAGGAAGGCTTCAATTTAGTGAGGCTGTCTGTTATATTTATGGCTAAACTTAGATTATCTTTGGAAGCGGTGCAAGATTTTTTTTCTCTCTCTCCCTCCCCCCTGCCCTGAACCTCAGTCCCATCAGCGAGAGTCGCAGGGTTCTGCAGGAGTCTTGCGAGTTCTTCCTGAAGCACAACAGCCGGGTCCAGCACAAGAAGAAGCAGTACAAACACAGCTCCCACAAGCTTAAGGTCATCTCCAAGTCCATGGGCACCAGCACGGGAGAGGCCACCGCCTTGGGGGATGGCCCGGGCCAAGCTTCCACCTCCGGAGAGGTCCTGGGCACCTCCGAGACCTCTCCCGTGGAGCCGGTGGAGTCTAGAGCCGCGAGCCGGGGGCCCAAGTCTGAGGGGAAAGAGTTGGCTGGAGGGGAGAGGCGCAGCAAAGGCGGGAGCTCCGGAAAGGTCAGCAGCCACTCTGGCAGTTTCCAGAGGGTCCCAGATGGAAGGTAACTCATCATTGTCTTGCCGATGCATGTAAAGGACTTTATTAAGTGGCATATCAGTACCAAGTTAGCAGATACTTAAAGAACCTAATTTTAAACAAACTAAGACAGACTCTCCCGTTCATTCAGGTAGTTCTGAGTCTGAATGAGATAGACCTCCATCAGCAGGTTAGATTTGTAAAGACCCTATCTCTTGCTCTTTGAGGACAATGCCATGTGATGTGACTGAGAGTAAGCAGGTGACCAGCGGCCAGCTCCTCAACCCCACCCATCATGGCAGCTTGAAAGGCTCCGCCCCAGTTCTGGCCCGTCTGGAATCTAAGGACATCAATGAGAGAGACAACAGCTGCTCCAACGCCTGAGGCTGAAGTTGTCTGGAATGCCCTCACTTATCCAGAAGGGGGCACTCATCCTAGCTGAAAAGGGACTTGGCAACCAGACCTCTGAAAGGAGACTACCTTGTGAGCCTGTCTGAGTCATAGGTCACTGGCAGTAGTTCATCACTGCTGCACGTGGTCGTTGTAAAGCTGAAGTATCCTTCATGTGGTTTTAAGGAGATCTGTAGCATTGTAAACTAGTATCAGGAGGGATACTTAGGAATGAATTAAGAATTGATTTTAAAAGCCACTGAAGTGATATTTGGATGATGAGGCAACACTGGAATCTAGTCTGTACACTGTTTTGGTGGGATGTGAGCGTAGATGGGTAAAAAGCACATTGGTTTCAGACTACTTTGTAACGTCAAATTCATGGGAAACAATATGGCCGCCCTGTGTCATGTCGGAGACCAAACAGACATTATTTTACTTTACATAGCGTTTGTTAGGCAGTCGAATACTCCAAACGAGGCCATATCTGTTTGTGTAGTTTGCATGCTGAATGTTTTCCAGGGCTTTTCTCTAATTAATTCTTTGGATATTATGCTTTGCTGGTATATATGTACATTACAGTATGTACCTGTGTTTATATTTTATCCGGACATATGTGTAGTTGTCTTCAGTATTATTGTCTATGATATTATATTTAAGTGTAACGTCGGTGTCTTTGTGCAATTTTCATTTTAAATCATACTTAGTATGTACAAGGACAAACAGAAATTTTTACATCAATATTAATGTACATTTGATTTTCTTCACACCACAACACGATCCTGTGTTTTATAGTAACGCTTTAAAATTTTTACCCCTATCTGACGTTCCGGATGCATAATGGGGAAAAAAACATTAAAAATGATTAACGGTTGCAAAATTCTGAAGCACTTCTGCTACCATGGCTAACATGGTATCCATTATGTCTTGAGAAATGGGGTCTTATCTACTACTTTAAAAATACTCCGTGTTTAATTACACCTCCTCATTATGGCCACAAATACTTGTTGATATTCCCCTACCTGTCTGTCTAGGTCTACCATTGTGGCATTAAGGCGGAAGAAAGTTTATAATCATATTTAAAAGGAAGCCGTGTTTTAATTGTAATTACCAAAGCATAAACAGGTGTGAGGTATCTGAAACATGCTTTGGGACAATCAGAGGTGTTTCATCAAAAATTCCATTTGATGTTATATTTGTTGTTGAACGTTTTTACGGAGTAGTATTCTACAACAAAGGCTTTTTATCTAGTGTTTTCCTGTGTGTAAATTGATGTGATTTGCATTTGTTTTTGACTTTTTACTTGATGTTTTACTATGAAATGCTTGTTTGTCAGGGCAGGTGGAGGCTCTATGGAAAAATAAGCTAGAAAATGTGCCGTTTTATCCAAAAGGGAATTAAAATCACAGCAGATGGAGAATTTAATGAAAGCTGCATAGTTTCTGTATCTATAGAATGCATGCCACAACAGAACATATACAAAGAAAAAATAGGCTTGGCATGTAGCTTTCATTTTCTGAAGACAAATTGATTGTGTTGGTTTCTCGAGTAAACAGAAAGCACCAAAAATGTCACTTTTATAGAATTTAAGCAATTTTTGTTCCTGACAGTCTGTGAATTAATGGATCCTGATGGGTGTTTTCAAAACAAACATGTTGTCTGCTAATGCATCCTAGTAATTTCCTGCACCTTCACCTATTTCTGTGTGGTGCTCACAGAAGGCTGATGGAGGAATTGATTGATCAGTGATGGTTGGCGGTCTTTCCATTTGGAGAGAATATTGCCTTCCGATTTCCCTGAGAAATCAAGGGCTTATTACTGATGATGCCGTCTTAACCTGCCACTTTCTTGGGCTGTTGTGGGGATGATATTTCCCCTTAATGTGTGCTTGTGTTTCTTGAGGCTGATCTTGGGTCTCTCCTGATACTATTGCGTTGGTTTTAATGGTAATTAAAAAAAAAAACGTGCAAACGGAAATCGCCATTTAAAACTCTCAATTATTATTTTTTTAATTCTGAGTTTTGAATCAGTCCTTAACTGCTTCTCATGTATTGTTTTTTATCAGCATTTCAACTGTTACTTATTTGAATAATGGCCTGTACCTCTAATAAACATCTTAGAAATTAGCCCTGTTCCCAGTACGTTGCTTATTGATGTCACTAGTCTGAAATCATTGAAAGATGTTTGTTATATTTTTCAATATCTCTGTGCTTTAACATTATTTGCCTTAAGTGCCGCTTGATTCTTGTCTTAAGAGACTTGCATTACCTGCTTATGCAGCTGAACATGTCACTGGAGCACTTATCGTTAAGTATCCTGAACAGCAAAATGCCTCTGCGACTTGAACTGACGACCTTCTGAGCCCTTGATCTGCACCGCTTCTGCGAAAAAGCTGAACCACCGTGTAATTATTATGTGCATTTGGCCAATATAAGACAGACTTGAGATTTCAACTGCTTGGTATTTTTTTAAATGACTTTCATTGTTTTTGCTTTATGAACACCGGAAACGCAAAAGCTTTCTTTCCGCTTAGCTCAGTGCCTCTTAAACAGTGACTGATATGAATAACGTAGATTGAATCATTTAAAAGCACAAAACTCGCAGATTCTTTTTGATCATGTTATGCGTGGGGACCCGGCCAGGTGGAAGAGAGGACTTCTTTATAATCTTGTGTGAACGGTGCCGATTGAAGAATCCGTCCCCACACGCAGTGCCGATGGGTTAATTGGCATGTATGCATATTAAAATTGTGTAGGATGTAAGATATTATTCAATAAAAAATTGCTTTGAGCTACATTTGCTCTACATAGGCTTCCTTCGGATCAAGACCGGCCCTGAGTGTTCTGGCGCCCTAGGCAAGATTCTTTTGCGCGCCCTGCCAGGAGCAGCAGAAAAAAATCTGTTCACTTCATTTATACTTCTTAGGAACATTTCAGTATACGAGGCTTCTAAGATATAAAGTTGTGACATATTAAAACTAGTGCAAATAACTAATGTCACGGCACGCAACTCTTTCGCGTCCCCTAATCACGTCGAGTCCTAGGCGATAGTAGGAAGGGAGGTACCACAGTCTATATATGTAGCTGTGTTAAGTCGCTTTGAACAGCCGCATGTCTTAATTTTGAAAGGCTTTAAGTCAATGACGCTGTGAGACAGCTGGAGTCGGCTGCCATGACGATGCTGTAAAATGATATATTGTGTGACTCATACTAGATTACATGCTTCCAGACCTGGGAGATGCCGGCGTTCCCTGCGAGACGCACCGGCAGCGATTTCGCTCTTATATTATATTGCCAATACAGTTCAGCTTTAATCTCTGGGACAAAGTAGAATCTGTGTTTATATTGAATTTTATTTGTTTTATTTATTCGGCATTAAAAATAGGCCTATCAGTGTATTGCTTAAGGGCACCTTTGCCTCAATCACACAGGGGTGGATTTTGGAGTGGGAAACTTTTAGAGGTCTTTTGAAGCAGATTCCTAAATTCCCAAGGGCTGCCTTGGTGCTGGAGGTTGTGGTGGAGGAGGGGGCGGCTGGTCTCTCAGAAACGCACGTTTGCGCACCAGACCGAACGCATTTCATGCTGCCAAGGTCTGCCCTGGGCACTAAATACGTCTGAAAAGTAGCACCGTGAAACTGCAGTGGCTGCTGCATGAATATGGTTCCCTTGCCGGCTCGACTGTTGCTTCTCAGCGGGTTGATCCTGCCTCTCTGCGGGACGGAGAAGGCTCGACAGCGGGGGCTCCGCCAGAGAGATGCTGAGATCGGGGAAAAAGTAAGATTTAATTTAATTCGAATACTTGATCACTCGTTTCAATTACATGGTTTTCTGCTGCTTTTGTATTACAATGATTCATTACGAAAATATACCGAGGGACAATCAACTGATCAACGATTATAACTTTATGCAGGATGTTGTCGAATGGACTGGTTGTGAATTAACGATTAGTCATTTTACGTTTTAGCAATTTATGATATTGAGCGTTTAAAATATATTCATATTACTCTTGAAATAACAATAAGAAGATGTTTATAGAAGATTTCTTTAAACATTGCTGAAGTCCCTATTAGAGGTAGCGTCTCCCTGTTTTCCATACAAAGTCCGCTTTTCCAGTTTGAATGCCCCAAAGACCAAGAATTAAAAATAAAAAAACGATTCTTAGTGGTTTGACACTAATCCGTAAATATATCTTTGAATTATGCCGAGGCGTTTCGGCGTGGAACTAAACAGGGCGGAGAAATTAATGTTGTGGCACATCAAAAACTTGTTTTAATTGATGGAATTTGTATTTTTTTTATTTGACATTGCCACAAACGGGAATTTGGAGTTGAAAGTAAATGCTTAACAACATTATTTAAAGTAGAAGTTAGTAATTTCACGTGCGCGTTTATAATATGAAAAAGAAGTCAGCCGGGGCGCCTAAAAGGGGGAGAAGATAGGACGACGGGGGGGAGGGGTTACAAAATTGAAAAAAAAAATGGATTGGTCTGGGTTGGGGGCCCAATATGATATGCTTTCACGGGGCCCAAAATCTCAGCAGCAGTCTAAATGATACGCGGTTCTGCAAACCCCTACTTAAGTCTCGCCGTAATGCGCAGGGAGCGACACAGACCTGTAGTTTACCAGGCAGCGTCTGCAGAATGTCCCAGTAGGCATATGTGCACTGAGACTGGGGGCGCTGTGTGCGCGGCACCGCGGAAAGCTGATTTCTGGTGCTTTGCCAGGTGTAATTTCCACTTCGTTTTAAATTTTTGTATTCACAGGCTTAGAGGTACTTCTGAAGGATCCTCTATGTGACTGAGCAGCCCTGCGATGGGTTGGTGCCTCATCCCGGGATGTTCCCGGCCTCTCGGAATGCAATCAAAAAAGTAAAAAAGGCAAAAGTCTCGTATTTAGTTTTGGTTACTTATGGTTAAGGTTAGGGCTAGGTAGGGGTTAAGGTCGTCATACTGTGACTAGAGTTTTCCCCAAGGAAATGAATGGAGAGTATCCACAAAGATATAATTACAAACCTGTGTGTGTGCGGGTAAAAATCCTGGATGTTACTTCAAATTTAGCGTAACCCAAAAGAATACGTTAGTAATCCTTTAAATCTAAGTTTGCACAAAATGTTGCTCTTGCAACACGGGAGCTAAATCTGTCTTTACGCACAGGTTGCACTTTGACAGCATGTGGAAACCGCACACAATAGAGAAAGCAAATAGACGGTTATATGCATGTTGTCTTTAAATATGTTCTGCTTGCTGAGAAAGTGGTGAGGCCAGACGAAACTTGGAGAGTTTGGTAAACGAAGTACGATTTAAGAATAATGCGGTCCGTGTATACGTGGGCAGGCGTATTTATATTTAAAGACAGACGAAGTATATGTGTCTTTTCTGGGAATCATGAGCAGATAGCAGTCTGCATGTCTCAAAGATGTGTAGGGGGGACGCGATCAAAGCGATCAGACAGCTGCAGAGTTGAATTTTAGCTTTTTTCTCCTTCCTGTAATATAGTGTAGAAGTGTAGAAGAAAAGCCCTCTGTTTCCCCACCATCCCGCCTGTTCCCACCGGCTCCATCGCTTGCTGGAAAACGTGCCCCCCTCCGGCTCGCACAGCGGCCAGCCCTTTTCCTAGAGAGCCGTCAGGGCGCCGGACCTCCACGGTATGCGGCCTTAGGGGTGGACGTCATTTCAGTCTGAGATCAATGCGATCTGGTTTTGCTGGAACATAAACCGAATGAAACCATAATACAATTAGACTGTATGGGAAGACCAGGAAGTTCCAGCGACGTCTGCAAAGTACAACTATATATTATACTATTTATCATAATCTATATTCCCGTTGACCACTGTTGCAGTTCCCTTTGAATTCTACGCCCATCTGCTTTTTGAATTGCTCTTCTGGGCACCATCTCCAAAGGCTTCTCGGGTGTTTCATGTATCATCATTGTAATACTGACAAATTAAGCGTAGTGACTTGTGGCTTTAACTATTTTTTAAAAAACAGTACAACAATATAACGTGCAGAACCCAAAACCTTTGCAACGGCCCTTGGTTTGGAATGTGACAAAGAACCAACTAAAGCTCACACCCCTACCGCCTAACAGTCGTGGTATTCTGTATGGCAATAACAGACCAGGCTTTTTGGCCGAAACGAGTCGTCGTCTAGACAGCAGAAACCCAGACGCAATAATCTTGTAATTTTTAACTCAGCCCGACTGTTAATATGGTGCTGGTTCCCTCTTATATGAAAACGTTGGCCTCTAAAAATAGCCTTGGAATTACTAAATCGCTGTGTGCCTCGTACCCGTTTGAGAGCCTCCGGCAGTTATCCCACCGCCGCTGGCTTTTCCCCTTTCGTCCGAGCAGACAGACGTGCTCTACCGTCCGCCGCCACAGAACCTCCCAGACAAGCGGGTCCTTGTGTCTGTAGCACCTACAGCACAACACAGAGAAGGGGGCTTTGTATTCTGCTGGAGCCGTTCATTGTCTTTCTAAAGGGTACAGGATACGTTCCTCTTCAGGGATTTGAGTGGCGTTGTTTTGTTGTTCAGTCCAATTTCACAGTCATCATGCAGCCCAGCGGCAGACTTTAGAATGGGTTTTTTAAATTGCCTTTTCATGAATCTAAACAAGTTTGAATGTTAATATTGGAATCTGTAGTGGGAAATTTGAAACGAAAGGTCAGGTTTTTGAACCTACTAATCCTGTTGGTGTTATCACCATGGAACAAGCAATGTGATGTTTCGCTGAGGAAGCCAGAACTGTTTCTCTTTTATTCCAGCATCTGTGTAAACAGTGACAAAGTGGAAGTGAATCACTCTGCAGAGTCATCTGGCAGTGGCCATAGGCGTGGGATGACTCAGCGTAAATCTCAGTGAGGGATTTTCAATCCGGACAGGAAAAGTGGTTGTGCCCTTTTTCAAACGCTATGGTTCATTGTCACCCTTCATATTGGAGTTACTGTGGATAGTTATTCTAGTGGCCTGGTCTTCAGCGACAGTTCATCATCCACAATGCACCAAATTATATTTTTTTCAACATTAGTTTATTCTTTTGATTCCCAAAATTAGTTCTAGCTGTGTCACTGACACTGAGGTTGTGTGATTCTCTGTGTGAACAAAAATCGTGTGTCGTTGCAGTAAATTCTGCACATATTTTTTGTTTAAACTATTCTTGGTGTTCCACGGCAGTGACGGTTTTGCAATTAAAGGGCCGTATAGCTTTTTCAGCTTATATAGGGTAAAACCAATGGATTTTCCAGCACTGGTAGAGGTGGTATTGATTTGCACCATTAACAAACCCAGATGGTTCCATGACCAGGAGAAGAATTTGACCGCTGATGTCACTGTTGAGTCCACATTGAGTCACAGCTGGGTGAAATTAGAGGCCTCGTGTGGGAGATTCCCCAATGCCCTGCCTCCTCTCCCTGCTCCTACAGTACACCAGCTGCCTGCAGGGACCTCCGGGGATCCCGGGCCGTGAGGGGAACCCCGGCGTCAACGGCATTCCCGGCACACCCGGCATCCCGGGCCGTGACGGCCTGAAGGGCGCGAAGGGCGAGTGTGAGAGGGAGATCTTCGAGGAACCCTGGAAGCCCAACTACAAACAGTGCGCCTGGAACTCGCTCAACTACGGGATCGACCTGGGCAAAATCACGGTGGGGCTCGGAGGAGAGCCTTACGGCCTTTAAACACTACGACTCTAAGTGATGCTTAAGTTCATACATACGTTGTATACATATATATATACACACTATACATATTATATACACCACATGTAATAAACTTATGGTTTATGGGGTATGTTTCTGACAAAAGCATCTGCTAAATGAGCAAAAATAACTATTAAAAAATGCTATTTTGTTTAATAAACAGAATTACCTTTGAACCTAGATGCTTTTTTCATCTGAGACCTTGAGTGATGTGGCACAGCCTGATGATGCGCAGCCTTTGGGTCATGTGACCGTCTCCTTAGCCACACCCCCTTCCTTTATCCCCACCCCCAGGAATGCACGTTCACCAAGATGCGCTCGGACAGCTCGCTGAGGGTGCTCTTCAGCAGTTCCCTGCGGCTCAAGTGCAAGACGGCTTGCTGCCAGCGCTGGTACTTCACGTTTAACGGGGCTGAGTGCTCAGCGCCACTGCCCATAGAGTCCATCATCTATCTGGACCAGGGGAGCCCTGAACTCAACTCCACCATCAACATTCACCGCACCTCTGCAGGTGGGAGCAAACTCCGCCCTCCCCTGAGCACCAGAGCACATTCCCCAGTGTTTTAGAAAATGATCCAGTTCATACAGATTTCAGTTAGGAAATAGACAAGTTAAACCTGTAAAATGTCCCTTTGTGTGGGTAATATGTAAATATTTAAAACACACTTAATCTTGCTAATTAATGGGATCTGATCCTAGCTTACTCAAGAACAGTGATCGTGTAAATATTTAAGTTGTACTTGCATTTGCATTTAATTGTTTACCTGATGCTTCTGTGTGCTTTGCTTTTTGTGGGTCATTAATGTCTAATATGTTTTGGAATGATTTCGTAGAGCAATATACATCCTGCAGTTGAGCCCGGATAAGCCTAACAGGTGTAACCACCGAGATTTGTGGCATTTATGTTAAGCCAAGCATCATGTGACACACCGGTCCACGCAGTGCTGATGTCTCATTCGCTGTTCTGTGTCCAGTGGAGGGCCTTTGCGATGGGATCCAGGCTGGCCTGGTGGATGTGGCCATTTGGGTCGGCACCTGTGCTGACTACCCACGGGGCGACGCCTCCACCGGCTGGAACTCCGTGTCCCGTATCATCATCGAGGAGCTGCCCAAATGAGGGGAAGCTCCCCCATGAGGGATCCCCTGGAGGGAAACGTCCGGTGACCAGCCCCCCCCAGCCACTGCCAATCCGTATGCTAGCAGCGGTTCAGGAATGGCGGAGTAAATCTGTCACTGGTGGGAAATTAGACATTTTTTGTAAAGCTCAAATGTTGTAGGAAAACAGCCGTAGTTTTGTATTTGCAAATTTTGCTATTTTATGTCCTGGAACATCAGATGCCAAAATCACTTTTTATATATCAAAACATGCAAATAAAAAATTACCTTTTTTAAGAAATATATTTTACCTAGTCATATCAGTTCTTGTCAAATCAGTTCATTTTTGTAATACATGATACAACCAGCTAAACGTTGCTACGTGCTAAAAACACACTTACAAAACCATAACCTCATTTTAAAGAACATATCACCAAAAACGTTACTGAATATGATTTATCATGTACAGGATCGTTAAATTTCATCTTAGCACAGGAGAATGAGAATATAATTTTCTCAGATTACACATATAATTTATTATATGTACAACTGCAGAAACAAATCACAGTATTTCATAAATATTAAAAGTGAAAAATCACAAACTTTACATGTAAAGTAACTTTGTTCTGGACATTATTTTTGCAGCATTTACTTAACTGGGAACAGGAAAATGGAATTCAATTCCCGAGCACTCTCACGGTCGAGGGCTGTTTAATTACTGTTTAATTAAACGGTAGTTTATCTTTGTGGCAGATGTATGACCCGCTGAAGCTACACAGGCTGTAGAGAAGTTGAATCCGTTTCCAATTCTGTGCGCACAAAAATACGACTCGACACTAACTTAACACCATGCCATCAAAATTCAGTAGATAAAAACAGACCAAAGACACTTACACATTAACAAATTTCACACAACTGGCCTGAGGGGGGTGGGGTTCTCCAGTGAGTCAGATCTGCCTTCGGTTGTGATGTTCAGAGATTCTGATGATGTCTGATCCAGGGAGTGGCACTTCATTTGGGAAAACCACATTATGTACATAAAAGTTTTTACGTTTCCTGACAACAAACTAAAAATAAATTTGATGTCATTACTCATTAAAACTCGGAGGACGGGCTGAGCGATGGAACCTAAGATAGCTAAGCTTGCTTTCATATCTTTATTTGTCATCTGTTATAACCAGACATACTTTCAAGAAAAACGTGGCCGGGCAGACAAAGGTTATTTAGGCCTGTTCCTTGTCCGATGTGAGGCCGTTTGGCTGTTGTGCCAACAAGTAGGAGAAGCCGGGGCTACAGGGAGTGGATAACCAATCACGCGCTCGAGTTTTCTGTCAGGAGTCTCAGGCATGGTGGAGATCCCCCCCGCGTCCGTTTCTTCTGCTCACGCCTGCTGGTCCAGCAGGAGGTGGGACATGTTCTCATACACAACGAAGGTGATGCAGCATGCAGGGGTCACCCTGACCAGGTTGGCCAGCATGCCTTTGTAGAAGCCCCTCAGGCCCTCATTTCTGGTAGGGAAGGAGACACGCGTCATGTGACACTTCAGCTCGACCATGTGAAAGTGAATAAGTGGATCCGCAGGAGAGCAGTCGTCACCTCCATGTCCTTCGAATGACGTCCACCGCTCCGCTGTACGCGGTGTGCTGATCCTGTAATCGGGCACGGACCACCTGGTACGGGTATGTAGTGGCGACGGCAAAGATTTTGGACAGGGCGGCCATGGAAAGATATTCTAAGGGATTCTGTGGAGAAAGTAATTGCCATGCTGCGATTCTCTGGGAAGCAAAGTAATTGGATTCACAAGGTTCTTTCTGTTCTTGTGGAGTCCAGTTGTGACCAGTAATTTTGTTTTTGCACAGGTCACATTTCCATTGCATCAGGCATAAACACTTTGTTAGGTTGCAAAGGATGTACACACACACACAGGTTTGTAATTATATCTTTGTGGGGACCGTCCATTCATTTCTATGAGTAAAACCCTAATCCCAACAATGACAACCTTAACCCTAACCCAATCCTAAACTTCAGTATAAGTCACCAGCAAGTTTTCCGATTACAGTATCAGATTATTTATTAAACCGGGTTACCAAAATGTGGAGACTTAAAAAATATGACCATCAGAGAAAGATAACCGGTTTTTATCACATTGTGGGGAATTTGGTCCTCACAATGCAATAATTGCAAACACACACACACACACACACACACACACACACACACACACACAAAGGTGCTGAAAACACTGAATTGTTCATTCAACGCATTTGGTCTCACCAGTTTCGCTTCCGAAGCTCTGCTCCTGTACTTATTGTAATCCCTCTTCAGCTCCTCGTACGCCATGAACTGCAGTGCACCATGGGACGTGCCGAACAATCCGGGCACAAAACCCTGGAATCACACAGAACGCCACATTATCGTTGATCAGCTTTGAAAAACGCACAGCTCCCCATTTATTAAAAGTACTTCTGTTGCTGGTAAATCTGGTTTAACACTCTTTAAGCTCAAGACACCTTCTGTCTTCAGGAAGCTAACTTATTTGGTTTTAAAGCGCCCCCTAGTGGTGAACCTCCAAAAATTCAACACTAAAGATTCAACACCAGACTGAAGACTCATGCCATGGCCTCTAAAGCACTGTTCTTAATGTCTATGGGGTGTGGCTTAATGACCAAGAAAAATAGAACCACTGCTCTATAGAGTAGGGATTTCCCAGGAAGCTAGAGCAATATTTACCCTGTACAGTCCTGTTACACCCTCCTGCTGGTATATTTTCACCAAGGCATCCAGCATGCCTCTGTACTGCTTCCCAGAGTGGTCGGTGTTGTACTGCAGGACCAGGCGGGTTTTGGTTACCCAGATCGGGTTGGTCAGGCAGAGCGTCATTGTACCTGGAAGGAAAGTTTGGAACAGCACAGACTCAGGTGGTGACAGACCCCCATCCTCAGTCACCATTTCAAAAACTCGTTATTCGAGAATTGTAGAGGAGGCGGGTCCAGGCAACTAGAGGAGGACAAAAATCTGATTGGTTGGCCCTACCTCCTTGACCCACCTCCTCTACAATCTGATTGGTTATTTCTCTGAACCAAAAATTTGTCATTCTGCCCTCAGAACATATTCGTGTAAGTAAAATTCCCATGAGTGAAAAGCACACCCCAAATTAAAGGCTGCCAGTGCTATATCCTACCACCAATTGGAGCAGCTCATTTTGGGAACATAGACGTTATGATGAAAGGTTTCAGATCATTCATTTTTTCCCCTTCTGATGAGCTCATGTTTCTGACTTGGATGGCCCAGCAACCCAAACTTAATTCTGGTACTTGAAAGACCAATGACAGTCTGAGAAAGTAAAGATGTACAAACTGTGTCGTGTCCATTTTTTTTAACATTTTAATTTTGGGTGCCAGAGAAATTGGTATTTTGACTATCCCTCCCAGTGATCCTGTATGACGAAAAAGGCTGCACGAAAACTGCAGATGTACCACGTTGCACAATGTGGATCAGTACCCCCTGGGAAGAGAACACTGGGACATGTCCAGACAGCACCCACCTGCCTCAGCAGCTGCTATCAAGTGCTCTGAAGCGCTGAGTTCAGAGCTGCGGCCTTCCCGAGCTGCGGCCTTGATTGCATTATAGCTGCAGGGATGATGGAACAGTTAGCCAGCCAAATTAAAAGCAAAGATGTGTTTTATGTATACATTCACTTTGACACTTTACGCTTTTGTAGTTTTTGTTAAGATTAATTAATTTACAGTGAAAGCACTAGCTTTTCCTTGGCTGCTCTTTCTGTTGCTGGTAATGACTCTTCTTCGTTAACTGGTAAAAATCTGAGTCGCACGTGTCAAGATACGCACAAGAAGAAGTACAGCCCCCAGGACGCTCCGGCGCCCCAGACGTTGGGAGTCACGCCTTGGTAGAGTCCCCTAAGTCCCTCCGCCCGCCAGATGCTCCGAATGCAGTGCAGCATTCCATTGTACTTGGGCCTCAGCTCCAGTCCATCGCTCACTGCACCCGAGAGGGGGGTAAGGGGTTAGTAGGTTACAGTTCGTTTACTATTGTAATTGATGTGTTACAAGTCTGACTGCTACCGCAACCAACCCGAAACACACGAATACCTCCGTTCAGCTGTCCTACACATATATAATCTTGCAAGAAATTAAAATTGTTACTTTGGTCAGAAAACGATCGGGCCCTCCATAAGACAGATTTACATTTAAACTATCAGTTTCAGACTGGGTCCATGGTTACAATAATTAGACGTCTTCCTGAATCTCACCGAAAACGGGAATAATACGCACCTGCAAATCGGATCTTGACCAGATCGAGGGGATGCAGCACCATGGTGGAGATGACCCCTCCGCTCACACCCGCCACTAAATTTTCGTATCTGACATGAGTAAAGAATCGCCGGAGCCTAGCTGTCACCGACACCGGGGTGCCTTCGCGGTCCGGCGAGACCGACAGCGGCGTCGGGGATCCCACGGGACTCATGTTCAAGATAGCAGGTCAGTACCCACACGCAGGGTTAACTGACATCTGAACTAGACACCTTGTCCGACGAACATGTCCCCTATGCACCCACGCTGCCGCTGCACACTTGCGTTCCACCGCTAGGCGCTCGTTCCAAAGTCGCGCGTTTATGACGCAATAAAAGTGCTCCAAACCCGACATCACTATCCCATACTGCAACGCGCCAAAACTGGACAACCCACGTGGACGAACAACCCAAGTCGTTTGGTCATTTTAAGACCCTTGGAGGTGTTGGTATTTTTTCCATACTTTAAGATATTAACGACGATTTAGGTTATTCTCTGGGAACATGAAGTCAAATATAATTCTTTTAAATATACGCCATAATTTTTAATGTATGCAGTGTATCCTCTGATACAAAAGGTGGCAGCAAACTCAAGACACTCAGGTCAAAAGTTGACCATAAAATACTAAATCTAGGTAAACTCCATAGATATGGGTGAAGTCCAAGGTCCGACCCCCCCCAAAAAGCCTCAAAAGCAAAATTTTAAGGGGGTCTCAAGATCGGTATTGCGCAACAATAGGGAGATGGGGACCCCCCCCCCCCGAATATTGATGGGTATTTCGCACACTGGTAAAGTTCAATGTAAACATTTGGTAGAGTTTGTAAAGTTGTGGTATGGAAAGTGGTATTTAATTAACTGAAGTATTTAGAAGAATATTTTTGTGTGGGTACATTGTAGATTATGCAATCGGTAAATCTTGTTTCAAGTAGTTTCACGTTTATTGTAGGTCATGTACTCATGTTGTATTATTTTATGAGAAGTCAGGAAAACATAACTGTAGGAGTGTATGTATCTCACGAAATGCAGCCAGCATTATCCCAGACTTAGGTACCTTTATTAGTTACGTCGCCACTTGCCATTTATATAAAAAACATAACTCAAGAGAAAACCGCATAGACTAAAACACGAACAATATCCAATTTGATTACTGAATTCCACGATGAAAAATAAAACAATACAAATTCAAGAATTAGGAAGTAGTTTGCTGAGAAAATGAAGTCCTACAGGTCGTACTCCAGTCCGGTAGGGGGCAGCATAGCCAACAAATGACCCGAGTTCCGATTCTCTTTTAAAGATGGATTCCTGAACAGAACACATGTTTGCTTCGAATTTCTTGTGTAATTGAATTTGGAATCGGTGTAGTAACATACGAAGAAGCCGGATAACCACGCGTGATAAAAGATGAAAGTGAAGGTCCTGTGCCGAAACCCGGATGATTATGTCCGCGAAACGACGAAAGATGTGCAGCGTGGTGGGTCTCAGGTTACCGAGCAATTCCTGCTCTTCTTAAATCATTTACACACCCTCTTAGGTCGTGGTTTTTACCGACAGCCAAAACCGTTACAGTTCCTCCGTCTTGTTGGCTTGGGCATCACATGTTATCTATTATTGATTAACACAATAAGAATACGTCAAACCTTATCATACAGGTATATTTCAGAATCTTTAAAATACGAGTGTCTGTGGGCCCTGTCTGTAGTAAATCGGACATTTTTTCTATTTGTGCAGCTAAAAGGCTACCTATCTTCATCTGAAGTGATTGATTATGGTAACAGTAATCAAAACGATTTCTAACAACGTGGCGTTTTAGTTCCCAGGAATTACGACCCGTCGCTGCACCCCTTCGAGGTGCCGAGGGAGTACACACGGGCTCTGAACGCCACCAAGCTAGAGCGCGTGTTCGCCAAACCCTTCGTAGCCTCCCTGGATGGCCACAGGGATGGGGTCAACTGCATGGCCAAGCACCCCAGCAGCCTGTCCACGCTGCTGTCTGGATCCTGCGATGGCGAGGTATCAGGCAGCCGGCTGAATGAGATTTTGAATTTGAGACAAATTTGCATGAATGTAAGGGTTTTATTGCCTGGTAAATAGTCTGTAGGGTTTGCAAACTGCCCCAACGCTTCTGATGTATCTAATTTTAGGTCTGTAATGGAATATTATAGATTTTCCGTAAGATTTCTTGCATGAGAGTATGAAAGCGTGAGAGTCACGCCAGATGTGTGACAGTTTGCGACCCTGGCGAAGGAAGTAATGAACCACTCTGCAGACGCTCCACTTCAGGAGGCTCTTCCTTTTTCTACAGTATTTTTCAGTAAATATTATTTCAATGGAAATTGTATTGAAAAGATTTCTCAGTTAAGGGTTTAAACAGTGAATATCATTCCAGTCCAGCAATTTCATCTTGAACTTGAAGCAGTTATTCTTTTGCCTGTATCTGACAAGGTTTAATAACGGTGTGCGTGATTTTTAGCCTTGATTGTCGTAATGCCTCGATCATTCTTCAGTAAACTGTTAAGGTCGGTGTTTTGTTTTCTCTTCCACCTGACGAGGGGTCTCTGTGCCACAGGTCAAAGTGTGGAACCTGCCAACACACAAGTGTGTGCGAACACTGCAGGCACACGAGGGCTTTGTGCGGGGGATGTGCGTACGCTTCTGTGGGGCATCTTTTTTCACGGTGAGCGCCCCCTTCTGGCCACCCGCAGCAGTGGGTGACACAGTAGTATTACATACACAAGTGAGTGGTTCCTAACGTTGCCGGTTTATAGGTGGGTGATGACAGGACCATCAAGCAGTGGAAGATGGACACCCCCGGATACGGAGAGGAAGGGGAGCCTCTGAACACCATCCTGGGAAAGGTAGGCTGTTACAGCCAAGATTTATGGGAAAAGAGTACAAAATTTAATTCAGTGTAGCAAGTTTGCAAAAATAAAAGCAGAATATACAGGAGAAACTTGACACACTGGCATCGTGCAAGGTTTATGGTTGCATTCATATTATCAGGCTGAAATGAGTCTGACTTTTTGCCTTAACTTAACATGGATCTGATGTTTTTAGGGCTGTGTGTGCACAGAAATCCGACCATTTCAAATCAGATTTGAGTCACTGTCAAATGTGGTCCTAGATTGGATCCATATCTGATTTGTGGCTGTGCGACATGAATGAGATCGGAACGTGGGTTTTTGCCTTTATGCCTGCGCTGAGATTTTTTTTGCTGTTGGTTTCACAGATGACTCATGCGAAAACGTATCAGTGTATCAGTGCAGTTTTGGAAGAGCGACGTGTTGACATTACTGTTAGATACAGGTCATTAGTAATTATGAATGTGAACAGTCAAGATAGGCGGATCCGATTTGAAGAAGCAATTGAACCATTAGGACTGTAATGTGAATGTCGCTTGTGTCGCGTTCCTCAGACAGTGTTGACCGGCATCGACCACCACCGGAAGGAGAGCGTGTTTGCTACCTGCGGCCAGCAGGTGGACATCTGGGATGAGCAGAGGAGCAGCCCCATCCGCACCTTCACCTGGGGGGTGGACAGCTTCAGCTGCGTCCGCTTTAACCCTGTGGAGGTCTGTCTCTGGTCGGGGGGGGGGGCTGGTGCTACGTGTTTCTTCCGACTGAATCCGGAGGTCCACCTAAACTGGCGTGTAATGAAATGTCAGAGATGCTGTGAGCGGTGCGGTGGTTCAGTGGGCAGACATGCTGCTTTGCACCACCAGGGTTGTAGGTTTGAATCCCAGCTCTGCTCTGTATGTGGTGTTTCTATGGATTCCCCATATCGTTTGGGTTTTCTCTGCGTTCTTTCTATAGCCCAGTCTAATCCCAGCTAATTGGCACCTCTAAATTGCCCATGGGTTAGGGCAGCGTTTCCCAATCCAGTCCATGTTTTTGCTCCCTCCCAGCTCCCGAAAAACGTGGACTGTCTGGACGTCCCCGAGGACTCGGTTGGGAAACGCTGGGTCAGGGCTGTGTGTGCATGTATATGCCCTGCTACTGACTGGCCTATGGCGTACCTGAGGTATTCTGGGCTGGGTGAGGGCTGGAGCGTAAGCATCTAGGAAGATGGCTGGCTGCCATGTCAGGAAATGGGGCCTGACCCACCTCTGATCTCTGCCGCGTCGGGCTGCACTCGACTCCTGCTGACGCCGGTGCTTGATCACAGCTGTCTTTACACAGACCGAGCTCCTGGCCAGCTGTGCCTCAGACCGCAGCATCGTGCTCTATGACATGAGGGAGGCCAACCCCCTGAAGAAGGTGGGCCCCCGTCGCCTCTTGCCACACCCGGGGAGCCGCGTGTCCCCATCGTGGTGATGGCGTGTTCATTTCTGATTTTAATTGTCCCCTCAGGTGATTATGAGTCTGCGGAGTAACACTCTGTGCTGGAATCCCATGGAGGCGTATTACTTCACCTGTTCAAATGAAGACTATAAGTAAGTGGGCTTTCCTCCTCAGAGTTTGTTTTGCAGTTCAGGATACAGTGTTTTTTGTGCTCGAACCATTACTTCCCCTGCCTATATGCTTAGCTGAGTAGCATTTAATAACTTTTGACTTGGGTGTCTTTTTGCCGAAAAACGGTTAGAACATGCAGGATTCTGCACGGAGCTGGCGTGTCGTTAACGTTTCAGGTTATGTGATGCGCTGTTCGCTGTGTCGTTCCCTTTTGCGGGATTTGTTTGCATTTATGAATTTCATCTGCTGTTACCCTCTTGACTGAGCTGTTAAGATGATGGGTCCCGTACTGGCGTTGGTTTGGGTTCTGTGTGTAGCTAGGGCTGCTCGATTACGACAATCATAATCACAATTATTTTGGTCAGAATTGATCACGATTATTTGACAGTTACTCAGTGACTATGGAACTCCATTTATCCGTTTATTGAACTTCTGAAAAAACACTTGTCTTTTTAACGGCGGATTTCCTTGAACTCTTAATATAATTAAACTGAGAAACAAATAAAGAGGCTGGAAAGGGTTGTACTGGATTTATAACACAAGAAGAAATGGGGGCATCATTGTGAAATGAGATGTGGCACAATAATCGTTTTATCTCGGTTATTTTGTTTAGATGATGCTTGGAAGCCAAAATCGTAATTGAAATTAAAATTCGATTCATTGCCCAGGCCTACGTGCAGCTGCCGGCAGGCTGGACTGCGGCCTTCCCAGATCGTCTTGGAGCGTCTCATTGAGGCCTGCTTGACCAGTGAGCGTGACAGTGGCTGAATTCGTGGTTCATTCTGGCCCTTTAAGAGAGTCCCATCCTCTTCTTGTCTCCCCAAATGTTGCGTAGCCTGTACACATTCGACATGCGGCGGCTGGACACCCCCGTGATGGTTCACAAGGACCACGTCTCCGCCGTGCTGGACCTGGACTACTCGCCGACGGGGAGGGAGTTCGTGTCCGCCAGCTTCGACAAGACCATCCGGATATTCCCCAAAAACATGGGCCACAGCAGGTGAGTGTGGCCCCGCCCCGTCCCGCCACCTGTGGTTCAAAAGACCCAGTCACTGGACCGTGAGCAGTCGATACCGTGCCAGAAGCACCCCTAGTCGCGGAGCTCTTCGTAGTGATCCAGGTTGATTAATAGTGGCCCCACCTGTTGAATAATGCAGCTCTTTGGAAAGGTGGGGGGTGACGTGCTCATGAGGTATAACTCTTATGATACAAGACCAGATAAGAATGATCTGAAGTTGCACCCCCCCCACAGTAATTACTGGTAACTGTAGCTACCCTGTTGCACAGGTCTTAGTTGATACTCACTTGCCGCTTCCAGTTTTTTTAGACCTGTTAATTTATCGATGACTTAATTTTCTTGGCTCTTCATTTACCGATCGGCTTCTTCGATGTTTTGCCTTAAACTGTTCATTCTGGTCGTTTTGCTTTGCTGCAATCTGAGCTACGGGGTGCCTTGTTCAGTTCCGGTCGTTCTGTATTTTTCTGGTTAATACTTAATGATAATGAACCACAGTGCGATGAGATGGCATCTTCTGTTTCAGCGGTTAAGGGAGAGCATTGAGTTAACGACGCGCTGATGAAGGGATGAGTGTTTGACGGATCGTTCTGGCCGGTCGCGGCGTGACTGCCGCAGTGTGCGGGGGGTTGTGGTTTGGGTGCACAAAGCTGACGGAAGCGCTGAGGAGGGGGTAACGGAGTAGATTGATCTTGGGCACATTTTGTGGGTTTTATCTGGGCATGAGAGGAGTTTGCGAAGCCGTGGTGCGTGAGCATGTAGCCATTTGCCGTTTGGCACCCAGTGAAGTCCAGACTATAATACCTATTAGTAGGAGTGATATCGATCTGTGTCTTCATGAAGTGGGGGGGGATGACGGCCCTGGTTAACCGGGCGTCGATTTTGATGCATAATATTTCCCAGCTTGCTTAGCAGCAAGCGTGTCCAGTCAGCATCCTTAGCGACTACGATGGGGGTTAAACGTTGATTATGGGATTATTGCTGATATGATTAATGAGGCCTGGGGTGGGGCTGGGAGGGGTGGGGGAAGAGACCTAAAGAATGAAATGAGGGGCTTTGAATTTGGGGGGGGGGGATTTGAGCAGATAGGTGATAGAATGGTTACCTCGGGCGTTCAGGAGGGTTTTGCCCAAGGGATTTTAATTTTGCAACTTTCTAAATGTGCCCACTGGCTCCTTCAGCTATGTCTCATTCCGCCAGCGATCAATCTGAGCTTAGCACTGGCTGCTACGCATTTTTCTTAATTTTTTTTAGTCCCGTAGGTGGTAGAATCAAGTAAACTGGGGGCAGAATACTACAAATGCAAGGAATGGTTCAGGTTTGCCGAGGGTGGGTGTTTGGGGACTAATCGTGAGCCTGGAAAAGGGAGTTCTGGTGGTGATCTCACTCTATGGGAGAATGTAGAAGAGGTATGAAAGAATGACTGTGAATTCCAAGGGGGGGGGGGGGGTGAGAATGGAAAGTGTGAAGCTGCCATGCTCTCGTCGCCTCTGTTAAATGAGATTATTCAGATGTGTTTATTTGCCCACCCACAGAGAGGTGTACCACACCAAGCGCATGCAGCACGTCATCTGCGTCAGGTGGTCCCTGGACAGCAGGTACATCATGGCCGGCTCAGACGAGATGAACATCCGCCTGTGGAAGGCCAACGCGTCGGAGAAGCTGGGGGTGGTGAGTCCTTAGCTGCCCACGGCCGCTGCCAGGCTCATTAACAAACCGTTACTTTGTTAGTTTTTTGCTGTGCTGTTTCATTCCAAAGGGAAATGACCATGACATGTAGTCTAATGGTTCGGGACGCGCGCTTGTGATTTGAAAGGTTACTGGTTTGAATCCCTGTCCAGACAGGTACCGCTCCCTGGGGGCTGAATTAGCTGCCCCTTGCTGTGTGCTGTGGTGTGTCACCAATGACGGTTCATCACTTCACTTAAGTTTGCTGGGTTGACTTTATTTATTGCTCTGCTACTTTTTATCGTGTTAAAACTTGTTGCTTATTGTCTGCTTTTAATTCCATTTCTCTAAATCTACCCCCCGCCCTCTGTAACCATATTGAATTGTTTTTGTTAAGAAAACAAACTCTACTTTTACACCCATGCGGTTTGATGTTTGTTGCTGATTGCTGCTCCCTGGAGGAGCAAAGTCCATGGGGAGCTGAGTTCAGGACTTGTCTGATTGCGGGGGGTCCCTGTAAACACCCCCCCCCCCCCCCCACCAGACAGAAGCACATTAGCTGTGCCTTTCTGACACCATACGAGACTGAACCCGGTGGAACACTGTATAAATTATTTTGTAACAGAGTTAAAGGATGAGCTGAAGTAGACAGACTGCTCTTCAGTGGTCAGTTTTCACTGGTTAAATCTCAGCTGGACATTTCATCACCTCCCACTGCAGCCCAAAATACCCACGGGACTCCCCATGTGTTTTTTTTTTTTTCCCTCTGTGGAGACAGTGGCGTCTCCAGTGACCTGGAGATTTTGTAAAAACCTTGGAATATCGCGAAAAAGTTTTTACGTTTGTGGTGGTTTTGTGGCAAAATGGAAAGAATTTGAAAATTAATGCATAATTAGGACATGGGCACCAAGTTCATCTAGAGATCCTGACCTACAGAAAGCTCCCTCTGCGTTGAAGTATGAGACACGGGTCTGGCTGTATCAGAATGATGAATGGCAAGTCCTATTCGCATTAATGTAAGCGCACCGTATTCACAATGTCATTTTGTCAGCTTATTTGCTTATAAGCAGCACAAAACATGGAAACGTAACTACAGGCCAAATCTACGTCGGTGCTCGTTATTGCTGACTGCGGGGGTGGGGAAGCAAACTTGTGGCACGTGGTACACCGTTAAAAACCCGACCCGAGATTTATCTGCAAGCCCTGCCCTTAATGGATCAGACAATGCCCCTCCCTGCTTATCAGCAGTTTTAAGCGACCAATCACTTAAATCGGTTGATGCTTTACTAGCCGCACGCTTCGCCGTGCCATCTTGGGTATTTTAATTAAAGAAGCGCTGAATCAAGTCTCTCCCAGAGTTGCGCTGCATTCAGAAGTTACATCCATCCCTCTGGCTGAATATGCTTCCTTTAAAAACCCTTTGGTTTTATGACTGTGTGCTAAATGTATGGATGCAGTAGTCGTTGAAGACGACCAGTCCGCCCCCATCTATGTCATGAAAAACTGGGTTGATTTAGCTGTGTTTCCACTAAAGTTTTGTGCAAACTAGAAACAATATAGGCAGTCAAATTGCAAATAGGATGTTTCCGTGAATAGATGGCGTGAAGGTCATCCCGTGAATTTCTCTGCTTCAGCATGGAATGGACTTTCCACAAGCTGACGGTTCTAGAAGGATGAATTGTCATGCCATGGTGTAACGTCTCTGAACACAATTGAAACAATTCAAACTTTCGATATGCAACCTGTTGAGCTCCCATTACGTTGCTAATGTTACAAAATTCGTTTTTCATTTCACAATGAACACCAACACATGTGAATCACAATTGTTTAGTGTTATTTAATTGTTATTTAAAGATAGGGTGAGCTGTATATTTTGGAAGTATTGCGTATTGCACCTTCCAGTCGTGTGTGTCACATGACTACTTTGGTCCAATCATGATCGAGTAATCACGCCTGCGGTAAAAGCTAGGCTGGTTCCATTAGCTAAAGATGGATAATAATCCTGAGATTGCAGAGCACTTGGGCACAATCAAGCCAGCAGTGTGGCAACGTTTTGGTTATGCAGTGGAGTGTAGTATATTATTGTTTATGTAGTTATGTGACGTTAGGGTAATCTAACATGTTATTTAGTGTATTCTGTTGCCAGTCAATGAAACCAAAAATTTTTCCCCCCTTGTTTCTTATTCGCCCCCCACCAAAAAAAAAAAGAGGTTTGAACTGAACACTGACACTGCTAATTCAATAATTCCGTTTCCATGACACTTTTGTGAAGTTCGTTCTTTTCCATTGCCACAAAAACCACCTCAAGCAAACTTCAAAACTTTTTTGGTGATATTTTGAGGTTTTTTTTTCCCTCCAAAATTTTTCATTTTCGCTAACAATTTCTCAGTTCGCATCTACAAAATGCACGTAATCTAAGTTGATTGAGACCCCACTGCTAAGGTGGTCAGTGGTGACTGACCTCATCTCGGGGCATTTTGTATTCCGATTGACACCTGCCCAAGATACCTGACGGTGGTGCTCGTTCCACAAAGATGAAGCTCCTTGTTGTTCTGCTGCTGTGAGCTGTGAAGGTCTTTCTGCTTCATTCCCTCAGCATCAGGTTTCTCACCCACCTGCTTAAAAAAAAAAAAGGTAAACGTTAAAATTCCTTAAACGATGAGGTTTGTTGGCACCATTCACAGGAGTTGGCAGCATTTATTTTTTTTTTTCCCCCGATGTAAAATGAATTCGAGGAAAATCGCTGCATTTAATTAGGATGAAAGCCCTTTAGGAACGCTCTCGTGGAGACAGCATCCCGCCACGTGCTCCAGCGGGGACCTTGGATTTATGAGAAATGGCGAGGTGGCTGACGGCCGTCCGCTCCCGTGCCAGCTCCGCTCAGGAGGTCCCGGCATCCGCTGCAAAAACGTGCCCTGATGCCCCAGCCAAATTATCACAGCCGTTTGTTATGACCTTAAATCTGTGCGACGCTTTTTTGCCAAGTAACGAGACTGTATCTCTGCAATGAATCCTCCTCCCTTATCTGTGAGTTATCCTATTTTACATGCATGTTTGTATACATAAATCTTTGCACGTGGGTGTAACGGTGGCCCACATTATATTGAATTCTATAGATATTTATTATGCATGCACTTTCTCCTAAACTTCATATATCAACCCATGAAGAAATGGGAAGTTGCACCCTCCCCCATGAAAATGTGATTTTTTTTTCCCGTTATATAATTAATCAGCATTTGAGTTGCCTCATAAATCATTAGAGAGAGTTAATTACCACATCAGAGTGGCATGTCCATGCAAATTGTGATTGACCTGCACTCACCTGCTGGAATAGAACAAGTTTCCAACCTCAGAGGCTCCTGGCTCGTTTTTAGTGCTTTTCCCAGCTTATTCCTACCTTTACTACCCCTATTCCCACCCAATAAGAAGGCAGTATGTGGCTTTGCCACTCTGCACCCGTGATCAGAAGTTTAGCAGTTCAGATGCCATGGTAGTGATTTGCTGGGCCCTTGAAGAAAACCCCATAACCCCAAATGCTCCTGCGAGTCACTGATGAAACTACATGTCGCTTCGGGTAAAAGCATCAACTAAATACATAAAATGTAAGTGCTTGGAGGGCAACCCAAAATGGTGGGGAGGATCATCAGCAGATGGGCTGTGCACACAAAGGGACTCGCTTCATGCGCTCTGAGCAGAGAGCCTGAGCCCTGACATCTTAGCCGGCTTGTGCGCTTTCTCACGGCGGACCCCTGTATCCTCAGTTTGCTTTCTTGAAGCCGACACTTGTACCGTTTGATCCTTCTCCATAACCTGACCCGTTAGTGAAAAGGCTGGGTTCTCCGTTTTCGCCTCCACTCTTTCCTGCAAATTCTTTATTCTAGGAGGAGGTGAAGAGCTGCATCGATTATGACAAAATCTCGGTTGAGTTTTGTTGGATAAACTTGTCTAAGCAAACTATATGTTTGTCTTTAATGGACGGGGAAAGCGATATATGTAGGAGCTGAATTTTGGAGGAAAAGCGCAGTAAGAAATGAGTGTGTCCAATAAACGTTTCTCACTGCTGGGCAAATCCCCCCATCTCTGTGTTCTAAGGCGCTCGTTCTGATAACCACCACAGAAACCAGTCTGCCAGTCTAAATCCAGCACAATAGTTCTCTGGTTAATGGGAGCTAATGCGGGAAAATCGCTGCAGGTTGTAGCCCTTCCTTAAGTGACTGGGATGGCATTTTCAACCTCTGTGTGCCCCCGCCCCCGCCAGCTGACGCCCAGGGAAAAAGCCGCCCAAAATTACAGCCAGAAGCTGAAGAGCAAGTTCCAGCACCACCCACAGATCCGCCGCATCGCCCGCCACCGGCACCTGCCCAAAGGCGTGTACCTCCAGAAGAAGGAGCTGCAGGTCATGACAGCAGCCCGCCGTAGGAAGTGAGTGTCGCCTCCCCCCACACACGCTCCCTTCCATACCTGGCTGCGGTAAAGTTAAGCCAAACACCCCCCCCCCCCCCCCGCGGTAAGGGAATGGTAGCCCTCGCCTTCCTTCCTGCCGCCGCGGCCTTATCACCGGAGGGTAACGTCTTGCCGTTGCTCCGCCCTGCTTCTCGGGGTCAGCTTGGCCCCCGTGCCTTTGTGACTACCCGTCACCCCCTGCTGCCTTTCTCCAGCCCTGACGAGCGTTTCCAGCCGGGTAGGGATTATGGAACGGCTCCGCTGTGGCTTGGCTTGTCCTCAAAACGCACACGTTCCCTTCTGACATTTCGCTCGCACCTGCCGGAGCCGCTGCCACAGATGGCCGCCGGCTCACCTGGGAACGGCGTTTTCGGAGATCCTGTTACGCCGGCTGCTGGAGGGGCCTGTTCCTCTGCCAGCAAAACGCCCCCGACCCACTCCCTTCTCAGTCAGGTGGCGCTGGAGGAGCATTGGAATGTTCTAGTGCTATTATGTCACCTGTTATGCATATCACGTTAACATTTTTTGGAGATTTCCAAGTCGCTTTAGTATCGCGTGATTGATACTGGCGTGTCACTTTGTGTTGGCGTGTGCCGGCACAGCAGGCATGGTGGTCCGTTCCTGTCTGCGGTTTCAGGTGCTGATGGGTATGCGCCATCTGTTCCTCGGTGCATCTGCGATCAGATCAAGGCTGGTGGCTGCGCCTAGTGTTCGGGGGTGGGGGACGGTGGGGGGGGGGAGGTGTTGGGTGGAGTCCCTGTCGAGACGCTGCCCTGCTCATAGCTAAATGGGATTGACAGAATCGGTTTTCTTCTTCCAGGGAGAGGAACGTGAAGAAGCACAGCAGACCGGGCTCCGTCCCCGCTGTGGCCGAGAAGGAGAAGCACATCGTGGCTGTGGTCAAGTAGACACCCCCATAACCTCCCCCCAGGCGTACCCCTATGGAGATGGACAGCAGCCACTGGTGTGGAGTACACTCTCCTCTGCAGTCTATTTCTGTGAGGATTCCCAGGCCCCCCCCCCACCAGCACAGTATACAGAATTTGGAAGAATTCCTGTTTTCCTTTCCTGCTGGGTTCTGTGTCCCCCTACTCCTGTAAGGGCTCTTTTTACTCTGTTGCTCTCTCAGGGTGGGGGGGACTGGACATGTCATGAAACAGACCAGCTCCTCGAAAGTGCGTATAATTCATCGAAGAAACTGAACACTGACCCCGGGGGTAATGGCTATACGGATCTCCTTGCAGGGTACATATCGCATGCAAATGCTGTAACCCTATTCCCTCTCTGCTGGCATATTGCTGACCTGTTTTTTTTTTTTTTGTTTGTTTTCTTTTAAATCTTGTAATAAAACTTGACTATAAATGAACTCAAGACCACTGTGTTTCCAGTCAGTCCTTTAAATATCGGTGTTGATCCAGTGGCCATGTTCATATCTAGATCGCACCTACGATTTTCTACCTCTGCAGTTTTGCCCTTTCTTTGTCAGCCTTTGTCCCAGACTGGAAATGATCTGATGTCCTGCCTTTTCCCTACAGTTGTTCTTTCTCCACTTCTCTAGGTTGATTATCAGCTTAGTTCACCCTTCATAGTCCCTGACCTCTTACCTACTATGCATCCAAATTGGCCTTTTTATTTTGAACTCATTATTAAATTGGTTGCCAAGGCAAACACTGATGAAGGGAGCCAGATGTTGGGGGCGAGTGTAAGTGGTCGCCGTATCAGGAAAAACGAGACAGGCTTGTTTTGTGCTTTTTATGGCATTGAAATTATCTCTGACAATTACCTTTTCGAGGCGAAGCCGCGTCTCGTCGGCTTCATGTTTGCTTTTCCTTACCCTTTTATTACCTTTTAAAACTGGCCTTCTAATAATTATGCTTTTGCACATAGTCATCCAAACTTTGCGCATATGATAACTTTTAAACAAGGAGCGTGCACTTTAATCCGCGAGAAGGAACAGGGTTATTAAAATGCAACGACAAAAGCGTTATTATCCTTACGGTTTAACACTCAGTTGACCGGGGGCTTCATAAATAATTAAACACCCAGAAACTCGATCGTGAGCTTCTTTGTATCTCATTATACTGAACGCAAGCCGGATCAGGAGCGATAAGTACGCGGACATGTGGCTGAAACTAGCCGATCGCCAGAGATCGTGGGAAAACCTATATATGTTCGTTAGAAGCGTCACATTTATAATATTTTACAATAAACCTGAGGTATAAAAAATAAGTAGTAACAAGCACAGGCGTATTAAATCCTGATGCTGTGTGGTTATTAAATCCATTTCCATTTCTGGTTTTTGCTTAAGCGCACTGCACGTCACCCTGCATTGAATTAAAATTTTTATCCACATAACCTAGAATTAGCAAGTCCACACCTCGACTGTCATCCAGTCCACGTTTTGGAGGCGATTCCCATTCGCGCTGTCAATGGGCGAGCATCGGGTCTCCCTTCCGCTGCCCTCCCCGGGATCCGCTCATCTTTGTTCTACGTAGATGCATCGCTCCGCCTCCCCTCTATTTGGATTTTTTTTCATTGCATCCATTTTTGTGCATTTAAGAAACCTCCAAGAATCAACAACCTGGAGGAGACCGTGAAAGAGGGTGAGGAGGAGGAAGGACGAGGAAAACAACTGAAAAAAAGGAAAAAGACGCCCCCTCGATTCAAGATGCGAATAACATCTTTCTAGAAGATGACAGCGATGGGTTAGACGGGATTTAACATGATTGCAAAATAAAAAAAAAAGGCAAGAGCTTGTTATATTCGTGCACAGTTGCATCAACGGACGCAGTGAGAAGTGTGTTTGGGATACTTTCGGGATGAATTATACTCTGATAACGCGGAAGGGCTTTTCTGTCACCTTCTCCACGTACAGGAATTGTTTTTAAAAGCAATTGTATGAATCTGAGAGTACAGCTGTCGCTCGGTTATCATCTTCAACGTGGCCGATGGTTACCAAATATGTCTCCTTCTGGTCAATGCTAAAGATGCCTTTGCTTTTACAAATTACACTGTTTGCCCTTTATTTGCTATGCCATTCGAAGTAAAGCGTGTCCTTATTTTTTCCAATTTCTGTTACCGGCGATCTATTTCATTCCTTGAGAAATGTTAAGCGTACATGACCTCGTGTTCAAAAGTCCCTTTTAAGTTGCCTTTTAGTGCTTGGTTGTGTTTTTTGACATCCACGGATGTATTCGCGCATGCATGCATTAGGGCATGTGTGTCACCGTACGCGTGTGCTATACACAAAGTAAGTTAATTGTTGTAAACATGTTTCCTGGCACAGGGGTCTTTGAAATCCCGTATCCGGCCACTGGCTATGAAAATGTGGGAGAATGATACATTTCGCCTTTTTTGCATCGCATTTTCCCACCCGCAAACCGAGCCTGTCATGTTGCTGGTTGTTGATCTTTTTAGCAATTGTATCGAAAGATGTCTGCTCCACTCGGGCCCCGGGGCGGCCCCGCTGCTCGTCCTGCGGCTGCAGATTTGCCGGATCTAAGCCATCTAACCGAGGAGGAGCGAAAGATCATCCTTAGCGTAATGGACCGGCAGAAGAAGGAAGAGGAGAAGGAACAGTCCATGCTAAAGTAAGACATTTCATAATCTTATGCTTTTATGTTAAACTGGAGGGGGTAAGGGGCCAGGAACATGTTAGTTTGTGGCATGCTGAGACCGAATGTTCTGTAACCTGCGCGTAATGCAGCGGTAGTTTGTGGAAATGCCGGTGCCGGATCACTGAATCTGACTTTTACTATTACTCTGGATTGCGTTTCCTGGGATGTATATGAGCTGTATGTGTCCATCTCTGTCTCGTAAAGTCCACGAATGCTTCATCTGTGTATGTTTAGATTTATCCTAGTTTGTGTTTAGTGAAAATAAGAAGTGAAAACTGTCTTGAAAGATCATGGACAGGGATGCTGATCGAGGCGCCATTTATTATGTCGACGGACTGTCATTTGATTTCGTGACGTGTTTGTGCCATCATCGTGCTGTCATATTTAATGGACATATGTGTTAGTTAATATCACAGGCCTCCTTCTCACTGTTAGGTTTGGGTTGGTTTAGTAGTGGCCGCCATCTTCAGTTAAAACCGACGCGAGATTTCGGTTTCTCAAATATTGCATGCTGCGGAGCGGCACGGCTCGGTCCGGCTGACACGATGCATGAGGCCGGGTGCAATAATCGGCTGTGTTTTCCCCGGCTGTGCTGCTTCCCTGCTCCGGGAAGCCGCTTTTCAGCACCGCGGCGCTGTTCGCTGCCGTGTGACGCGGAGTCGCGCTGTCGTGAACGCGCGTCACCGCACGCTGCTGAGATCTGCGCTCCCTGGCGGGAGCGGCTGCTCGGTGTCGTACACACATTCTGTTTGTTCTGTCATGTCAAACCGATGCCGAGATATATTTTAAATGTTTTATTTATACCACTGTGTATTATTATTATTGTCATTACTACTACTACTCGTTGTAACATTATAAAGAAACCTTAGGAATATTTTATTATTAAGATAAGTATAAATACCTACAATTAAATATGTTTTACATTAGTCATTAACATTTCTGAGAAAGTTTTAGGAGTTAGTGTGGAAACGCCATTCCCGGATCATCGAATCTTACTTTTACTATCACTTATCTACTGTACCACTGTTTGTTGGATTATTTTAATGCTTTGTTATAAGGTTGCAGTCAACGGGTAGTTTGTATAAAGCGTGTATTTTGGTAGGCTATATTGGAATATGTTATATGTCTTTGTCTAGAAAATGGATATACAGTACTATTCAAAAGTCTTAGGCAGTCACAGAAAATCGTATTTCTAGTATCTTCATGTTGGTGCAAAACTACGATATTATGTCTGTCAAAGCGTGATAGCTTATCCACTTCAAAAGCTCCTAAAATCACCACAGCATTTTCAGCAACCGCCCAATGCGGTATTTGGGTATCCATGTATTTTTTTTTTTTTGACTCGATCACTACCCCACATTGTTTGGCTAATTAACATCCCATTGAGTTATTTAATAAATCAAGTTAATTAATTAATTGGGCTGGTGTAGAAATTTAATGAATACGTAGAATGGCTGAGGTGCCCCCGAGGAGAGGTTTGGGAACTGAAGTTGTGTTCATCTAGCCATCCAACTAGATATCAGTTCTTATTGGGTAACAGACGGAATTCTTGATTATTTTTTTATTGTGTTGCTTTTAGATTGCATATGTTATAATGTTGATTTGTTTTTGCCTGTGCAAACACACAATTACTACCAAGATAAATACACACACACACACACACACACACACACACACACACACACACACGCACGCACACACGGTATCACATGCCTGTCCACGTGCACAGGCTGTTAATTAAGTATTCGGTTCGATTTTGTAGTTCGGATCTCGACCTTCCGCTTTGAGTTTCAGCAGGTCTCCGTGGCTTTTTGTCCGAGTAGATTACTTATATGAGGTACTCTCTGTTCTGCAAATAGAAAGGCAGTTTTAAGGGGAAATAAAGGAATACTGAACGATTAATTTTTCTAAAACCTAGTTTTATTTAGGTTATAGCTCGCATCATCCTACGAATCAGAATTTATAGAAAACTTCTAAAACTCGATTTTTATGTCTGCCACGGATTATGCTGAAATGTTTCAGTTTTTGACAGTTTAAACCTCTATTGTATAAGAATTCGGACATTTCATCATTGTTTAAGTACAACATTTTTACGCCGACGTTTTCTGTTTTTAGCAGGACCTGACACGGTGGATTAGCAGGTGGCGTTTTCGCCTCCCAGCTTAGTTTGTTGTAACCTCGGGTGGGAGTGCTGCCCCCTCCAGAGGTCCGTGTGGGGTCCTCTGGGTATTTCGCTTCCCCCTCGCGATGCAGTGACACGATGTTCAGGTGAATCGGTGACTAGGCTGCCTGAAATGCCCCCGGCACGCACGTGTGTGTGTGTGTGTGTGTGTGTGAGTGAGTGAGAGAGAGAGAGAGGGGCGCCCTTGGATGAACATGAATCGGCTGAACTAGTGGGCACATTAGGCCGACCCTGTGTGTGTGTGTGTGTGTGTGGGGGGGGGGGGGTCGGCTTCGGATAAACATCACGTGCATAGCCGTAAGCCCGATATTTCATATTATCTAGACCAGAGAAGAGATAATGTAAGGTATAGAGATAAGGTATAGAGATAAGGTATAGAGATAAGGTTAGAGATAAGGTATACAGATAAGGTATAGAGATAAGGTAATGTGCGCACACAATTGTTTTTGCCGTTCTATAAAACATTTTCACCGTTAACACGCTGGGTGGAACTGGGGCGTCTCACAAAGTTTATCGAGGGTTATGTGACTTCTTCGTCTGTTTGGTCCTTTCCCAGTTCAGGGCTTCTTGAGTAAAAAATCTTTCATTAGACTTATATCCCCTACTGGAGTCTGCTTGTCGCTGATCGTTTTGCTTGGAATATAACCAATGAGAAGCCGCTGTATTATCTCGCGTCCCCAGACAGCGGCACTGAATGGGGGAAGCGTAGCCTGCCGAGTTCTGCGGGGCCCCAGACTGGGGAGCCCCCACCTTCGGGACGCTTCCCCCATTTCCCTCACCGTCTGTCTGAGGATCACCTCCATGCCGAGTCTCTAGAAACTCCTTAAGTTTCCGGTGCTGCCAGTTATAGATCCTCTAATGAGGTGCGTGTCAACACCTGAAACACTATAACGCAGGCTTTCATTTTGACAGACAAACGTGCAGCAATGTTGTTTATATTCGCGCTAAATGTTCTCTAATACTAAAATGAGCGTTTTGACAAATATAAGTATACAAACAGTTGTTTCGATGTTACTTTCATTAAAAAATAAACAGTCAAACGGCACTTCTGTGTTGTTAAGTAGCTTGGAATAAAAATTGGATTGCAGGTAAAAATTAGTGTTAAATCAAAAATCTAAAATTTAAACCGTACCATAGCCATGAGTAGGCTATTTAGTGAGAAATATTGCAATATTTCTTGAATCAGAAATTGAAAAAGCGCTTTATGAAAGAAACCAAACTTATAACTGTTGTTAAACTTTTTATAACTAGACAATTTATTTCCGTAATCCCTTGACCATTACACCATGTCCGTTAATAAATATTTAGGCTACATTACGTTTACGTGTATTAATTTCTAAAGCACACGTGTTGTTCAAAGCGACATACAAGCGCCAAAGATGACGAAACCGAACTTTTTATTTATTAAGTAATCCGCTAAGGGATGACACATCATTTAAAGGGTAAACTGCTCATATGGGTCGGAAACATCGATATTGCTGGGTAGCATTAACCATTACCACCTTGTATTCGTTAGGTACATATTAGCTGTTCTGCGTTTCACTGCAAACGGAGCAGAGCAGTACCGTGGCGAGCATGACTCACTTTAGACGAAGATACCCCCCTATTACTTTGCATGAATCATCGTCACTTTTAACCCCTCCCCCCGGGCTGAGCTGTTTGTCATGTCTCTCAAATTCTTCGGTAAAGAGCTGCTAAGTACCAGTTCATGATTTCAAAGGATGACCAGGCTAAAAGAGCTGTCTGAATACGCTCAGCTGGACTGTTTTACATAAGAGGTTTGTAAATTGTTCGCCTGAAAATGGGGCCTCACAATGGTGTCATACACTAACACCCCCTGTTAGCTTTGGTAGGCATACCCCTCTTCCAGCAGCCGGGAGAGCATTTAGCTACAAGTAAGACACCTGCATGGTCTCTCCTTAACAGGCAAGCTCTCTCCTTACTGTCCAAGAGTATTTGCCTAGTGAAGGTTTTAGGATTTCTGGTACAAAGGTACTTGTTAATTTTGAGGGAAAATATTGTAGTGTGAAAGAGCCAGAAAATTAGTCAGGAAAAGTTTTAATAACAAAAGTAGATTAAACCAGACTACATAAGAATTACTGCTTCGAGTCCAAAGGTCCCATAGCTTTAAGTAAAATGTAATTTCAATTAATTGCTTCTATGAAGTTCAAAGTATATGCACTTCAAAGAAATGGTACAGTTTAGCGGTTATTTTTTTCATACTGAAGAAAAGTTTTATATTTTGATAAATATGAATAGATATTTTGTTAAATTTGCCGGTCTGTGTGTATGGTTCCTGGCCGCATTTACAGCACCCTGGGCTTCAGTCTTGGCGTTATTGGCAGACAGCAGAGAGGCTAATTGGTTAACTGATGTCTAATGAGAATACCAGGGCCTCGGGAATTTTAGTGTTACCATGGCAGCTGTGGGAGACTTGAGGCTGTAATCCGATACTGGAAACGGAGTGGTTAGGAGAGACATCAACCCACTGTCGTCTCTCTTGAAGTGGCTGCAGAGGAGCCGGGAGATTGTGTAGGGGAAAACAAGCTGTGGTTACGTTATCTGTAATTACCCAGAATCCATTGTAATTACCCAGAATCCCTACAGCCTCCAGGGGAACATTCCCCACCACACATACAAAGCCTATACAGAGGCCTATGCTTTGGCTTGTACTCTTAGCATCGGTGCTCTGCCAGCGAGGAAGCATGTAGCGACTGAGACCTTTTGGCAGCGAGAGCAGTTGTAACAGAAAGCAGCGGCAAATGAGATTACTCTGTGTTTCGCTGTCCTTTGGAACAGGAAGGGCAGGCAATTGGCTGAAAATGCACTTACAGTCCCATGATGTTATAAGACGATGCAAGATTCTCTTCATAATTGTTAAATAAAAGAGCAAACACAGCATTTGGAAGATATGAACCCACCTGGGTTGAGTTTATTGAAAAAGGTAACTCTGCCCTCCGGTAAATATTTACTGGTGTAGTGCAAGTAATTTAATAATCCTGTTTGATGCTTGGCAATATTTATGGGGAACAATGATTGAGAGGCACTATTCCAGCATGTAGTGATTCCTTCTTACTAATCAAATGCTTCACTTCATGTACTATGAAAATGTGTTGCAGTCATTTGGCTTACATTTTGCAGCTTTTTACAAGGGTTTTCTGGAACTCTGCACCCTAAGTCGTGGCCATTGTCATGGGAGGGGTTATGGAGGAATCTGCTTAGGGGAGTCGCTTCTGGGCCTGGAGTTTCTCATGTAGCTGTGCTCATTTTTATCATAGCTTCAGCTCGGGTTAAAGTGTAGGCTGGGAAATTCAGGCATCCATCCATCCATCCATCCATCCATCCATCCATCCATCCATGAGTGCTCTTCCAGTCCAGGGTCACAGTACAATAGAGGAAAATCAATGCAAATTCTTAACAGAAGAAATAAGGCCAGCTGAATTGTAAGAAGCCCTTCAGTTGTCTCTGTATGGCTGCAGGATTTACCTTTATATGTTTAATATTTGATTTGTATGCATTGCTTTTGTTCAACAGTACCTGCCCTACTTTTGAAACTGGATAGTCAGGTTTAGCAAATTGGTAGCTCAAGGGTACAACAGCAGTGTCCTAGGGTATATGGCTGCCGTTGAACTACCACACAACCTGCTGCCCTTCTGAGTGCTACACCTTTCCCCCAAGCTTGAACCAGATATAGGTAGCTCCCAGGGCCTGGTAGGTAGCTTGTCCGTGTGACCCTCTACCTCACTGGGGAGGGAGTGGTCCATGTACCCCTGCGGCCGCTTTCCCCTTGTGGTGACTCATTAAAGCGTCCCACTTCTGAGTGGTGAGACTCCCCATGACAGCCCTAATTACATCGTGGGCACTGTGACACGCAGAGCTCCACTGTGATCAGCAGCGCCCTGTTCTCAGGAAGAGCATCCCCCCCCCCCACTCACCCACACACACACACACACACACACACACATACCCTGATCAAGAGAGCCAGAGCCGTGACTCTGCGTCGATGTTCCGGAGGGATTCATGGAACTACGGGGCCTAGGGGTTCAGCACGTCACTGTGGGTCGGACCCCAAGCTTGTCCAGACCCCCTTTCGGTGACTTAGACCATCATCTTCAATTATCATACACCAGTAATGCAGGAGCGCAAGACTCTCTGTATCCACGAAGTGCATAATTACCCACAATGCTTTGCATCCTTTATAGTAATTGGCGAGGTCATGGATGAGATTGAGGTACATTTCAGTAACAGAATGATTTTTTTAGCCTGCCACTGAACAAACTGGGAAAAGAAGTCCAGCCAACTGTAAGACATGTCAGACTACAGGTTTCTCACAGGTGCTTTCTCAAAGCAGACCGTTACCTGGTCTGTACCTGCCAGTTTACCTGCATACTCCACCTACCTGCACATACGCCTAGTTGACTCCCTGGCCGCATGTACTTTTGCAATGTGCTGTTTGCCTCTGTACCTCGCTTTGGACCAAAGTGTTTGCTCAGTATGTTAAATGTAAATGCATACACATACATCTCATTAGAGGAACTGGGAAATTAATTGGTCCCACTTCTACAATATTACTGAACAGCAATGAAACTGGACTCGTCAGTCGGGCGTAATTAAACAATCAGTGTGAAATTCATTTTATGGAGAAATGTAAGGCAGATTATGGAATTACTACGCATTTACGATGCATAAACAGGCAACATAAGAAGGTCTCTGAGATAGAGATCCAGACGGCCATGTTTTTAATAAGATATAATTTCTGACACAATGAAAATCAAGGACAGTGATTGTTTCACCCAAGCGCGTTAAACGTTTGATGTTGTCCCAAATAAACATGGGGAATTGCACAGTGTTGCAATCTGAACAGATATAGCCTGGTGGTATTTGTGTGAGGCAGCAGATCCTGACAGGACCTGTGATTAGTATGGTAAAGGGAAGTAGTGCCTATATTTAGCCCAGGTAGCGTGTATTGCCTGCTCAGCACGCTGCAGCTGGGGGCCTTTCCAGCCTGGCCAGGTGCTGGGGGACATTGGGGCTCCCAGGAACAATGGGGGCCTTTCCAGCCTGGCCAGGTGCTGGGGGACGTTGGGGCTCCCAGGAACAATGGGGGCCTTTCCAGCCTGGCCAGGTGCTGGGGGACGTTGGGGCTCCCAGGAACAATG
>JAODKC010000137.1:11057976-11073197 GCA_026777985.1 Mormyrops attenuatus
CTAACCTCTCCTCATAAGACATTCCTCTAAGACCAGGAATCATTCTTGTAGCCCTACGTTGCACCCTTTCCAAGGCATGTCCTTTTTAAGGTATGGTGACCAAACTTGCACACAATATTCTAGGTGGGGTCTTCGCAAGGAATTGTATAATCGTAGCATCACCTCCCTTGACTTAAACTCCACACACCTACAGATGTAACCTAACATCCTATTGGCCTTTTTAATTGCTTCCCCACACTGGCGAGAGTGGGACATTGAAGCATCAACATACACTCCAAGGTCTTGCTCATAATCAGCTACCTTTATTTCAGTAGAACCCATAAAATATCTGTACTTTATATTTCTACTTCCTGCATGGATCACCTTACATTTATCTACGTTAAATTTCATCTCCCAGGTGTCAGCCCAGTCGCTAATTAAATCAAGATCCCGTTGTAACCTCTGTGCTGCTAGTTTAGTATCTGCTACACCACCCACCTTGGTGTCGTCTGCAAATTTAACCAGTTTACTATATGTATTGGTGTCAATATCATTGATGTAAATTAGGAACAGTAGTGGTCCTAAAATGGAACCCTGCGGTACCCCACTATGAACGCAGGCCCACTGTGACATTGGAGGCCCTGCAAAGGAATAGCCATTGCAAGGAGTCTTTACTGAAGGACCTGTACAAATTTGTATTGAAGGACTGTGGAGGATTAGTGAAGGACCTCTACCAGTTTATACTGAAGGATCATGGTGGATTAGTGAAGAACCTCTGTGAGATTCTACTGAAAGACTGCAATAGGTTAGTGAAGTGAAGGATCTCTACGAATTTGTACTGAAGCACCACAGTGGGTTAATGAAGGACCTCTATAAATTTGCACTGTGGCATTGTGGTGGGTTAGTGAAGGACCTCTAGAAGTTTGTACTGAAGGGCCATGGTGGATTAATGAAGCATCTCGATGAGTTTATACTGAAGCACTGTGGTGGGTTTGTGAAGGACCTCTGTGAGTTTGTATTGAAGGATCACAGTGGGTTAGTGAAGGACCTTTACAAGTTTCTACTGAAAGACCGCCATGGATTAATGAAGGACCTTTACAAGTTTGTACTGAAGCACAGTGGTATGTCCTCGATGAAGGACTGCAGTGAGTTTTCAGTGAGAAATCACCCTGAGTTCTGACTGTCTGCTAGTCTTTTGTGCTGAATGGGGTGAAAGCCTTACTGGATGACTGATATTGAGGAGGTTTCATGGGTGTGTGATGCCCTGATGTGCTGAAGACACCAGGCGCATGACTCTGTCACATGCTTTGGCAGCCCGTGGGACTGTGTAGCTCCCAGGGTTCCCCTTGGCCTCCCACCCTGGCGCCGCTGCACTTTGTCTTGCTGTTTTTTTCCCTCTGATCGATTCCTTTCTTAATGTCTGGCCATCCATGAATTATGCATTGCCACACGCCTTCCACTCCAGACACGTGCGGCTGATGCACCGGATGGTTGAGGCGGGAATGACTGGAAAACGCTCTGAGCTCCGAACACTGGGGAAGCACCGTGGAGGGGGGCACCCCTGATGCTCTTCGTCTCTCTCTGATTGCAGTAGTCCAAAGGGAGCTTCACGGCAAAGAAGCTCATTAGCCACTGTCAGGCCCCCTATCCCTCCTCTTGCCCCCTATTAGGGTCAGGAAGTCACCCTGTGGATGCTGTGTGGTATCCGACTATAGAGCGGGCCAGATCTCTCAGGGATTCCTCTTTTCTCCATTCGTTTTCAGCCATTAAAATGTTTCCTCACGTCGTTTTCCAGCGGCATCGATTATTCCTCTCGAGTTTATTGGCGGCTTTCACTGACATACTGTGGTTTTGTCACTCCGCCTGAAAACAACAGCCAAGCGGGTGAGAAGGGTGCGGTGCGCTACAACATCGGGTAGCCTTGCTTGGAAACAAACCTCTGACTGTGCCAGACCATGTGGGTTGATTGTGAAGCACTTTTCCCTGGTGGGCCTGGAACACTGTGGTTGTATTGATGTTTGAAAGGCCTGGTATGTACCACTTAGTATTGTCAGTCCTTTCTATTGGCTCAGATAAACCACGCCCAGGAAGGGGTGGGGCATGGTCTCTCTTAAAGGGACAGGAGCCTTGATTTTTCAGTTCAGACTTATGCAGCAGAAAGGGCCTCGTGTCCTGGGTGTTGCAGCAGTCCCTGGACTTGTGGTACCAAGGGTGTGTGTTTGGATATGAGGCAAAGTTGAAATTGGAGAAGTTACCCAGAGGGCAGGGAGGGAATCCTATTAACAGCCCACTGAGCTAGCCAATAGAAAGTGGCATGAAGCAGAGAACGCAGAAGAACAGCACTGTACGCGATTAATGAGCCGCGTGGAAATTTATGCAAGGTTGTCATGTATAAAATTAAGGCGACGCTTCAAAAACTTTTTTGTCAAAAAATGCTATTACTCTTCATTTTTAAAAAAATCCTGCCTTTTTTACTCTCATGGGCACAATTTTGACAATGGGATTGGTTGAAAATGATGGGTGTCAGGTCAGCATTCACACAAGCAGCCCGTGTGGGGTTTGTGATTGGGATGGATCGTGCACGTATGCACACCCCACGAGCCATCTATTCTGTCCAACCTGGGGGAAGTTTGCTTTCTCCGTGGTGGACTGCCACTCAACAACCCTTTGATTTATAAGTCGGTCATATTTATTGCGTCTTTTGACTCAGGATCAAGTATCATGACATAAATTATTTGACCAAGTGTCACGTGTCCTACTCTTTTCCTAGCTGAGAAATTTATGTAACCGACACTTGAACTGTAAAATTTTATTGTAATGTTTGAGTACCTTTATTTTAGTTTTTCTCCATTCTTCCCTTTGGGTCATTTCTGGATTTGCGTTCATGGCCTGCCAAGTTGTGGAGGCCGCTCTGATTTGCAGCAGTTAGCTCTGTCTCTGCTAAAGTCATCGACACAATGGCTGTAAGTTACGTATCAACCCACAAAAAAAAGAACAAATAGACTTGTGTGTAGGTTTACTAATAGTGTGTAAAATTTACTGTAATGTCAGTTATCACGCGATGCAATATCAAGGACAGGAGTTTCATTGCTGCACTCTGTGATTATTGCATGCCTGAAGTGAAATTTGGCTTTTGCGTTGATGCCCCAGATGAGGTGGGCATGGAGTGGACACGGCCGGGGGGGGCAGGCTGCTGTGTGAAAGAAGCCGAATTAGGTGGTCCTCCCCTCATCTGCAGATTAGTGAAACGAGCTCATTAATAATGTTTTTCCTAATGTGTTCAAGCTCAGGGACATCACTCATAACTAGACATGGACTTCCGATGTGACTCAAACCCACCTACCCCCCCCCCCCCCGGACAGAAAATGTCCATTACGACTGGTATTTGTCATTGCTGACACGTGAGAAAACCCTGCAGAATCATTCAAACACAAACAGACTGACCCCTACACACACATATACAACCACACTCACATTTATACTTTGTGCAATTATTAGGATATATGTAGTAGTAGTAACACATATACTTAACTGACCTAAGTGGCATCAGAAGGATCCATGTTGTATTCATCCTGTAATGTATAGGATGGTTCTGTGGGCTTCTGCGTTATTCTATATCTTTGTGTTAAATGGCAAAGTACTCTTTTACAGATTAGTGATATATTGTCTGGTTGTGTCGTATTGATCCATTTAGGTCTTAGGTCTTGCCACAATTTCGAGCGACTATCCTAGTTTCAACCAATTTCCGGACCCCATTGGTCTGACAGGGCCGGTCAATCCTGTAAGCAATATAGGTGGTTGCCTAGGATGCCACCATCTGGGGGGGTGCTGACTTGCCAGCCAAATTCACTTTGCCTCAGACAGGGGGCGCTGGCGGTGATACTCGCTCAGGGCACCGCATCAGCCAGGACCGGTACTGTGTTGAGAGCAACTTTGCAATCCACGCCTCTGAAGGTTAAAGATATCAGCGGTGAAATGCAAATATTAAACCTTAGGAGAGTCCGCTGCTGCTGGAGCCGCTTTAGGCGCTGAATGGGAAGTGCCTGGGTCGGACTCCAATCTGATGGGCGAGGACGGAAGCCTCTAGACACAAGAAGAGGCAGTTCCAAGGCCCTTGAGTGCGACTCGCTGGATGCATCTCACCTTTGCTCTGGATGTGTCAGGGTTGCTGAGGGGTGGGGGGAGGACGGGATGGCCACCCCACAGCCGATTGGTTCTTGGTAATGAATTGACTGCGTCATGGTTTCCATTGCAACGAACAACCAAATCTATAGTATCAAGAAGTCAAGGAGTAAACTGCAGTTTTGGCATTTTCTTGTAGGTGGAGTCTGGCCTTTAATTTTCAGTGGGATTTATCACTGCTGGTGTTGTGTAGTTAGGGCATTCTTCTGTTCCTTCCCATTGCTGTCGCCGCCCTGCTGGCCAGTTTGGTTTGTTTCGAGAGAATGTGTCATGGTCCTTCCTCTGAGCAGGAGGGGAGGCTTCTGTCGCTCTCCCGATTCACCCCAGATTTCAGCAGAATCCAGATCCCCTGTGCTCTCTAAACACAGCCAAACATTTCTCCATGTAGAAGTTTTGTGGAAGATACCAGAATTAATTAAATTATTATTTTATTTAAAAATCTAGTCTAACTGAACATCAAAGAGAATGAAATATTTTATTCTCGTTCCACTTCTTGTTACTAACCTCCCCAGGGAAAAAGTTTGTTTTCTTTAATTCCTTTTACCTGTATGAAAGAATTTTAAATCTTAAATAATTACGAATATGTCCTTATACTCTGGGTTTTTCCTGTTGCTGCCAATGGCTACTCAGCTGAGTACTGATTGGCTGCCTCTCTTTGATTGACAGGAAAAGAAGCCCATCAGCATCCAGGGATTCAAACCAAAAATACGACCAAAGGGAGGAGAGGGGGGACCACTCACAGTATGCCCCGGCGGACGGCGGGATGCCCAGATCGCCGTCTGACTATGGGGACCGGGACCCCCACCGGGGACCACGGGGCTCGTGGCCGTACGAGGATGCCGAGGACGGCCGCTTGGAGTACCAGGAGCGGCGGGGACGGTGCCAGGACTACCCGCCAGAGGAGGAGGTAGACAGGTCACACGGTGAGCAGGAGGAAGAGTACCAGGCACGTTACCGTAGTGACCCCAACCTGGCACGCTACCCGGTAAAGCCGCAGCCATACGAGGAGCAGATGCGAATGCATGCTGAGGTGTCACGGGCACGGCACGAGCGTCGTCATAGCGACGTGTCACTGGCCTACACCGAAATGGACGAGCCGTCGGGCCGACTGCACCCGGCTGAGAGAACGCGTTCGTATTCGGTGGAGAGGACGTCCCCTGTGCCTGGGTGCCACAGCCCGCCCACACCCCACCGGAGCCCTGTTCTGGGGGAGGGCCGGCGGGGGCTGGGGGGCCCCGCTCGCCGGCCCCCGCCACAGCACCACCACCTGGACCCCGGCTCCGCCATGCGGAAGAGCAAGCGAGAGAAAATGGAGAGCATGCTCCGCAACGACTCGCTCAGTTCCGACCAGTCTGAGTCGGTGCGGCCGCCACCGCCCCGGCCCCACAAGGCCAAACGGGCCGGCAAAATGCGGCAGCTGTCCTTCAGCAGCTCGGAGGAGGAGTTGGCCACCACGCCGGAGTACACCAGCTGCGAGGATGTGGAGATTGAGAGCGAATCAGTGAGCGAGAAAGGTACGAAAGCCCTGCCCCCTGCCGCTGATCTGAGCGAGTATAGGTTTCTGCAAGCTGGAGTAGTGGGCGTATCAAAAGGTTTATGGGCGTGTCGAAAGGTTTGTGGGCGTGTTGAAATGTTTGTGGGTGTGTCGAAAGGTTTGTGGGCGTGTCGAAAGGTTTATGGTCATGTTGAAATGTTTGTGGGCGTGTCGAAAGGTTTGTGGGTGTGTCGAAAGGTTTGTGGGTGTGTCGAAAGGTTTGTGGGCGTGTCGAAATGTTTGTGGGTGTGTCGAAAGGTTTGTGGGCGTGTCGAAAGGTTTGTGGGTGTGTCGAAAGGTTTGTGGGCGTGTTGAACACTTTGTAGGCATGTCAAAAGGTCTGTTGGTGTGTTGAAAGGTGGGCGTGTTGACAGGAATAGAGGTGAAGTGGGTGGAACCACATATGTAGTTGCACTTTCTGGAAGTATGGCAGGAATATAGATGTCTGTTAATAGTCGTTGCCTGATCTATATGTCTGGTCTTTCTGAAATAATGTTTATTGACAGCATTTTCGGGCAGTAGAAATGACTTTTCGACATGCCCACCTTTTGATATGACCCGCCCAGCTTTCGATGTGACCCGCCCACCTTTCGATATGACCCGCCCACCTTTCGTTATGACCCGCCCACCTTTCGATATGACCCGCCTACCTTTCGATACACCCACTACTCCATCCTGCAGAGATTGTCTCAATCTGAGAGCCAACTGAACCTGTATGTGTTGCCTGTAAGCCAGACCCTCAGGCAAACACCTCCCTTGATGTGAATTAAAGCAGCTTTGTTTCAGTTGCATTTAGTAAGTAAAATATCATTAATCCAATTTAATAACTAAAATGTCTTCGATCCAGATTGGTGTTTTGAGTTGGATACTTCTGTCTGCGATAATATAGTGTGTGTATGTTTGCCCATATATCAGGGGTGTCAGGCTCACGTGCGTCAGGACAGACCGGATTCGCTTCCAGCCAGGCTCTTAACTAATTAATGAATGAAGCTTTTCACTTTGATTGAGCTGTGGATTGATCAAATTGCATAGTTAAATAAAGTTAAGGCTCGGTAAAATGTCCTTCAGTAGAACCTATTTTGTGCTTTCTGGGAATGCTTTATAATGGAGAAATTAAAGGTAAGGGTGTTATTTTAAATTTTGTGAATAGTAATACAGTCAGTGTTTCTTATAATTGACTTTCCTTATTTGTTAGCTTAGCCCTCGAATTAAGTAATTAAAAAGGCTACAAATAATTAACCAAATTACGTTCGATACTAATTTATTCAGGTTTGTTTGAATTCCACGACGAATCAGATAAAGGAAGCTTATCTCATTAAGAACACAGCCCTTGTCCCTCATTACAGATTTAACACCTTTGAAAAATTACATTAATTTAAACTGTGTGACTGTGTAGCTCTGTCGACAGCAAAAAAGTTAATTCATTAAATAAATTAAAATAAGTTTTAGAAAAACAGTGTACCCAAGACTGGAGCCTGACACCCTTCTTTCAGATACTATTGCTTTTGTTTAAGAAAAAAACGTTTTATGTGTAACTGTTACCGCCTCTTTGTTGTTTCAATTAGCCTGGAATCTAGCTGTACTGTGTGTATAACGATGTCTGTATGAACCGCTGTATCATCCTGAGATAATTCATCCTCTTTCTCCTGGTGTCTGAAGGTCTGTCCGTGTCTTTTTTCATTACTCCACTTCAGTATTTCCCCTGCTGTTCATAGCTCCTCCCCTTTGGCTAGATGTGTGCGGACGAGTGTATGCAGACAAGCATGTGTGGATGAATGCGTGCAAAGTGAGAGCACACAAAGAGTGTGTGCAAACCTGGTCATGAATGTGTGTTCATGATTGCCATCTTGTGTAAACCTGCTTCTTTCCTTGCCCTGCAGGGGGCGCCCTTGGCAGGGGTCGGATCTCTCCCACGACCACACAGTCCGCTCTGATAGACTTTGTTACGTAACCTGACCGCGAGCCTATTTTGAATGCGGGGGGTCGGGTTTTGCAGCAGTGTTGTGCAAGTCCGGACATAGGTCTCAGACGTTACTTAATGGAACGTTTGGAAGGAACATATTAGCGACCCCTGCTGTGTCATCATCGGGGTGCAGGCAGGCTAGTCCAGCCCCACCTTAAACTGCTGATGCTAGATGTTCATAATTATTACAGGGCTCTGCCCCAGCTTGCACTTACTGGCAGTCAGCTAACCAGTTCTTTAAACCCCTGGCCATAATACAATCCTGCTAGTAAACTCAGTTCTGAGCCATTCTGGTGCTGAGAGGGTTAACCCGTGTGAGTACAGTGGCTTCCCAGAGCGTGTCATGAATGTCACCAAGCATACACAGTGTCCCTCTCTGCCACCTGCGTGCTGCCGAGCCCCAGCAGTGAGGTGAGATGCCGAAAGATGACTTTCTGTTTATATGCTGGATTCTTTGAGATTACCATCAGGACGCATGGAAAGCAGGCTCTGCAGCTGTATGCAAGTGGCTCTGCTATATGAAGGAAGTTTTGTTAGCGGTCTGTTAGAGGTTCATGTGTGGGGAAAATTCTTCACATTCACGGTCGCTTGTCGTTGATGGGATTAGTGAAATCTCCCCCTTCCCCCCACTGTTCACGATCTGTTCCTCAGAGAAAATGTTTATGGGACATGCATGCATGTGTGACTGCGCACACACACACACAAGCACACACACGGGCAAGCATTGCTACAGAAAGGTGGCAGACAAGAGCAGGTTTCCTGCAGAATTAACGTGCGCGCAGATCCCGTGAGCTGTGTGCAGGCTGACAGCTTAATGCTGCCGCTGTTTGTTGTAAGTGCAAATTGATTTTGCTGTCAAAGCCGTGAGTGCAGCCTCCCACCTGGCTGAGTGAAGCACGGCTGACAGAACGGAGACAGGAGAGAGGGAGGAAGAGACACGGTGGAGGGAGGGTGAGAGAGAGAGAGTGAGGAGGAAAAATGGAGGTAGGGAAGAGGAGGAAGGCAGGGAGGAGAGAGGCAGTAATGTTGGGAGAAGAGGGGAGGAGTAAGGCTTAAACAGAGTACCTAGGGGAAAAGAGAGATGAAGGAGGGAAGAGAGGAAAGAGGGAGAACCAAAGCAGGAAAGAGAGATGAGGAAGGAAGGGGGTAGGAAGAAGAAATACAGCAGGGAAAAGGAAAGATAAGGGATGGAGATAGGAGGAAGGAAGGGAGGATGGAAGGAAGGACAGGGAGAGGATAGAGGCTGGCAGGAAGGAGAGGAATAATACTGGAAGAAGGGAAGATGGGGAAAGGAACTACGTACATAGATAAGGAGTGCCGACATGAAGGAAAGGAGGAAAAAGGTAGGATGGGGGAGGAGGTAGTCCTGGCCGGGTTTAGTGAGGAGAAACAGAGGAGACTCATGGGACCATCCCTGCCTGCCATCATTACATAACCATCCCTGTCCTCCTGCAAAAGGGAAGAGGTCTTTTTAATTATTAATACCTGGGTTTCCTTGTTTTAAACACTGCTATGGACCAAAACTCAGGGGAATATGTGACAGGCAGAAAGGCGGGAGTCTGGGTGCTCTGGTGTTACTGGCCTGGTGTGTGAACGGGCTGTCAGGAAGCTGGAGTGGGAATAGCGCTTCGCTTCCCGTCATACGTGATTCTCAGTGGCTTGTATGCAGGCAGGTCCTTCTTATGGGAAGTGATGGAGATGTCGCACACTTCACAGGATTTCAAATTCTCCCTCCCAGTGCTTGCCACACTTCTGGGGAGGCTGTGTCCCAGCTGGTTTTCTAAACAATTTATGAACCCCTGTTTATATGATGTAGGGCGCCTTGGGAGCTTCTGCACAGACAGCTATAGTGCGTGACACGTTTGACTCCCGTCACTGTAGTTACACCCCGTGTACACGCATGCTCCAAAGGCCGTGTGCGTGTTTGATGGGATTGACCCAGTGCTGTAAGTCTCGGTGGTGTCAAAATCGCATTGGCTATATGTCAGGTCGACTACCAGGATTGGGAGGTGAGGGGGGACAGGCTGAGTTACTGTCAAAACTACTGCATACAGTGTAGTCTAATATGGAGAAAATATTATTTAATCAAAGTTGGATTGTTAGTGGGAAATATCCATATAGATCTTTCTTTTTATTTTGGTGGGGGGGGGTGTTAATCATTTTTTTCTGCTTTGCAGCAGTTGAATTTTCCCAAATGCAATTTATTATTTTTATACGTTTTGAATTTTAATATATTAACTGTTATCTAATGTGATTCATGCATTATTCAAGAAGAATTTCAGTGAACGGACTTATACATGATGCCTGTTTGCCTTTCATAAATGAAAAACAATGCCATACTATCTGGAAGATGGATATGTATAAATATATATGTGGCTGATGTTGTGTTGAAGGTCAGGCATGTGGGGGGTGGGAGTGCCCCTTTAATGTGTCAAAGGCTTTGAGTACCTGCCACTAAAAAAGTCTGCATGGTAGCGTTGAAGGTTGCTGTGTGAGCATGTCCAGCTTTCAGGCAGCTGAGTAAAAGGCTCATTTTGTGAATGAAGGTTGCGACTCCAGACCGCATATCAAATGTGACGTCCGATGTTCCTCTGTAAAGAGCAGCGTGTGCCAGGTCGGCCAGGGTAGTGGCCAACCCCTGCGGGGGCGTCATGTGACGCGAGCAGCTGACACGGAGGCGAAGGATGGACATGCCACACAATCTGCAGAAAGAAGGGAAAAAATCGGAGGTTAAAGCACCTTTCCGCCATATGTGACTCGTCAGCGAGTTGCAGTTTTAAGGAGATGGTTCAGTGGCTAGGCGCTTCGGGGGGGGGTGAATAATGGCCATTTATTGGCAGGGCAAGAAGGCATCGTGTTGTGCTCTGTAAACCGTGTGGAGGTGGATTGGGGGCGGGGAGCATAGGTGTGAAAGGTCTGTTGGCCTAATGGGCACTGATCCTCCTTCTAGGGTCCACAGCCCCCCCTCAGAGAGACTTTCCGTCTGTTCACCACGTCGCATCCCACGTGTGTGGTTACGTGACAGCATTTCTCAGCAGAGGGAGCGGATCTTGTGGGTCGGGTGGACATCTATGCGCCCATCTTGCCTCCCCTTCTGCTGCATCTCCATGCTGAATCGTTTCATACCTGAGAAGCTGCGTTTCAGCTGGAGAGGAAACGGTTCACATCAGAACTGGGCAGAGTACTAGATCTGACTGCTTCAGTCTAGACATGCTGCTCTGTAACTGCTTAAAGGGCAAACCGAATGTGTGAAAAGCAGAAAGCCAGATGAGCTTTATTAATTATTTTTTATGAAAATGAGGTCCATTTAGTCCCCGATTCCACAGCCTTCTCTGAAATCCTGCAGAAACAGATGGAGCAATGCAGATTTTTTGTCAGGTGGGAGGAACATCTCAAAAAGAACGTCTGGAGCAGCAAGATCACAGACTGTCAGAGATCAGATCTTGCTCCCCCGCCCTCCCCACAGGCTCTGATTCTGTAGTTCAAAAGAAAACCAGGAGGCTTAGAGCTTCCAGGACATTGCTTCGAGGGCCCGAAAGGGATTCTGCTCCTTAACCCTTGAAGCACACATGTTAATGAAGGAAATGCTGCAAGCTCAGATGAAATCCACTGATCGTGGCTGGTGTGGTGCAGCGGCTACGGAGAAATGGGGCTGGCCTTCTGGTAGCTGAAATACAGTTTGACAGGTAGCACAGGGTTTCTGAGTGGGTCCAGCTGCTGTACACTAAAGTAATTAACCAGAATTGTAGTAAAAGCGATCAATTAGACTTCTTTTACTACTGTTTTACTGAATGTAAAAGGTAAAAATAGACCCGTGAAGACATGCAATACTCATGTTGGTGTCATGTTATGCGGATACTTTATACTAGAGTGTGTTTTTAAGATCTTAGGTACTTGCTAGGTATGGCTTTTATTCAAAATGATTACTGGCGACAGTGGTAACTCAGCAATCAAAATGGCCTTTTATTTATATTTTCCATGTTCATGATTCTTGTTAAATCTGGCCAACAGATCATTTTCAACAGATTAAAAAACAATGTAAAGTTATCTCACTAATAGTGTTGGCAAATTTCACCATTGGCGCCCATGAATATTAGACAAAAGTATATTGGTTAGCAATCTATTTTCTGAAGCAGAAATATGGAGACAGAAGCAAAAAAATTTATTAATTGGTGGATTAAATGTAATTGGGGTTGAATAAAAATAATTCCACCTGCTCAATTTTCTTTCCTCAAAATTGTTTTTCTACACTTCAGCGTAATTTCTGTTCTGGTACACTGGTGTTTGTGGTAAACTAATGACCAAACTATCGTCGTTTGTGCCTCCGCAGTAGTTTGTATTTGTATTCGAACGAAAAGTACCTTGTCTGGAGTAGGTACTCAAAAGGGTTCTGGAACTGCCTCAGAGGAACTACAATCGAGCCAAGTTCGTGCAGTGTGAACATGACGAAAGACCCTGGTTCTGGAAAAAGGTTTTGGTTCCAGAAAATACTTCCATCTGTGTGAAAATACCTGTTGTCTATGTCTAACCTTAACCTCCTGTTCCTTAGCAAGGAATGATAAATTACATGGGTATGCTTTTCACTCAACCAAAAGCATTCATAGGGAAAAATGAAATACTCCAAAAGGTCTATTGACTTCGGCTGACAACAGGTATCAGATGGCAAACTGAAACCAAAGCGAGAAATGTCCTAGGCTAGTGGATCATGGCAGAAGGCAGTCTAAGGCATCGCCAAGCTCCGCCCAGGAGACTCGGCCTAACCCACTCAGCCCCTTTGAGTGACAGGGAGGCGGGTAGTCATGATTCTGTGTCTAAACACGTGTGACGTTGCCCCCAATCTTTCCCCACATCTCTTACCTGGGTCCCCAAAACCTCAGTAAGAAAAAATGAAAACAGTGTCAATAATTAATGATCCAATTAATAGTTTACATGGGTTTTTATTGAGTTGTCAGAGTGATGGAAGGGTGGCGGGCCATGAGGCCCGGCCCGGATGTGGCCGCTTGCTGTCAGCATTTTACACCATCAGTGGCCCCAGCCCACAGCGCGCGAGTTCCATGGGACTGCTGACGCCTGCAATCCATCGCCTTGATGAGTTTCCTGCTCCGGAAAGCCACAGAGCCTCATGGAAAGTGGTGGGAGACTGTGGGGGGATCTGGAGCCCATTTTGTGGTCTCTTGCTTTCACTAAACCAGGAGGCAATGTGTTTTGTGTTGGCATTCAGAGAATCTGTCTGGCCCTATCAGAAGAGGAGGTCGGTGGTCGGATTGAACAGTAGATAAACTGGACAACAGCTGCGGAAAGATGGCAAGCAGCTTAAAAATCCACAGGAGTGATTAAAAGCAGGGCTTTCATTCATGTAAACATGACTCATTTTTAACACTTAACACCAGACTTTATTGACCTTATGTTTACATGCCATTAAATTATCTACTTCCCAACAGTGAAATGCAGTTTTTTTTCCATATTTAAACAGCCTAACCCATTTATTTTAATTCAATTCAAGCACATTCTTCAAAGGTAGGTCAGCAGGGTAAAAATGAAGGAGAGAAAGGGTCCAGCTTCCAGTCTAACAGCCCACTTCCTTAACAGCTTTGTGAGGTACTGTCCTGCATGGGGTGACTTATTGAAATTACATGATAAATAATACACTTGCTGTATAAGGATTTTCACCCTCTTCAAATGCTGTGTCAGTTCCTGTCTCTTTGTTTGACCACTGTGTTTCCCAGAATTCTCAGCCGTGTGCCGGCAAATGGTTTAGAACAAGGTTCCATCGCGGCCCATAGCTGCATCGCGTAGGGAGTTTTTCTTATTCCTTACCATGAGATATTCTGGCTCAGGGAAATGCTTACAGTGTGGAGGGTTGGGGGGGGGTTGCACATTGACGATCCATGTCTGACGTCAAGGAAGAGGGACTTCAGAGGCAAATAAGCAAATCAGGAAAATGCTTCTCCAAGTGTGTTTGTACAAGACAGCCTCACTCTGCGTAAATAGACAGGGGGAGGTTTTCCAATTAAAAGCAAAGAGTTACTAAACCGCACTGACATTAACATGGGCATATTTTTCAAGTAATTGTGGTTGTATTTATGTAGGAAAAAGGAGTGCTATTCTTACAGAAACTGGCTTTGTGGTTAGTGGCACAATAATACAAAGAGGAACAATTAGTTTTTTTGACAGCAGTAACTTGTGTATGTTTTAGTAGGTGGATCAAACAGCATTTCCATGGTTTTTAAGACTAACCGTGAACAAAACAAAGTTTAGGTTTGTGGATGCATGAATTGCAGTGCATGGATCGTCTATTTTTTCACAAAGCAGTGCTTTCCTTAGCGCCTGGTTGGTAGTAGGTAAACCGTATTCGGCTCTGGTCTTTTGCTAAAAAGTAATTTATTCAAGGAAAATGGTTCATTTCACGCATAAATAATAAATCAGATTTTTCTTCGTTTTAGTTGACTGTGCCAGAGGATTTTAAATGTTCTGCTGTATGCACAATCAACTGCCCACTTCACCGATCTATCCAATTTTTAAAAACTGAACAGAAAACACTTTTTAAAAAAAAATTAAATCAGTCCCAAATAGCAGTTGACGGAGATAACCAGGGCTTACGGGATCTCAACGAGCAGGAAAAGCCAAACAGTTTTTTTCCTCTCAGAGTTTGTCTTGCCCACAGCAGCGCCCCCTCCTGGGTGACATCTCGCCCCACCTCCAGTTTGCCGTAAGTATGCCAGCTCGGGATGCCTGGCCCCATTCTCTGTCGTACTCTTAGAGCAGGGCTTCCTCGCGGCGTTGAGCGCTCATTTACCACTGTCGCCCTAGTGCTCCGGACAGCAGGGCTGTCGACGTCCTTGTTCGAAACCTTGTAGGATTGTATGTTTCCCTTCCGATGTTCTTCCTTCAGAGACTCTGTAATAGACTCGGAGCACTTAAAGTTATGTAGGACGCAGGCTTACCTCGGACACCCATTCACTTCCTCTGTCCGCCCCCCTCTGCCTTGTTCTCTTTTCCCCTCACATTGCTTCCATCTGTCAAGTTGACACCTATTATATTTTTAATAAAATGAATAACATGCATTCCTTGTTCCGTTTGCTATCTTGCCTCTTTTCTTTCACCCAAATCTTTTTCTCTTGCTCTTCCTCTGTGCTTCCTTCTGTTTCTGTATCCCTTGCCTTCATTTCTCTTTTTCATCTCGCTACCTCTTTCTCTCTCCATCTCTCACTTTGCTCTGCTTCTTTGCTTCTCTCGCTCTCTCTGTCTCCTCACCCCCCCGATTAGCTTGGGCAGCAGAGGTTAGATTTATGTCCCCCTCTCCTGGGTTTGATCGCTGTGACTTTGAGGTGTCAGGTCAGTGCTGGGTGTTGCTTTCAGGGATTCTTGGCTTCACGCAGCTTACAGTTTATCACCTCCGAAAAAGGAATTGGTGTTTGGACGGGTGCTGGGGGGGGGGGGGGCTGCTCTTTGGTGTCGAAAACATGCATTTTTCACCTTTGCCAGTGACATATAGATTGTAACAACACCACTCCCTGGGGCCTGGTTAAATTTAAACATACCATTAAGAGCACTGATGCATTT
>JAODKC010000137.1:11091092-11107369 GCA_026777985.1 Mormyrops attenuatus
GGTCGCCCCTGCCTGGGGTTGGACAGAGCGGGCGCCTTGTTGGCCTGGGCCCCCCCCCCCCCCCCCCCTTACAGATCCTGATCGAGCTGGAGACGGCGTTGCTGGACGACGAGCCGCACTGGTATAAGCTACAGACACACGAAGTGTCCTCCATGCCACCGCCCCGCCCCTCACCCCAGCTGCAGCGCAGGACGCCCGTCGGGGGGAGTCCCACACCCAGGCTGCAGAGTAGGTCCCCTCCCTGCCGCTCTGCCATCGCCGTGGCGACCCGCGGTGGAACATCTGCCTCCGCTGCTGTCATTAGCCTTGCTGTTAACCCCCCTCCCGGATTAATGGCCCCCCTATGGCGATCGCTCACGGCCTGCATTACACTCAGCGTCGCCGCGGAGACACATTGGTATCCTGCGTTGTGTGGTCTTCTCTTTCCGCCGTTACCTGTGCCGTGAGGTAACAGCCGTTCTGTTTTCGTTCTCTTCATGTCTGTGATCATTATTGTGTTTTTTTTTTGTGAAATTATGTGCCAAAGCTACATTGTGAACCAAGGTGGATTAAATGCAGAGCTTGAGATCATGGGTCTCTGATAAGGTTCTGTAGGGGAATCAACCTTCTTTGTTGCTGTTTAACCACTCAGTCCACTGACTTCCCATTTACCCAGGTAACTATTTTGTTAGGATCTATGTTTATAGCTCAGTGGTACAGCTAAATCCTCCTGGGTCTTGGAGTAACTTTTACCACTATGGTTCTTTCTGCCTAATCTTTGATTAGGCTGAGGGGGAATAAAACATTGGTATATTCTGCTTTGTGTATTTATGTGAACGTTGAACACGAGTCTGATATCTGTGGTTGTTCTCAAAGTATCTCTAAGTGTGTTTTGATAGGCAGTGTGATGCACTCCATTATAATCACAGAGTTTCACAATTCTTTGTTCCGGTGGGGCAGAGGTCTACCACGGCGCTGAAACGGAAGGCCCAGGAAAGCAAGGGACTTGCCGGAAATAACCAAACGAAATGGGAACGAGGTGTATTTAAGAATCACGGCTAAAGCGTCACTTCAAAACTTACAAAAGAAATCCCTGCAACGTGCAGAGACACCAGACTAAACACCCTTCCAGCCCCTCTGTGACCATAATGCCCTAAATATCCAGCAGCATCTCTCTCATCCTCCCAGCTGACCCTGTTTACACCATAATGAGGACAGCATCCCTAATCAGGATCAGCTGGGCTGTTTTTGGCACACCGCTGCTGATTAGCCCCCCTAGCTCCCCAGCCTAACGACGGCAGGTTGGGGTATTCAGCCTCACCATTGCCTGCTTTCTGTTTCCTGTATGCCTCACATTAAGGTAAATGACTGAAACTGAGCTATTCTGTACCTTTCCCCATCTACCCTGCGGTCACGCCCCTACAAAGAGAATGGACTTCCACAGACGCTAGTGTTTGACCCATTTTCCTGTGTTTCATCTTTTCTCACCCTGCTCTGTCCGCCGCCTGAAAAAGACCCATACCTGTACAACTCAGGTAATCGTGCAGTGTATAGATCAGAGACGTCAGTGTGCCGTTCAGCTGGACTTCGCCCCCTTTCACTTCACGCCCCAACATTTACATCTTCCCCACATGCCCCCTCTAATTCCTTTCACCTAACCTGTTGCCCCCTCTGATTTTCCCAGAAGCACTTCTTCTGCTCTGTCTTTCCCACCACGGCTCACGTCAGCACGACGTGCCATAAAGCCCCCACCCCTTCCTATCGTCATGGTCGGTTTGGGCTCCCTTTTTTACTGACGAAGCTGTACCTGTCGTGACTCCTCTGACAGTCACGCTGTTTCCCGTCAAGCGCTTACGTGTCAGTTGTGTTCTGTGTTCATGGCGCACGTCTGTTGGTTTCACTCGTTGAGCAGTTTATTGAGGCAGTGTTCTGGAAGGCTGGTATGTTTGGGCAACTGTAATAACAAAAACAAACAAACTTAATATTTAATTGGGCCCTTTAATTCATTCCTCTTCTGTCTACTGTCTGGTGTTCAGCGATGCGAGCCAAGGCGTCAGAGTTGGGCGCCTCTGTACCTGAGAGGGTCACATGTGGAGGCCGGTGGATTTAAAGTGACCGGATGAGATCAGAGCCAGAATGCTGCCAACTGACAGCGCAGATCGGTCTGGGAAACCATCACATGTCTTTTGAACTTGCGACTGCAGATTTCTTCTCAGTCAAAGATAAACTTAACTATAAAAAAAATATTTAAAAATTGCTCCCGGAAACATTTTAGCACTTGACTGAATATCCGAATACTTCTGGAATGTTTCTGTCATGCGGCTTCTGTTGACCTGTTACCTGTGAAATATGGCACCGTTCTGTCTTCCATGAATGTGTTTTCACACTGGCTGCTGAAGCCTCAGAAGTTTCCAGACCTAATATTTTCTAAAAATGTCACACTGAAGTGATACATTTCTGAAAAATAGTACGTTATGTGGAGGTGTTTTTTCCTAATTGGCCCATAGTACTATTTTATTTTTAAAAGCCTCCTGCTGCCTCTGTCATTTGTGACCGGCACGTCAGTCTAGCTTTTGATGTACGCGATTCCCAGAAACTGATGGTCTGTCTTCCACATCAGCGTGTACTTGCTGTCCATCTGCTTGTGTCCATCTGGTGGCATAGTCTCGCCTTTCCCCCTGGTGAACTGTTAGTCCTGTCCTTTGGAGGTCTTGTTTTGGTGATTTCCGTTGTTGCACGGTCTGGGGAGGGGGGGATCAACCCTTGATGACCCCTCCCGGTCCCAGGCTGTTGACACGGACATCACTAAACAACCCTCCCCCCCTTCCTCCCTCCTCCCCTCTCTCTCCACCCAGGATCCCAGAGAATCAGTGACAGTGAAATCTCTGACTACGACTGTGAGGACGGAATTGGAGTAGTATCAGGTAAAGACACGGTGATCACGCCGAGTACGTAACCCGCACGCACCCCGGCTGTGCCCCCCCAGCGAATCCAGACCCTAATATACAGGCTCTCTTTCCGGTCATCCTCCTTGCTGGTTATGTGTCCTGATCCCGCCCGTGTCTCGCCTTTCAGGTTTCCTTTACGCACCGTGCCGCGATCCGTCTCAGCGACGACCTCCTAGGTTACCTGCCGTGCATCAATCCTGTTGGACCATAAAGTGTCGGGTTCACCGCGGAGACTAGGCTTGTCTGGATCCCTCATAACGCCTCTGTGATCCCCGCTTATTTGGGGTTTGTCCTGAACTACAATATCACATAGTGGTGTTTTTTGAATTGGGGAGCATCAATCAGAAAATGGGGAAGAGAGAAAATCCCTCCCACCCCTCCACACCTCCCACCACCAGCCCCTCTGCCTTTTGAGAATTTCCTTCACCTGCTTCTTACTTTCTTGGACTTGGCTATGGGGATGCCCCCCCCCCTTTCCATTTACTGATACTGTTTCAGCATTGTCATGGTCCCACCTTCCACCTGATTCTGGAGACCCCACTTCAGTCTGCTGAGGCAAAGCTATGGGGCGGCGGGCGGGGGGTTGATTAGCATTCAGCGGGGTTATAGATTTCTCCTGTGTGAGTCACATCGTTTTCGGAATTTAAAAAGAAAAGGAAAAAGTCTCACCGCTGACGGCTGACAGACTCGACTGTCCATCTGTAAAAGTGTGTCTCCCTTGGGGGGAAGCCCTGGACTCCAGTTCACTGAAACACGCAATGCTCGAGCACGTCAGGGGGCCCCTCACGACTGGCTGGCCGCCCACCTTTCTCCCACGTGTCAGCCTGACAGTGCAGAATGGTGTCTCATGGGACGGGAGAAGGGAAACCTCCCCTTTGGATTTTGGACTCACATGATCACTGGCTTGTTAATGGTTTTGCAAATTTTCATAGTTTCAGAGTTGTATAGTAAGCTGGTTACAAATACTTGAAATGCCATTTCAAATAATTCTGATGTATTGCTGCAAATGGGGTGTACAGTTTGTGTTTAAAATAACACTATGTGCAAATGTCTTTATTTACAAATTAGATTATTGTTAGATATGTAGGAAGACAGGATTTCAGTTTTCTGGTTTTGGGTTAAACAGACTCACAGGCGGCGCCGTCATTTAATGTCAAACAAATGACACCAGAGGTGTCACACCTAAATCTTCAGGAAAACCATTTTGGTTATATTTGGATTTGATGGTAATTATGCCTGTGACCCTGGATAGGATAAGTTGTTACAGAAGATGGATGGATGGATGGATGGATGGATGGTAATTATGATCATTTTAACAGGTTGTGAGACGTTTGTAGTTACAAGAAGGATTGGAAAATGCTCAGTTTTTCAGTCTCTTGCAGTAGTTCAGATGATTCAGAAAAGGTGCATAAAAGGTGGTTCTCTAACTTTACGTTTGTCCTTTCCCTTCCTTACTGCGGACTCTGATTGCCACCCTCTAACCTTGTTTTTGGTCCACTCTTAAGCCTTTTAAAGTCCTGTACAATCCGCTGCATGTCACTGGCACTGGACCCACCGAGGCCGTGACCTTGGCGACGGTCGCCGCCGCCACAGATTACTGGATAATGGACTCTTTCAGGCCCACTGGACTGATAAGTCCCCCAGGAAAAAGCCATTATCGAGACTAATCCCTGCTAGCAGTATTTTTTTCTCTCCCAGGCTTTGAAATGTAGAAGCGTTAGCCGGCGATTTGCGGCACCTAGTCCCGCAAAAAGTGTGACCCCCAGCTCTGTCCCCCCCATCCCCTTTTCCAGATTACAGACAGAACAGCAGGGATCTCCAGAGCTCCACGCTCTCCGTTCCTGAGCAGGTGATGTCCTCCAACCACTGCTCACGGTCAGCGGACACGAGCCGTGCACGCTCGCGCTCGCCCAGCGTCCCGCCTCCGCAGAGGTAACCCTGCTCGCCCCCCTGGCCCACAATGCACGATGAGCGGAGCGGTAGAAACCCGATGCATAATGGATGGAGTGGCGGATTATCTGATTTGGCCATAAGCAAAAATGCAAGTCTGAAAACAAAGGTTTAGCAAACAGAACGTGCATTTAAATAATCATTATTAATCATTATTATTAGTAATAATAATAATCAGCATAGATGGGAAAAAGAAGTTATTAATTTGGGATTATCATGTGTTTGTTTATTGCCCACTTTTCGTTGGATATCTCATTGCCTCCCATTGGTTAACCTAGGCAGTGATCGACACCTTGCTGTAAATTCCGCCCGCCATCTGTTCACAAGCCTTGTTCTTCTCGTCACTGTCATTAAGGTTATTTGTTGGTTGGCCATTGTTGCAAGCTGTTTGTGCTGTCTTTGAGTGTTTAATGTGTGCCTGACCGCACGTGCCCCTGCAAAGGCTTCCTGTGGGAATTTGCACCCTGCCGACGAAAGCATGAGCCTGCGCCGATCGGTCCATCTGCGGCCTGTCACGCCGGGGCAGCGTGACGGCCAGCTCTGTCCTGAGCAGTTGATTGAGCAGCATGGGCACGAGTGACGGGGCTTCCGCTCTGTGTCCGCAGTCGGAGCCTGGACCACGGTGACCGTGGGCCGCCCTCACAGTACCACACCACTGGTAGGATGGACCGGCATCACATGTCAGAAGACCACTACTCCCCTGACAGGTACGGCAGACCCCTCCTCCCTGTAACCCATCGTGAAGTTCCTGTCCCATGGTTTTATCGGCGTGCCTCCATCTACTGGCCAGCTGAGTGCACTGATCTGTGAAGTCCTTTATTTCCCAACATATATCTTTTTTTATAAAGCTGACATCCAGTATATTTACAAAGCCCATCTGAAAATATATGCCGTTCAGTGTCTGTGGTTCTGGCCCCAAAGGCACTGTATCATATCCAGAACCAGATCCAAGCCTCGTCTCTACTGTCCTCCCCATCGATGCATCTCTGCTGTAGGTCAGTGGGTCAACACCCGTTCACTGGAGAGCAGTGTTTTTTTGTGTGTGAAGGTTTATCAGTGGGAAAAATAAATAAAAACATAAGCTTGGTCCTAAAAAAATATAACCTAGGATATATCCTAGTTTATATTACAGTGCATTAAATATTACATTGCATTAAATCGAAGAGTCATCGGTATGAATGTTATACAGTTATATGTATAAGCACACGCTTACTGTTTACACTCATCTTTCTGTGAGCGTTGGTGGTTTAGACTCTTTTAGACTATTTATTAATAGATTATATATATGTTAAGTTGTTAAAACACACTTTTGTAAGCGTAAATCTGGGACCCTTCACCTGAAAGTGGCTGACGTTTTATATTCCAGAAAAAAAAACAATTATCAGCTTAATTAATACTAGTTGATTAGATGATGAACTAAGCAGAAGCATTCAGGTCCACTGCGCTCCACAGGAAATGGAGTCAAGTCGCTGTTTTAAACATTCAGCTGGTTTTCCTGCCTCTTAAAAAAATGAGTACAGTTTACAGTTGGTAATGTTTTGTTGATAAAACCATTGATATCAAAACCAGAAATAAAAAAATACAGATGAATGGTAATGAGAAATGTGTTAAAGCTAACAGATACATTCTGAATCATAGGTTTCACTCCTGCTCACCATTAAAGTGTGCATAATTTAAGAAGTAAAGCCTTAATTTAGCTACTTCCTCTAATCGGATCAGCTGCCAGTACCCTGACCTTCCCAAGCCCGCTTCCTTTTATGCCAGTTGATCTGAAGTCCTCACATCATTGCTGGCTTAGAATTAGCGAGTCCTCGCATCTCGCTTACATCACCGATCCAGGGTGTGTTCCTGGATACCAGTTTCCCCTGACTCCCCCCCCCCGATTCACTTTGTTTCGTATTTGAGGAGCGCGGCCTAAATCACACTCATAAGCAAGAAGTGCACTTATCTGAATTGTGTGTGACAGTGTTCATGGTATTTCACCAGTTAATTAAATACATTCCTCTCCTATTTATTGAAAATGGTAGGAAATTAAACTAGAACTGAATAATGGACTGTTTGGATTATTTAGGATGGTAATAAATGCCTGCTGGTGTTCTCCAAATTATACCACTGGGCAGCCCTCACTTCCTGTTATCCTGAATGAGGGATTGGCAAAACCTACTTTTTTTGTTAGACTCTATCTTCACAGCCAATAAGCAACCTGCCTAAAAACCCTGTCAGGATTTCAGAGTATGGATGCACTGCTAAGTGACTTCTTAGTGTTTCAGAATCGCTTCATAGCTGAGCCTGCAAACGTGCTGTACAGTCTTGGAGTGATGACATAACTTGTCATGCTACACTAGCACCAACATTTAGGAAATGACTACTGTGACTGTTATTGATTATAACCGTTTTCTAATGACGTGATTTTTGGAAGGTATCTTCAGAGCTTCACAAACATTTCCTGCAAGGACAAACGCTTTCATATCATAAAATGTCTACATAATGTATAGAGAATCATGCCATGCGTGCAAATCCATGTGTGATTTCCGCTGATGTACTCTTCAAAACAATTTATCCCTGTCACAGCTGTGAGGCTGAACCATTTCAAAGTGAATGTTCCAGAAGACTTCAGGGTCTGAAGCAGAGTTTCTTCTCAATTTTTCTCTCTGATTCCCTGCTGCTCCCAAGTGCTGCTTGAGAGTGCTGGTTGAGTTTTTCACTCTGCACTCGGGTTTGAGGAGCAGCAAGCAGGATGGTGGTAACATGCCACCCGACGGCCCTCTTGGCATCCAACCATCTCTCAGCGCATCTCAGTTAAGGATGCGCCATCTCCATGTCCATGACCATCCCCTCCCCATGACAGAGTAGAGGCTGACGATGTTCTCCAGCCCGTTCTTCATCCCGCTGCATTCATGGCTGTTTCTGCTCTCTCCATGTGGTTCCAGCCATTATCTCACGATACCACGATCGAGACACAGCCAGCCTATCGATCGCCACCAGAGGGAGCCCAGGTAGACCACGACATGAGTGTCGCTCATGCCCGTCTCCCTCCTTCCGTTGAAATCTTGTTGGTACAGCTGACGTTGTCCCAGACACGTGCGGCTCCAGTTTTTCTGGCACTTACCGGAGTGTTCTTTGTATTGAGAGCCTTCTCACTCTTCCCCGAGCCACCACATTGACTTAGGGAAGAGGCTCAGGGTATCTGTGCAGAGTCATTCTCTGTCTCACGAGGTGGTCAGCAAAAATTAGCATGCCATATTTGTTTGTTTGTTATTTTCCTTATTGTGAACAGTACTTTGTTAAATTTTTGCTTGTGACTTATTCATAAGCATAAATATTGGAGTAGCTGAAGGTATACAGTGATGATCCAGTATTCTGGAAAGATTTGCTCCCTTTGAGAACGGCTGGCCGCTTCAGCCAGGAGAAGCCAGAACTGGGAAGTGACATCATGCATCCTGTATCATTACATCATTGTCCACAATCCCATGCTTCAAATTGTGAAGTTTTGCAATTGTTGTAGCCAGTGAATATAGCGTGGTGTGTTGTGAAATTGTGTCTAACCAAGGACAAATATATATATAGATATTTGCCATTACAAATGTTTGGGAGACTTTGCTAGTGCTGAACAGGTAAGCTATGCTGATCAGGGTGTTTGTGCTACAGCTGTGAAGGATCATGGGAAATCCATGTTTGATAGCTCCTCGTATTTTGTCCATATTCTGCTTTATTTTTCGCACTCACTTTTACACCCTCATAATTGTCTCTACTCACAAACTACCTTTGTGTGTACTTTTGCCTTGTGTTTATGTGATAGTTGATGTGAATATTTTGAGGAATAGAAAAAAAAATCTGTGAGCAAGCATCCAGGGAAGAGTACTTTTATATCTCGGCTTTGCCTTTGAATGAAGAATAAACCTTCCACCTGTTCATCAGACGACAACCTGAGAACCCACAAATCAAACTGAGGTGCAACCTGTAGGTTTTTCTGGTTGTCCAGCAGAGGTTATTGCACACCCCCATCCTAATTATCTGTATGGTGTTTGGTGGGTTCAGTGCATCAAACACATATCAATGATATATGCTTGATGTGGGTTCCATGGTAGCCATAGCTAACAGCTAATGGTCCTATAGTGGCCTTTGATTTCGTTCTCCGTCTTCTTCAGCGGTTCATTTCAGAAAGAGGGAAAAATAATCCTGTCTGTTTTTATGCTTCTCATTTGTTTGTTTTTCTTTTCTTCTTTTTTTTAACTGATCTGTTGTCTTTTTGGCGACAGAGACAATCTCGTGTACCCTATCTGTCGAGAAGATGCAGTCAGGTTACTGCGCATGGCTAAGAAGGCCCATGTGTATTCTGGCGGTGCTAACAATGACCTTGAGAGGTATCAACGCTACACCATTCTTCTTCTTCCTCGTCCTCTGTCGTCCCGTGACACCTTTTTTTTAACATGTCCGATTGTCGAGAAATGACCGTGCAGATCATGCCATCGATGATGTCCATTTAAAGTGGAATCATTGCTGATCTTTCTGAGGACACAAACAAAGAGGAGTTCTTCACCTCCACAACTGTCTGAATCGGTGGAGAACCATGCAAGTGTGTGGGCGACTCATTTCCGGACAGACGTTAGCATTCCAGGATTTGTTAGCGCCTTTCGCTAGCACATTGGTTTGTTGGCTGCCAATGTTACTAGTGGAAAGTGAAAGATCTCAGAACATGATGTGCCTCCCCATGTGGCGTGAACGTACTGCTGTCTTTGACTGTAAGCCGTCTGCGTTGTTTTTCCCCACTTCGTTTTTTGTGTGTGTTTTTTATCTATGAGTAAACAATGTTGGCTCTGTGAGTAAATAATGTTGAAACAATTCCTTAATTAACGTTAGCTCTCACTGAGAGCACTCCTGTCATTTTTGCCTAGATGCTTAGCCAGATGCTTGATGTAGCCAGCCTGATTCTGTGACGTGCTTCCTGGGATTTGTACCTCCCGATTACTGGTCAAAAACTTCACACTGTCAAGATTTCAGTGGGGTAACCTCACAGTGGTCTCCCCATGGTGATCCTGTTATTGTTGTTATCATTGTTATTGTTGTTTACATTTTGATTTAATTAGCAGACACTTTTATCCAGAGTGATGTACAAATGAGGCAAGCAGCCCATCGTAAACAAATGAGCTATCAAGGAGTTGACTACAAATAAGTGCAGCTAGGCTCAGCATGCAGTGTATGCCCAGGTACAAGTCTAAGCAGTATTGGAGCAAGAGCTACTCAGACAAAGCAAGAACCTAGTAAGACGACTGTTTGATCCGCAGAAAGTACAACATTCTGGGAAACCGAGGCGTTTCTTGAAGGTAGAGGGAGAGTCTGATGACCAAACGAGGTTCAGTAGCTCCCTCCACCATTGGAGAACCACACGTGTCACGTGGTGGAGGAATCTCAAAGACGCATTGATTTGCTGACCAAAGAGACATAGGTCTCGAGGAACTTCTTGCTGAAGAGGGGATGAGCCTATGAAAGGAGACAAATATGAGCCTATAACCAATGAAGGGAGACAAGGTGAGGTTTTTATCGTTAGTAGTAGTAAATGTGGTTTAAATTTTAAGACATTTTGCCTATTTATTATTGAACATTTGCAATACTACAATTCTAAAGGCTTAGTGTCATACTAAAATGGTGAATAGGTCACTCTTCTAGGCTCTCTGGGCCACTCATCCAAGATAGTAACCCCCTGGTTTCGAGCTCATGGGAGTTTTACTTACACAGAAATGTTCTAAGAGTAGAAAAGATGATTGGTTCAGAGAGATAACCAATCAGATTGTTGAGGAACTGGCTCCAAGCAACTAGAGGGGATGGGGCCAACCAATCAGATGTCTTGGTCATGCTTCCTCTAGTTGCTCTGAACCAATAATTTTTCCCTTTGCCCTCAGATCATTTTTGTGTAAGTAAAACTCCCGTGAGTTTGGTTTCTCCCCTCAGCACCCCCTCACAAAACCTGAACCCACACATGTTTAACAAGACAGGAGAACTTTGAGTCCCTGAAGACCGCGCTGCTGTTGCCAGATATATCGAATCACAGTAAATGTGTTAAGGAGTCACGGCAGACTCTCCTGTCACCAGGGGCCCTTGTTGTCGGGGTTGTGGGTGTGAGTTGGACAGAAATTACCAGCAGCTATGTTTCCTTTAGCACTGGAATGGATTCCTCAGTTCCATTCAGCCTGCTGCTGGTTTGCACCTCCCACTGTGGATAGGAGGATTAAGGGGGGAAAGATGAGAGAACCTTTGATGACTCACGCGCTGCTCCAGGAAGGTACGAGATGAAATGCTGAGAGAGGCTTAGTCAGGTGCTGCCCATGTACGGGAAAGACTTCATCATCAATAAGTTGTCAGTTTGATGATTTTCCTGTGGTAGTGATTAGGTTTTGCTGTTCATTATTTATTTTCATTCACTAAAGCATACTTAGTTAGTGATCAGTCTGTAAATGGTTTCACCAGTTTTGTCATTTGTTAGCCAGCTGTGGATCTCCGGTCTGCATGTGCTGGGGCTGCTCACAGTATTAAATGTCTCTGAGTCAAATCCACAGCAAATTGGCATTCAGAGTTAAAGGTTTGTCTGATATAACCAAGCCAGCGCTGTATCTCATAACTAACGATGACCCTCAGCACTGTTCTCACATTAACTGAGAATTTTTGCTGTTTTCTGTAAACTGACACCATGAAAAATAAATGTTCTTCATGGTGATTCAGCTGGGGTTACTCTTTAAAAACCACTGTGCTTAATGTGTAGAGGTAGAGTAGTGAGAGTGAGCACAGTGTGTCTGTCAGTCACAAATGGTACCTCCCTTGTAGTGTGTGATGATTGGTAGCCACGCCTTTGCAGGAAGTCTTCCATACCTGCTGTGGGACTCCACCTCAATCAGACTATTCATCTTTGCACAGCCATCGTGTTCAGTGCTTCCTGGCCACAGGACCAGCAGGTGTCAGTGTAGGTTAAACTGTCGTGCACCCTGGGAGATGTCAGATTCACATGTATAGGGGCGTCCAAAAAAAATTGGTCTCACCTGAAATGACAAAAACAGCCTTTTAAGATGAGTACATACCAAAATAATTGTAATTTGGGATTACTTAATCCTATACTTTGTAGTGCCGTAATTGTTTATCACCTTTTTAAAAAAATCTGAAAGTCCACAGGCAAACATCACAACTTCCAAAGTGATCAAACTCCTAGTGTAAGTAATGATACTCACCATTGGCAGATTTAAATATTTATTGTTCTATTTCAATGTGTGTGTTTGGATGATGAGATTTTGATGTTTGTATATATACACACGGTGTAAATAGTGTATAATAATATATGTATACCCTGGTTCTATAACGTACTTCACATACGTATTTGTGTCTATGTGTACTTGTGTTTCTGTTAAGTGTTTGTCCCTTTATAAATTTATGACGGTGTTAACCTGAAACAGAAATGATTTATTCTGGCTTCTACTTTTTGCTGAACTGACATGATTTCAGACTTATTATACCTCACAGCTGCGACCACGCTGAAGAGTGCCTCCCAAAATTCATGGTTGTCTGTTAAAGGAAGCCTTATCCACAGCTTTGTCGATATTTCATTCAAATGCAGCATAAAAGGTGCATTATTTGGGGCAGCAAGAAGGCCTTCACCCTCATGGTATCTGGAGGTCTAGGAATTCAGCGTTTCCACCTGGCCAAGGTCCAGAATTTATGACAAAATATTTGCTGCTAATCTATTGATGAAAGGTCCAGATGATTAAAAAGAAGTGGACAGTAAGTGGCTTGTCGGTAAGCGGTCATGTTAAAATGGCAACAGGCTCATACTAAGATGCTAGCACGAGGACGTGAAATGGCAAGCCTGTCTCTGCCTGGCCGAAGAACACATAGTGTGCCTTTTTCACGGGCCCAAACCCCCCGCCCTTGCTGCTCTGTCCTCCTGTTCTACTTCATCCAGGTCCAGGAGGGGGGCCACACTGAGCGGGTTTTCTGACTAACGTTGCAGGACTTGTGGTGCCTTGGACCGGCATGAGTATCACCGGTCCCGGTCCACGGACCAGCGTCCCACAGTAGATCGCCCTGCCCCTCGCTCCCGGTCCAGTGAGCGGCCCGACTCGAGCCTCATGAGGTCTATGCCGTCCTTACCGTCCGGAAGATCCGCCCCTCCCTCACCTGCCTTAACGAGGTGACCCAAGCAAATCTCAACAGCCCCAGCTAATCGACCCTTCTTTGCCAAACCTCCACCCCTCCCCCCCTTCCCAAGCTCCGCCTCCCCTTCCTGCCAGCTCCATTTTATTTTCATCCAAGACCGACACTGTTGGATTGTTTCGTCTCCCTCCATCTTAGATGAGCCCAGTAGACGTGGTACATACTAACAACACATCACTTATATTCTGATGGAATATAATGGTGTGAGATGGCTATCGCACTTTCTCTACTAACACCAGATATTTGATGGTGTCTGTTCCATGTTGATTTCTTTCTCTCGTGCCTCATCTCAGGTGTTGTCCTGCATTTTGACATTCATGGCTACTCTCACCCTTTTCTTGCAGCCTTTTGGGTGAGCTGAGTTTTGTGTTTTGTGTATTTTTTGTTTTTTTTTCTTTTTGCTAATTCGAGCAGACGCCGTGTTGTCTGTCCAGATGATCATTTGACCATGTGTCATATGTGTGGCTGCTGTTTTGCACAGGTACCTTTGTTGCCAAAGGATCTGTCTAATGTTCCACCTAAGGTTCTGTCTAAAGGTTCTACTTAAGATTCGTCCAAAGATTCCACCTAAGGTTCTACCTAAAGTTCTTCCAATGGTTCTACCTATCGGTCTAACTGTAAAGGCTTTACTAAAGTTTATGGTTTAGTTTGTGTAATGGATTATACCTTTTGGTTCTGGTGAAGTGACAGATGCATATATATCAGGAAGTAAATTGATGACCTTGAAGCACCATAGACCCACAGAGATGTGTTTGTATCATTCTTCGAAGAGACAAATCATCAGAAGTGACACTGATATGGCCCAATACTGTCATATGTTATCTATGCTTTGCCGAGGGTCACCGGATGGGTGCTTCTTGCCATTGGAATGACTGGTTTGGATACTCTGGGAAAGGAGACTTGACTAAAGAACGCCCTTTCTGTCAAGTTAATACACAAACATAACCCACACACAGTCTGTGTTCATATCTTTTTGGGGACTCTCAATTAATTTCTATGGGCATAACTCTAATCCCAACATGACAACCTTAACCCCTACCCAGACCTAACCTTAACCATAAGTAACCAAACAAATTAAGACTTTTGGTATTTGGGAATTGAGTTTTTTGATTGCATTCACATATTTTTATAAAATTGAGGTTATCCTTGTGGGGACCAAAAAATGTCCCCACAAGGTAAAAAATTACATGTAATAATCACACACACACAATCCGTATGTGTTACTTTTCTGTACACTGTCCCCACACAGATCCTATTTTTTTTTTTTAGGGTATTTATTTGGGTTTGTGGGCTCTTTGGTTTGATAGCCCCTACCAGCAACTCAGGATAGACTGATTAATACAGCTACCCTGTTTAGCACAAGCTCCTTAACACCTTTCATTTTCAGTCTGCAGAATTAATATCTGAAAATTACAAGATGTGGGATGTGGATGTTGAATTATTCAGTTTTGGCCGTTGATACCACGGTGCTGTGAAACTCCTCATATGGTTAGATTGTTAGTTAATATCAAAGGGAATTTCCTAAGGTTACTTTTATATGATGTAATACAGTGGTTGCAGAACTGTTAACTGCCACAGTAGCAAAATTTTTTCTTATTTTTTTTATTGTTTATCTACCAGTGAAATCAGACATTTAAAGGTATTGCTAAGCCATTTTCCAGGCCATCCCAGTAATAACGCCAAATATTGTATAATTATGCATATTTAGCTGTGGGTATGTACAAGGTACATACGTGGTTGTGTATGTGCACCACACATACATACACCACAGTAAAACATTCCGGCATGCTTGGCTGTTTGGTGCTTCATTGTTTATTTTGCTTATATTTATTGATTAATCCTGATTTCCTGAGTTGAATCAGCAACGAGATGAACAGTGATTGCATGGCCTCGGAACGTGGGTGGACAGCTTCATGGGGCCCCTCCTTTCCTGGCGTCTGCATTGGGCACCGTGACCATGCTCTATGTTCCTGACCTGAGTGCCTTTCAGAGTTGCTTACTGAGATCCTTTAACCTGAAGGCTATTGGCTCGAGCCTCCATGGGGTCCGCTGGAGTGTTTTTAGCCAAGTACCTAAGCTAAGTTGTTCTGATAAAACTATCCAGCTCTATGAATGCACATAGCCTGAGTAGAATATGCTTTGCATTAAAAGGGTTGGCCAAGCAGTTAAATGCTTTGCAGGACATTAAAGAAAGAGAAGCATGAATGTATAATTTGATGTGAAACATCTGGCCATGTTTGCATGTATGCAGTAAAAATTGCACTCACAGGGTTGAGGGGAAAGTTGGTATAATAACAAAATAATAAAAAATAAAGTTGATAAACTTTCCTGAAGCCCCCAAACACTAGCTGTAGGCATGAATATGAACACAGACTTCAATAGCAAAGCTTAAAAGCTCACGAAAATGCCTGAAAAGGCAGTTTATGCATGTGTACATTGTATTGAAATGTTTATATATTTTCTGCTTATTAAAATTGCCAGTCATAAGAAGAAGAAGAACATACGAAATTTACAAACGAGAGGAGGCCATTCGGCCCACCAAGCTCGTTTGGGGAGAACCTAACTAATAGCTCAGTCTAGTTTCGCCCCCTCCCCGGCTTTCTGTTTGCTAGTGAGCAGTTACCCCAAGTCACAGCTCAGTCTTTAAGATGCTCATTTAAACACCTGGCGGTGACAGATCCAGGCCTGGGGGCCATCCTCCCCGCTTTCCATGGAAACGGGAACATCAAACCTGGGTCTTTTCTAGGACAGCCCCTGCGCCGAATCCTCTGAAAGTGAGATGCGCCGTCAGAATGCCTGCAGGCTAGCCGCGGTCATGCAATCGCCGTTTCAACAAGCTCGTTAACGTTAAAGATGCGTTACCAGTCGGGTGGTGAGCGCTACCCCGAGCGGCGCAGGTGCCCACAGCTGTGCTCGGTAAAGATTGTACGGGACGTGTCACCATCACACGCATAAACCACACGTGTGGAGGGTACAATCCTTACTCTGGATCTACGCATGTCAACCTTTCATTTTTCCTGCCATCATGAGAAGCGATGTTCGATCGCCATGGCTTGGCTTCCACCCCTGCCATGGCTGACCCTCTTCCTGTGGCTTGCTTGTATTTTGGGATTAAGTTCAATGCCATCGTCCCGCTCAGCGCACAACAAGGAAGCGGCATTTTTGAGCTCCGGTGTGCTCAGGGGGGGGGGGGGGGGGGGGGGG
>JAODKC010000137.1:11109524-11119604 GCA_026777985.1 Mormyrops attenuatus
GGGGGGGGGGGGGGGGGGCCCCCCCCCCCCGGGCGCGGGCGGGGGGGCGGGCCCGGCCCAAGGGGTGCTAAAGACAAACAAATAAAACTTGAGGACCCTCACACACCTGGGAAGAATGCACTGCCTAGTGCATCATGCCTGAAAACAAAAATCAAATCAGCACAGCTCCATAACCTCGCTTTATCTTCTGCAGGGGAAGATAAGCAATAAATCATCACACACACCCCCCTGTGGTGTAATTAATAGCCGTTGGCATAGTCGGGAAATGGTTCTGTGCGAGTGCACACACACAAGAGTGTTACTGTTTCATTTATCTTACCAATGTCCGTTGCCCCTCATCTGCCCGTGTCTGCTATAATATTTATATATATATGTGTGTGTGTGTGTGTGTGTGTGTGTGTGTGTGTGTGTGTGTGTGTGTGTGTGTGTGCAGCCGCCCCCACCCTTTCTGTCTCATGCCATGCCTTCTCAGAGCCAACAGGGGAGGAGTCCGAGCCCCAGGGTAACCCAGGTGTCTCCCCCTTGTATGGGCGGAGCTTGGTGCCCCTCCTCTCCTTCCCTACGCCATCCCTACTCCTTTCCTCCTGGTCTTCTGCTCCCTTACATGCTGTGATCTAAAACCTGGTAACATTATCCCAGTAAAAAAAAAAAGAAGGTTTAAGTTTTTTTTTTTAAATCATAAAAATGAATAATATTATAATAACTAAAACTCAAAGGGAAGAAATGCATAGAGCATTCTTTTACAAAGACATTTCATTTATTGATAAATTGCGATTTAGTAGCCACTCGGACACACCGTGTATCAGATGCAGGACTTCACTGGCCATCTGGCATACCAGGCATTTCCCGGTGTACTGATGAGTATCTGGGCCGAGAAAAATGAAGCGTGGATCTCATGGATCTACCCCAAAGTCCAGCGTCGATTTTTAATCCCAGTCCAGCCCTGAAGTTCAGATGCCACGCTGTCTGATCTGTGCTGCACAGTCAATTTGCAGGGGAGAAAGTTCAATTTCTATTTGCTAACTGCTGGTTGTTCTTGTGCCTAGTTCTGAGTTGTCTGCAGTCGAGTCCTCCGTGTCTCTCTGAGTTGTCTGCAGTCGAGTCCTCCGTGTCTCTCTGAGTTGGTTTTGCATGCCCTTTCTCTTATGAAGGGGAACAACCTTTGCTTCACACTGCCTATTGCAGTATGACATTTTAAGCCTGATCCAGCCCTTTTTTCAGTTTTTATCCTTTGAGCAAAAATTTTAGGCAGTTCTTCAGCCTGTATTTTGAGAGGTGTGTGTGCAGGTGTATGTGCCTGTGTGCATTCTTATGTGCGTGCACGTGTACGCGGGCGTGTGTGTGTTTGCGTAGAGCTAAGGACTGACACTTCCGTGGTCCTGTTTATTTAAAACTCATCATTTAACTGTGCTGTGTTTCCAAACCACACTAAGAATTCGACGAGAGGTCCCAGGGCACGCCCGTTAACGGGAGGAAAGGCAAGTCTTCCCGATGCTGCGTGGTGTGCCCACCCTACACCAACATCCGACTTGCGTGCTCCGCTGTTCCTCCTCTCTTCTCGATCTCCACAAAGGATTGCTTTCGTGTGCAAACTGTTTGCTGTGAGGAGTTACTGGTGTGGCGGTTCTAGCTGACGTCCTTTTACCTCCGCTTTCACCCGTCCTCTTGATTGTCGCTCTTACTGCACACTGCATTCATTTGCTTAGTTATACAAAATTAAATTACACAAAATCGTAGCCAGAATAAATATGACTAAAATATGTATGAATATATACAAATAGATGTGACACATGCCTGGGGCATTCGCAGCTGAAGTCCCAAATGAATCCCAATGAGCCCCAAATGATTTGTTTAGTTCAGATGTTCTAACAACCGTGTTCTGAGTGAGAATTCCATACATCACAGCAGTTCTACTCCAAGGGTGCGTTTCACAAATCTTTCGTAGCTCAGCGATCATTGTAACTAAAGAGAGAGAGAGAGAAAATTCAATATGATGATCCTCGGACAGACTAGGTGTCTGGGCAAAGCCCCTGGTGTGTTAAGCAACAGCGCTATAAATAAATAAACTCGTCCCCTCATTCATCCTTCACTCACTTATCCAGTATGGCTGGATATAGGGTATAAATATGTGTACCGATAAATAATATTTATATCTGTTAATTATGATATGATTCCTTATTGTAGGATTCATTTTTTTAGTTTCTTCACTGTTGAATGTACTTTAAATGTACTCCAAGCATGCTGACATCGAGCAGGTGTAGTCTAAACCTGCGGCGAGGTCTGTTCCTTTTCAGTGACATTATGTGCTCCAGCTTAGTGCAAAAAGCCATTTTAGCTGTCGGCCAGCAGATGGCGCAAAACTCATTGTTATAAGACGGAGCTGTTCCCGCCAAAGGTGCTGAAAGCGGCCAAATGGCTCGTTAGCTGATCTTAAATGAACTAAGACCTACAGATAACACACATGAGGTTAATCCGTATATTATAACGGAATGTAAACAAATACGTTTTATTATATAATTTAACACAGTAGTCAAATTTTCTCTGATTTCAATGCTAAAGAACTTACATATATATCCTCGTTCTTAATGTTAAATGTAAAATTACAAATTAATGTTAAATTTATAATGTGAGACCTCTTGCGGAAACCAACAGCATGTGTTGTCCTGTAATAAAAATAACCAGCTCCATTTTACAGTCTGTAGGAAGGGGCAAGGTGTGGGTCTGAGTTCAGGTGCTCACTGTGACAGATTTCAATTAAATAGTTATCTGACCCCTTGGTGGGTCTACATTAATCTGTTAAACCTACCCCCCCCCCCCCACACACACACACACACCGTGCCCACCTATCTTATGACAGTGTCGTATTCTATTAAACGTGCATACAGTAGGTGAACCCTTTCATCTTGTGATCTAGTGCTTGAAGTGGGCCAGTACTCATCGGTAGTAATGCCACCTCTCAGTTTTGGGTGGTACTGCATAACAAGGGGAGTACCAGCACTTGGTACTGAAGAACAAGGGGAGCACCACAACCTGTTTTTCTCCACTTCAAGCACTGCTTGTAACTCTATCAGTCTCAGACGAATGATGCCTTATGGTGTCACTCAGCGCACAGGGCATAAGCTATTTATTTGTTGCTTAATGTGAAGTGTCCATTTAATGTGAGCTGTACATTTCCGTGAGACTTCTCTGCTTTGGTTTGAAGTTCAAGCAATTGAACTTAGCAACTGAGTGCAAAGACGCAGAGCGTTGGTGTGCGTTCATGTGGGTGTGTGTCCCTTCGGACTGAGAATCGGCCCTGTGTTTACTCTGTTATCTCCCTCACCACCACGATGATGTGCATCAGAGGTGACCTGGGAGGACCAGCAGAGAGGGGTCAACGGTACAGTAACCGATGACGGGACACAAGATGAGCATCTCGAACCTTCTGAGCCAGGTTGGTCCGGGTGTGTGAGAGCTTGTCCCCTGAGGGCCTCTTCCTATTGCCCTGGGGTCCCTTCTCCTGTTAGCTGAGCCCTCCTCCTCTCTCGTCCCCTCTCCTTTGCTTGCCAGGGTGGCATGGTGGATTTTGATGGGTGGGGCCAGGAACTGCCCTGAGGCACACGAGCATTAAAGAGGAAAAGAGTGATGTTTGTTTAGGGTTTGAGAATGATTTTGAGCCTTTTATTGATGATGCAAAATGGGTCAAAGTTTCAAAGGCTGTCTTACACACATTCACCACATTTTAAAGAAGCATTTAAGAGCTTGGTTAAAATTGTCCTTTTTCTAGACATTTTCTTGACATTTTACTTGCTGGTGATTTATTTTAGGGTAATATATCCAGTCCCGCTATTTATGAAGAGATTAAAATTGATGTGAAAAACAAAATGGAAATAGGGTCTGTGTTGGATAGCCTCCCATAATAATGTGAGGTTATATTTCAATATGAGGATGTGCAGAGGTTGAATTAACAAAATATTGAGGTTATTTCATTACGGTGGTACAACTCTAAGACATCTTGGGCATCTCCAATGAAAGAGTAATACGGTGCTAAGACAGTGATTTTGAGTTATAAAAGTCAAATTGAGGTCATTGGTTTTTCAAAGGAAATGGATGCTAGAAGCATCTGTCAGAGTGGGAAGAGTATGGAAAGTTTTAATACGATTTACTTCCTGAGTTTTGCTGTCAAAATCTGTCCTGCTGTTGAAATGTGATAAAAAAAAATTCACAGATTTCACTGTTTTCATAATAATACCCAACTATACTTTAAAATGATCATATATGACTTTCACAGAACTGTTGAATCGTTCGTTGTAGCTGCAGTACAGAGTGTGAATGTGTGAGGCAGGAGTGAAATTCCCTCAGTCTCTGCTGGGCCTGTCACCCCAACCCGTCCTTTGCGACCGTTCAGGATGGAGAGTGGCGCAGTGTTGGTACCAACTGAGCAGCGATGCGTCGTGCACCTTGAGTTATCTTTGTCCTCTGCAAAGCTGGCTCTTTGCGGGTTATGTGCGGAAACATTCCCTGTAAGCACAAACAGTAGTTGAGGTTACGAAAAACCTAAATGGGGGATAGTCAGACGTGTGTTACGGGATCAGATCAGCCAGTTTGACTAAAGCCAGACAGAGTCGGTTATTCACTTATTCTGCTGATCTGCTTTGGAAAAGCAGAATGGAAGCAGGGTGCCTTGGCTGTTTTTGTTGCTGTTTTTGGACCCCCTGCGTTGTTTTGCAGTAAAATGCCTCGGGGTAATGTGTCATGCTCTTTACTGCCTCCTGCCTCCCCAACCCCCTCCCCATGCTGCCCCGCTTGATCGGTTCGCAAACCCAGATATTGACTGACTGTGTTTGGACTGCAGGTCTGCATGTTCCTCCCTCTGATGTATGAAAATTGCAGGCGTGTTCTACGTGAAAGCAGTATTCCTTTCCCGGACTCTTCAGAGCACGGTTTGCGATAGCAGAATGCCCGGGAATTTCCTCATCATATTCAAATATTCAAAATCCATTGTGCTGAAGAATGGCAGCTGAAAGAGCTAAAACATTGACTAAATCATCCAAGTTATAATTGCATAGATGGATAGATAAGCTATATTAGTCCCCAAAGGGAAATTAAGGTGTGAACAGTAGCAACGTCAAGCGTCCGACTACAAGACAAATGTTGCAATTCAGAGATGAAAAACAAGCAGCGCAGGGTCCAAAGGGGAAAAAGGTACGATGTACATACGCAAATGCATCACCCCGTAGTGGAACAGAGTGTTACAGAGCACAGAATAAATATACCTGCATTGTAAACAGGGACACTATGCAGGCATTTCTGCAGCTTTTTCAGTATTTTCGACCTATGTGTCCTGTCTTGTCATATGACTGTGTCTATATATTATGGTTCTATATCCTTTTAAGGGGCTTGAGGGTGGGATGTTAAGTGTTTTCTCTCGTTTTCCATGGCTAAGGCTGTTCTGTTGAGTCTTCAGACTGGATTATTAAAGAGTCTCCTGTTAGCCAGATGCTCCTTTATTTGATGTATCTGCAAGTTAATCTTTCGGCGTGATATTGGGGGTCAGGGTGGTAACCCAGTAGAACATCCTGGGAGGGACTCCAGGCAAAGCCAGAGCCAGTGTGGTTCAGTTGCCTGCCTCAGCTCTCCACCTATCGACTGGTGTCCGAGGTAATCTCTCTCGATCCCGGAGCCACGATTGTGCCAAGAGGGGGCCCTGTCTTGCAGGACCAAAAGCCAGTTGCCGCATATGATTAATGACGTTGAGTTGAAAACAGAGATGATCATTAGAGGACAAAAAAACCTCAGCAGTTTTCCCAGCTCTCCAGATGCTGTGGATATATAACCGAGGGTTGCATCTAATTAGAGGCCTGGGCAAAGCAGTGAGGCAGCCTCACACATACAGTGGGATTATTTCACTTAGAGACAAATGGTCTTCTTCCCAGTGTTTTAAAACATTTTATTTTATTTTATTTTATTTTATTTTATTTTATTTTATTATGATTTCTTTTCTTTTCTTCCCATTTCTAGACTGTTTCTGCAGCTGTTTTTCCACCCTACTCTTGGATCTCTGAGCTGACCAATGCATTTCCCTCCTCTCCCTCTAGAGGGCTTGGCTCCTGATCATCATCTTCGCATTAATCTGCCTTTAACGTTTCTCTCCTCTGGACACAGCCCTCGCTTTTATCACTTACAGTGTTCTGTGCTGCCTTTCTGTCCCAGTTCTCCGCTGCTCTTCTCTTCTTTGTGTGTGTTTTCTGTGATCCGTGTCTTTCTTCATGTTCTGTGGTGTGTTTTGCTGTTTTGTATTCTTACTGTTGTGCTCCACCTCACCCCACCCCACTCCCCTGATCCCCTTGACCCTGCCCTACATCTGTGTAGCTACTGCCGGGGGGCCTTTCTCCCGCCCCGTTTCCGTGTCACCTCTCACCCTCTGAAAACATCCGCTCACGTCCATCTCCTTTGTCTGTGTCTGTCCATTTTGTGGTGTGACCCCGGAAGATACGGACTCACCCCGACGGACGAACTCAGGTCTGTCCCTTCTTCTTTTTCTCCTTCTCCTTCTACTTCACCGTCCTTCTCCTCCTATCTTTCATCCCCATTTCTGCCTCTGCTGTTGGTATGTGATGTTGTTTGAATCTCCTTGACTTGCTGAATGCGACAGTGCTCACCCACGTGGTCTGACCACGCAGTTCCAGGACGGATCTCACATTTGGAGTCTTTTAAACTCCCTGTCAGCACTGTACTGGAGGCCCGATGAAGTTTCAAGTTGTTGAAATTGTGCTCTGAACATCATAGCTACACTAAGGGCGCAATGAGCAATAAATCAGTGGTATTCAAGTTGATACTTGTGCTGGCCATTCTGATTGGTCCGATGGCATTTGAGTTCCACCTTCCCCCCTGCTGAACCTGCTTTTCAGAGCACAACTACAGTACTTCGTAAGCCAAACTAGAAAGACGATGGGTGTACAGTGGCCAACACAGTGCTGACAGGCAGGTCATAAAACACTCTGGAGTGTAAAAGCCAAGCCACAGCTGACCTTGGTCCTAGCGCTGTATCGTCAGACCTCATCTGAACATCCCCATAAATGTAAACCACATGGAAGATTCTAGAAAGATGAAATGTTTTCATACGTCTACCTCAGCTTTAAAAGTGGCATCCTAGTGAGATCTCTTATCGAGTAGAATCCTGTGTAGTGATTGCTCACCTGTTATCCTGGATAGCCCATAGATTCATCCTTCTGTTTTGAATAGACAGTCATGCCATTTTGGCTACATATTTTTCACTGATGTCCCATAAATATATCACATCATCCATCGAAACGGTGAAGATTGTAAAAGAGATGATGTTCCCAAAGACAAATTTCTACTTAATGATGTAAATCTGACAGCATTCCTACAGCATAGTCTAGAGCTGTCTTGGGTACTTTGGTTAGGAACCAAGCAGTTCTGCTGTTGTGTGATGGAAGAAAACAAACTTTAAGTTGAACCAAAATAACAAACTCGCCACTCTCAATTTTCCCTGTGAGAAATGAGAGAAGCAGAGTCTGTCCACACATACTGGGCATAATCTATTGTCCATCAGCAGAGGAATAGTTCTCATAATGCAGAAAGAAAGTGAGTTGTCAAAACCAAACTGGGGAACAAACGTGAAGAGCCCATCCTCTGAAACCTGGAGGTCAAGCCGCTCGCATTCAGTTATGTCACGGCCGGCTGGACCGCGAGCAACGCTCACACCAGTCATCTATATGCAACTGGATCGAGAGCCAAAAACAGTGCAGCAAGCGGGAATGTACCATATGAAAGTCGCATTCTATCTGGAACATTTGCGGTGAGATGTTGACATGAGATTTAATTGAAAGTAAGTGACCGGCAAAGACCCAACGCATGCTTGACGGAGCCTTGCTGGTGACCCTGAGCAGAGCCGTGCGTCACTCACAGGCTGGCGGAACTGCCCGACTCCCAAGTGGCAGCTAATGATGATCCTGAATTCAGGCAACGGGATAACAGAGGGCCGGCTCAGCTTTCTGTGTGGGAAATCTTCTTTCAACAGGCCATCAGTAACAAGGGACCAACCCAGGAGAAGCAAGTCCATTGAAGCGTTTGCTGTGAAATGGAGACTGTGGAGAGTTTTCAGATTTTTTTAAGAGGCAGGTCTGAGCCAGACAAGTAGTGATAATAACGTAAAGTGGAACCCAAGACTTTCAGGTACATTGAGTTAATTAGCCGACACTTTCAGTAACTTACAAATTTCACCCATTTCCTACCACCAAGGTATCATGTAGATTGAATTTGAGTTGCATCTATAGCTAGGAGCTGCTGCCACACTACCTGCTATTATGTCCTGCTGCCCCAAAGGTGCGGTTGGGAAGGCAGGACCACATAAAGAGAATCTGTCCATGTTTACTGCCATCTTATCTGCTGTTTAGGGAATGCCGTGTTGTTGCCTGGTGTCCATCTGTCCAGCTTCCTGTTTTGTTTTGTTTAGTTCCTCCTACATTCATGTTTCCTCCTCACGTTCCTTGTAAAACTGACTGGGGTAGCGTGGGAGGAGGCCTTGAATGAGAGTGGATGCAGGTGGGCGGGGCTACTCGAGATCTCCTCGATGTCACCGTAAACTCGCACTCGGGCTGCCAGTGTGGTGCCATCACCGGGAGAATCCGACCTGTTTGTAGTTATTTGCAGATGGTAGGAAGTTGCTTCCGTTGGTCAGATGCACGGTGACATCGGCATGCTTCTGCGATTGTGCACTGCTGCTCTCCTCTGTTCATTTCAGAGCATGTGAAGATCGAAGCAGAGCAGACAGTGTATGGCCAGAGATATCTGCATAATCAAAACATAATTCAGATTCTTTAACCTGCTTTGAACATTGGGGGATGTATAACACTGTGTTTTTGGCCCGTGTGGTGGGGAGTGCAGGGGGGGCTGGGGTGAAGTGGCCGTGAAGGGCTCAGGGACAGGCATGTCGCTGCATGGCTAAGAGGACAGGAGCTGTTTTAATTACAGTTTGAGTCCGATTGCATGGTTTGAGAAAGTTCTACTCTGGCTCAGAGATGCTCTGCCATGCAATACAATATACCCACAAACGTCTTCGGTTAAAGACATGCAATGGTGGCATAGGACAGCTTTCACCATCACTTCATTAAAAAAAACTGTTCAAAACTGGCAATGGCTTCCTCAGAAACGTAGGGCCGCGTTCGCTGGCCAGCTCCCAGGAAGCATTCCTGCTATTTTGGGGTCTACGCTGCAGTGAAAGCATAGACACGTTTTCCAGCTGCATTGTCAGGGAAATATTTTGACGGTGTTGCAGAGCGCTTGTTATGACAGAGTTCTGAGGCACGGCGCCCCCGCCTGGGCCAACGTAACGTTCGACAGCATTTAGTCGCTCCAGATGCTTTTCGCAGCTTTGATTCTACACGCGAAACCCAGTCCATGCCGGAGTTTAAAAATAACAGCAGTTTCTTGATTTTTTTTTCCCGACGTCATTTTCATGAAGCCTTCATGAATTTCAACTCGCTTCATTTAGCTACAGTCGGGTTCTTCGCCTCAAAGTGTTGAAACCCCGTTTGTCCAAACTTAGACTCCTGAGAACCACAAACAGGTGGTGAAGCTGCCAAGTGGGAATAAAAAATGCCAGCGATTCGCTTCTGAAGAACAGCTGAGGTGGAGTCGTTTCGTTCTCTGCCAACCAAAAGCCGAAGAAACACAAATCAGTTTCATACTTACTCAGAGCCTGAATGTCGCCCTCAAGCCGAGACGGCTTCAGGTCCTAGTGGTGTTACGTCATCCTCTGCTGGACTCTGCTCTATTATTCAAGCCAAAATTTGATGGCATCTGGCATCCAGTTTTAGGAGGTCTCCAGAATATTAGCTGAAATTCGCCCTGCAGTGCAGAACTCACAGGGTCGATGTTGTGGTTATCTCTCATTTATCAGTCATATATTAATGTAGCTCCATAAATCATGCTGACAATCAGTTTTTGTCTTAGTGTTTTAGGAGAAAATGCAGAGGTAATTCAGCATTTGTTTCTCACCAGGACCATCAGTCCAACCCCTGGGCTTCTCTCATACCAAAGCTCCTCCATTGATATGCTCTCTCTAAGGAGACTCCA
>JAODKC010000137.1:11148537-11166617 GCA_026777985.1 Mormyrops attenuatus
CAAGACCCCTTTGTGAAAGACTGCGAGTAGATGGATGCGAGGGCACAGGGTGTCAGTCTGTCCGTGGTGGTGTGTGGGAGAGCATGGCCCTCGCTGGCCTTTTTCCGGAAGGTTCTCTGAAGCGCTGCGTCTGACCGCTGGCAGAGGAACTCTTTGCTGATGTTTTCCTTGTCCGAGTTCTGATGGGTATGGCTGCTTGTAGCGGATGCACCACAGATAACCGCAGACATGGGGGCTGTCCTTCCCAAAAATCCCTGGACAGATCGATCGTCCAACCGGCGTCTAGGAGGGGATGCTGCTGTCTTGCGGCGGGGTGGGGAGGATGGCGTGCTGAACTGCAGGGTGGCATGCAGCCCAGTCCCCCCATGCCGCCTGTAATGCATCCGCAGGAGGTACGGGAGCAGACATAGGCTCTGGGAGAGGAGGCCTAACCCCCCCACCGCCGCCGTCTCCCATTCAGCCAAACATCTGCTACTCTCTCCTTGTATGTAATGCAGTGTTTCTGTTTTTTAGTTAATTTTTATTGGAATTGTAAATTTTCTCCCAGGAAATTGATTGACCTTAATTGCAAAATGGGAGAGTGTGTCTATCCCTGAGTGTCTGGGATCATAATTATGCGTGTGTCTCAGATAGAGACTCTCAAATCCCCACTTTAATCTGTAGAAAAGCTCTTTCTGTGCTGACCCTTTCCAAAGTGCGTAGCAGTCTGCTTTGCCTAGATCGCATCTGCAAAAGTCCTTGTAAAATCAAAGAGGTTCTTTAATATTTTATTCGTCATTAGTCATGGAAAAGTTGAATCCCATGGTAGCTGCACTTTAACCCTCTTACAGTGCAATTCCTTAGGTGTTAAACACTGACAGAAGTAACATTCGGACACTATCCAGTTATTTGGTTTATTTTGTTTGGTCTATTTTTGCTAAATGATCTTCTCCGACAACGAGCGTCACTGTCTTTTGGAGCATACCATGGGTTGGTAATGGAAAGGGGGGATTGGGTCACATGCAGATCCTGCATCTCAGGAAATGATACCCCAGGCTTGGCGGTGGCCCCCCCACTTAGACGGGGCAGGGCGAAGCACGGCTACAGTGACGGTGGCACCCTGAGGCTCCAGCACCCGTCACAGGGGTCTGAATATGCATGGGCTCGCTCCTGAAGGACGTCACAGGGCGTAATGTTGTTTAAGCCTGTGGGATATTTCACTGTTAGACACAGTATTATACTTAAGATATCAAGAATAAGCAAGGATATGATGATTTTAGCATATATAAGTATTTGTGTCTTTGACTATGATACTCTAATGACTAATTTATAGGATCTGTGGACTGTATATTTCCAGTGTAAATCTGGCGTTTGTAGATTGGTGGACATAAGGCTGTGTTCCGCAAGCCAGATCGCACTGCTGGTTTAAGCTGACAGAGAGCTTCTCGCACGTGGATATAAACGTGATGAGACAGTGACCTTAATTGACAGGCAGTTGCCAGGACCAGCAGGTACAGAGATGTAAGTGATCAGTATCAGGGAGCAAGCTGGGCACTCTCCACACCCCCTCCCTGAGTGCAGTCTTCCTCCCAGCTCTGCGCTCACACGCGGCGTCTGGATAAACCGACCCTGCCTACCCGGGACTGTGTGTTGAACTGAGGTACCCAGAGTAATGCTACACCCTTAATGGTGGGTTTCTGAAGACGATGCCTCAGGTTACCTACTGATTTATCCTTTCTTCCAAGTGGGAGCTGGCAGCTGAGCCAGCCTGTGTCTGTGTCAGCACTCTGCTTTCCTGGGCTTTGCTGCGTGCGCATGTAACACGGGGCTGACATGGCCAGGTCTATAGCGGGACGCAGCCAGTGGCACGCCATGTCGTGCCCGTGTTTCTGGGTCTGTGGCGGCATGGATGCACTGGATGGACAGTTTTGCCTTTCTGCTGCGCAGCACGCTAAGGGCACTGTCCCCCTCCCTCCCTGCAAGCCCTCCCTTTCCCAGAGTTGACAAGGCCTGCATCTCTTTCCTCCCCCTCCCTCCCTCTCTCTTCCTCTCTCCCCCTCTGTCACCCCTATGCAGAAGCAGGAGGAAAGAAGTTGCGCAGCACCATCCAGAGGAGCACGGAGACAGGCTTGGCGGTGGAGATGAGGAGCCGTATGACGCGGCAGGCCAGCCGGGAGTCCACCGACGGCAGCATGAACAGCTACAGCTCCGAGGGAAAGTAAGTACAGCTGGTTTGAGCACCACCGAGTACTGTACACCAATGTCAACATCCCACGAGTTATGTACACCCAGCATCAACACCCCCCGAGTAACGTATATATATACCCAACATCAACACCACCCAAGTAATGTACACCCAATGTCAACATCCCACGAGTAATGTACACCCAGCATCAACGCCGCCCGAGAAACGTATATATATACCCAACATGAACACCACCCAAGTAATTTACACCCAATATCAACACCGCCTGAGTAATGTACACCCATCACAAAGTGAAAGAAATACTTAGAGATTTTGTGTCGCTCTACATCAGAGCCCCTAAAACCATCATCAGAATCTATGTTTGTGTGCAGCTAAATAAGAGATTGTCTTTGTTTGTCTCCTATAGCCTGATATTTCCTGGGGTGCGGCTTTCTTCTGACAGCCAGTTCAGTGACTTCCTGGATGGTCTTGGCCCTGCCCAGCTTGTGGGCCGGCAGACATTGGCCACACCTTCCATGGGTAAGCCTGACACTAAGATGGCTTCATTTTGTTCAAGTTACTCAGATTAATACTACAAAACACAGATGTGCTTAAGTGTTCACTGCATGACTTGATGTTGACTTGCTGATGTTCTTAGGTGACATCCAAATTGGAATGGTGGACAAGAAAGGATTGCTAGAGGTGGAAGTCATTCGAGCTCGTGGCCTTGTGGGAAAACCAGGCTCTAAGGCACTGCCAGGTGAGTCTAGTTCATCCATCATGCTTTTTGGAAGCTCCATGAAAATGAATTGCTGCATGGAGAGGGTGGGAGGGATAAGGCTCTTAGTCACCTTTGCCTGACTCTGCGTTTTCCCCTCCTAGCACCATATGTCAAAGTGTACCTTCTGGAAAACGGAGCCTGTGTAGCCAAAAAGAAAACGAAAGTCGCTCGGAAAACTTTGGATCCCCTCTATCAGCAGCAACTGTCGTTTGAGGACACTCCAGGCGGGAAGGTTCTGCAGGTACTGTGTCAATTCTCCAAAAATATAAATAGGCAAGCCAGTTCCCACCATGTTTGGTAAACAATCCATTTGATGTTGAAATGGTTGTTAGTAGTCAAAAAGGGGGAAAATATGTATGTACATATAAGTTTGGCAGAGATTGGCTAGCTGAAGCTGGTGTTTCCTTGCAATTATATTTACCTTATATATTTGAATTATATATTAGTATGAGTATGACTGAGTGTATGGATGTTTGACTTTGGCTTCTCTGCTTTTGACAGATTATTGTGTGGGGGGACTATGGACGCATGGACCACAAATCCTTTATGGGAGCTGCTCAGATACTTTTAGACGATCTTGACTTGTCCAACATGGTGATTGGCTGGTTCAAGCTCTTCCCCCCTTCCTCATTGGTGGACCCAACACTGGCACCTTTGACCAGGAGAGCTTCCCAATCGTCACTGGACAGTTCCTCTGGACCTTATGCTCGTTCATAGCAGTGCAAGAAAAGATAGCGTTGTTGTAGCAGCCAGTGTTGGAGTTTAAAGTCTCGACAGGCCACGCCCTGGTTTCCCTGGTTACAATGCATGCTTGATGTTGTGTCCTCTGAGCCTGTTTCTAGGGATGCAAAGGTGATCCTGTGTTTTTGGCAAAAGTTGCACACATTGTGCGCTCCAAAAACCCTTATGGGGAGAACCAGACAGAAGCAGCATGAACGAACTTTTGAACATGGAGTTGCGTGATGCTAGGTTTTCATCCAATCTGAAGCCATGGAGGGTGGACTGAGAACCAGTCAATGAGTTCTACAGAAGCCCTTTTTTAAAATAAAAAATACAACTAAAAATCAAAGTCATTAATCTTGTTTTTTTGTTTTGTTTATTGTATTTATTTATGGTTTTTTTTCTGGCTCTTGTCAACGTACAAGATGGAGTAACGACGTCGCTTATCAGATGCCTGGTTATGCCACAGCAATGCAGAAGTTAGATCAGGGGCAGTGAGACGCGACAGCAGGATAGGGTGTAAGCCAGCGCAAGGCACCCGCGCTCCATGCAGCCTAGTGAACCCAGATTAGCTACACGCCCTCACAGCTAAAGTAGGTCCTGAGAAATTGTGAGTCAACTTTTCAAAATGGCTGTAACTGACGCTCCAGGTCATTAACACCACATCCCAGAACAAGATGACCTTTTCTGATCTATCATAATTACTTCTCTGTTGATATATTGTATGAAATTTAAAAGAGGAAAAAATTTTTTTGCATGATCACAAATTTAGCTGAACTTTAAAAAAAAAAAATAATTATTTTCTTGAGGCTGCAACTTGCAAAAAAAAAGAATAAAAAGAAAAATGATAGAGATCAGCCATTTTCAACAATTTATATTATTTTTAAAGGTGAATTTCACTAGTGCATGGTTTTAAAAGGGAGTGAATGTAACGCCGTGATTCAAAGAGACACACCGTGTTTGTCGCCTGTCACACCACACACTGCTCTCTATTTTTACAGACAGGAAGCTTAAAAAAGATTTATAGCTTATTAACAAGAACGACCTGTTTATGTGACAAGATAATATTAAAATAAATGTAAAGTATTAATTTCATTGTAAAGGCGCAAGCCTTAAGAAGACAGAAATTATGTGCAAATTGTACATTTCTCAATTCTGTCCTCCCCCAGGTCATTGTACTACTCATTACCGTCATTGTCCAATTCCCCTGGTTCCGTCCCTGTTCCTTCAGAACTGTAAATTATCTTACAGTTCTGGATTCTTTATGTCTGTATTTCTTTTATGAATTTGATTTGTCTAACAAGCATGTTGAAAAGGGATTTTTTGCAACATGGCTTGGGCACACAGTAACTCAGCATGTTTTGATAGAAAAGAGATATTTGGATTTTTGCAGTTTTCTTGTACAGTGCATGTAAAAAGAAAAAAAACAAAAAACTAAGTTACTTTTTTCCTTCACCTTGAATTGAATTCTACAGCAAATGAGTTATCGGGCTTTTGTGGCCAACTGTTGAGATGTTTATCGAGACATTCCACCTCCTGGTATCATTATGTTTCTGATTAAAAAAAAAAATATCAAAAAAAAAAGAATGACAAAGGAAAATGGTTTTATATTTAATAGTGGTTGACTACAAAATAGTGTAAGGTTGCATCTTTTATTTTATTATTGTTGTAAAAAAATAGAGTAATACAAACAAAAAATAATAAACCGATAAACTGGATTCGCGGGATGAATTTTATCTAAGCGAGCAGCGGAGAGTCCTGTACTGTAATGTATTTTGCTGTAAAGTTCAATTTTAGCGGCGCTGTTTGTGAAACAACAAATGACTCAAAAAGTACAGAAAATGGGGATTTGCCACACGATGAACTTTTGACTTTTGTTTGTCGTTTTTGGGAAAATAAAATTACTTTAATATATATAAATATATTTTTTGTTAGTTTATTTTACAAGCCAAGACCAATTTTTTATTTCCTATTTTTAGTAATTATTAAATGCTTCCGATGATTGGGAAGTAAATGAGTCTTAAGAGTGTTTAAAATGTTTTAATGAGACCGAATCGTGAGGCATTATTCCTCTCTACAACATTCAACATTTTTCTTTGTTTCTGTAACAAGCTCTGTAATTTTCTTTTGCTTTGCATTGTACATAGGCTTACCATACATGCACACGCACAAACCTGCGAATGGAGTGGATTCAAAACACACGCAAATGTAAAAAGGCACAGCATTTCGGAGGAAGGGGTAATGCCTCATGAAAATATCGATAAGACTGCTGTTATTAACCCCGGAATGGCTATTCATTTTTTCCGGTGCAATGTGTTTATGCCAAGGTTATGTCTTGGTAAAGAATGGTTGAGTACAGAGATTTATGTAAGTTATTTTTCAAATTAACAATAAAAAATGGATATAACACAGATACTGAGTACCAGCAACAAATCAAACAGATGTTGTAGCTCTCCCCCAGTTCTTTGTTTTAAACTGCCCGGATAACTTGTGTTTCAGCAGTATAAACTATCAACAGAAAACCACCAACTGACACCTTCCCCACAAATGCATAAAGACTGAACAATATGGAATACAATCTATTATTATACATTTATTAAAATGTTTTTTTTTCCAACATAATGTCTTCAACCTTACGATTTAGCCATGTGAATATGCAAATAAAATACAAAACCTAAATAGTAATAAGAAGAAGGATAAGTAATAGGTAGGTAATCTGAACCTTTAGAGTGACCCAACATAAATCAGACACAGATCTGACTACTTTACTGAGTTCAGTCAACAGTAATTCTGGTGATGGTATTTCAGACTGATAATAGAGTCTTTACATGTTTGTAATGGTGGTGTTTGTTTATCAGGTTGTTCTGCAGGGTCGCGTTTGCGTCAATCTCTGTATTGTTTGCGTTGTCAGGCTTCCACACCGCCTCTGTCCGCACTACATCTTCGCGACAGCTGTCCGCACATTTGCTTTTCGCGTCCGTCTCCTCAGCCACTGAAACCCCTGTTGCTCAACCCAGCTGGCGGCAGTTCAGGTCCATGTATCAAACACCGAGCCTCCAGTCCGGGGAACTTTCCAGAAACCCCCAGCAACAGCTGAAAAACAAGCATATTCTTATAGCACCTCTGAAAACCAATTTTTACTGTTAATGACAAAGACTTGCTGTCATATTTTTGAGCAATTGCTTAATGTGGAGGAACACGGTTAAATGTGCTTTTTTCAGCCAGTAGAGCATAGTGGTAGGGATATTGGTCCTGAAAATAATTTTCAGATCTGTACTGGATACTGAGATAAGGGAATGTTGCTTCTCTAGGATCTGGGCTGAGCAGACTCACGGTGCAGGTCAGACCGCTATATATCACTGTGCGCATGTTTCTGGAGCCTACCACGCCTTTTTATTCTTAGTCTACAAATGGCTGGCTCTAGCTATAGGCAGAATAGATAGTAATCGGGGGCCCACAAATTACCAGTATTGCGGAGGAAGTGGAATCATCAGTTTTCTTGGTAGGGGGCCTCCCAAGGGCTCCTGAAAAGGTAGAGCCAGCCCTGAGTGCACATCTGGTACAATGCTACTGGTGCGTATTCAGCAAAAGCAACATCCGGCAGCCATAAGTACGCAAAGGAAAGGTCAAAATCTCAGTTCTCTGATGAACTTGCTAACAGTTGTTCTATCATGCACACTAGTGATCAACCCCTACAAGTCAGGTTTCATTTGATTCATGACACTATTTTTACCTAATCAGCAAAGGATGTTGATACCTGGAGGAGGCTAATTTCAATGGGTTAAGAAAATTATTTTATTAGCTGCTATCAAGTTGATGTCAACTCCTGCAGGCCATATAGAGGACATTTCTCCAGAATGATCCATCTTGTTCCCAGATCGTGACAGTTCCCAACAACATATTCTGTGTAATAACTGAGTCCATCCATTTTATTGTTGGCCGACTTCTTCCTCTTTAGCTATCAGCAGGATCTTCTCCATAATACTGACCAGTTTTCATACCCATATGGTGTCATACCATATTCTCTTTTGATCTTTGATGTTAGCGATACATCGGGACTTTTGAAGATTTTATCTAGGTCTTTCATCATCTGCCAAGTGCTATTTTGTGACATATTTCTCAACTGTCTGATCTTTTGTTGTTGATAATGTGCCAGTTGTTGAACCATCATGTCACACCCACCCGGGCACGCCCCCCTAGGATGACAGCTGATCTGGCTTAACCCCAATAGGGAGTCCTATTTAGTCCTCGCATCAGCAACAGGTCGGTGTGAGGTATTGTTGGCATGCCACTACTGAGCGCTCTAACTCTCTGTTTTCCCCGCAGTAACGTTCCGTCCGCCTGGCCCTCCCCGAGTTACCCGCACCTCCTGCCTGCCCTCCTTCCCGTCCGCCCTCCCCGTGACTTTCCTCGTGGTATTCCCTTTGTACTCCTGTGTCCTCGGACAGACCTTTCGGCGACTCGACCCTCGGACCCCCTTTTGACTACGGCTTTGGAACACGTCTCGGCTTTTTGGAAACCTGCGCGGACGGATCCCGGTGAAGACCCTGCTTCGTTACTTGACCACTCTCTGTTTTGTCCCCAATAAACCTGGTTGCCCGGAAACCCTCTGTCCTGGTCTTGTATCACGGAACACATCAATACTAAGGTGATCTGCTGATCCTATGGTTACAACCTTTGTTTTCTTCACATTTAGCCATAGTGCCATCAAGGTGGTCCTCCAACTTACAGGGAAAAACTTTAGGGTTGGTGGCAGGACTGGCACTCCAGCCATCAGAAAAAAACTCACATTGGTCCATTCAAACTAGTCTGGTGCTGAGGTATCACCCACTTCATGGCCGCACTCAGGTTCTCATCCCTGAGGTGGTTTGTCGTGCAGTAGGTACGGCAACGCACTGTAATCAGTGCATGCTCCTTACCATCTTTCCCATTTGTTCTATAACATTCCTTATACCCAAATTCAGATCTTCTTCTGCTGTGTTTGGTGTCATCAGCCAATTGAAGGATGTCAACATTTCTTCCACTACTCTGGAATTACAGTTGTCTCCTTCCAATCCATCTTCTCCCATTACATGCTCTCCATACAAGTTGAATAGGTTTGGTAAATATTAATTATTGGACTCTGTGTAATTAATTTCACCAGACATGCATGCGTTTTTATGATCGACTAGGAATAATGTATTCTTAGCAGAAAACTTTTACGGAGTCTTGTATTGGAACAGAAAGCACGTAAACATAGTCAGTTGTGTAACTTCCTGGTGGTTTCTCATGAGGAAGAAGTGCCACAGTTTCAAAGACAGAGACCAAAAATACTGGCATTTCCCAGAGCCTCTGTGAAGCGACGGCTGCGCCGACTTCAGCTTGTCAGGTATTCTAATTTCCTTATAAGTCTTCTCCACTGGGAAAAGATATTATTGGTGTAAATGTCAGGTTGTCTTAATGTTATGAAAGGGAAGGGGGGATTTCATAACACAATTACCAGCAGATCAAAGGTCATCTAGTTAACTCATTTAAAACACGTTTGTTTGTGCAAAATTTTATTTTTGGTGCAAGATTAATGATTACATTTCAGGCTGTTTGAAGTGCTGTCTAACCACAGTAAATTAAAAAATATTCAGTACCTGTTTGAAGTAGCCATTTATCAGCTGTTGGAAATGACTTAGAAATTTACAAAAGTTTAAGGGTTTATGTGTATAAGTTATTCTCCCAGAATTTTGATTGTGTGCTGCCAAGCGAGTGCCACGTTCACAGAAAAGTCGATCTTCCATGCTTCTGTTAGCTCTTGTTGCCTGCAGTGATTGTTTATGACAATGCTGTGAAATCACACATTTTTTTTTAGCTAACAGGCATCATTCTGAAGATGCACAGAGTGTATCCAGAGTTAAAGCAGCTCATGGTCCAGTGTTTGTCCACTGCTGCACTGCTCAACACCTCAGATCGCAGGGAAGCCTACAAACGTTGCTTCCCTCGCCTTCTCACCTCCTTCGCCATAAGTCTGGCCTTTAGTGTCCTCCTCTTCCTCAGCTTCTTATCTCTGAAGTACGAGAGGGCGGTGCTGGGGTGCATTGCGGGCCTGAGCTTAGCTGTTACCACACCTGCCTTATTCATTTCCAAGGATGTTCGCTGTTTCGGGGTCCTCTTCCTGATCTCCTGTGGCATGCGGCAAGGGAGGAATCTGCTCATAACTGCCGGGACCGGTATAGTGATCTTCTGGAATGTTCAGAACACATTCAGCAACCTCAAGGAGCTGGCCAGGAGCATGATCTGCAACCTGGAGACCAGGCGGATTCTCATTGACCTCACACCAATTAGCAACTATGTTAAAATGCTAAAATGGATCGGCAAGCAACTCCAGGCAAACCCCCATTTTGGAATGGTCGATTTCAAGACTCAGCTACACGTCTCATCCAGGGTTGACTCTAAAGACCTGGAGAATATGCTGAAGCATGCAGAGAAAACGTTAAATGCCACAGCAGACCACGTACATGGTGTATTGGACACCATGTCCTCCATAAGCCAGATAGTAGGTCCAGTCCTTGGTCTCTTTCTGGTCTTGGTTTTCACGGTATTGTACGCAAGGCAGTACCAGCACAACAAAAAATTTCAGAACACCTTTATCACCAGCCACTTCATCGAGTATGATAGGAGGCAACAAGCTACGGGACAGATTTCTGTCCTGCCCCTGACAAAAAATGAAGCGGCTCTCTACACCACGATCCCATCTCTTTGGTTCACCACCAAGGAGGGCAAAGCCATGCTGAAGTTCAGTCTTCCTGTCCTGACTAACTTCTTAGTCTGGGTTTTATTTATGGTCATCGATGCTCTTATCTACTGGCTGATTGTTATCATCAAAACCCATCTAGAAAGTTTGGAACCATTCAACGTTCCCCTGAAAATCAGCTCTACTGTAAGTGCGGTTGTACCACTCGTTAATTCCTTGTTTGTTTGATTTATCTTCATTGTATTCTCATGGTTGAAAGTACTGTGTTTTGTTTCCCAGGAAGAAAAAATCATCATTGGCATTAATTTTCAGGATGACACAGAGAGCAGGGATTTCTCATATTCTGTGGCCCTCTTTGAGGAGAAATGTCTTCCTAATCCCACTTTGATGACTTACAACTCCACAGTCCCGCTCACTGTCATCCTTGTCATCTTGGCCTTCCTGGTTCTCCTCTCTGGCAAACTCCAGCAGGTCCGACTCTTGGTATCGACTAAGCTCTACAGCCAGGCCTCTGACAAAAGAGTCCAGTACCTGCACTCGGAAATAGTCTTGGACAGGCAGACAGAGTGGAATGCCCAGAAGACTGCTCTGATGAAACAACTGAGAGAGGTTTGTCATCTTTTACTTCATTTGGAGGATATAAGTCTTGCCCATTTTGGCAATTTTGACTCAAGCCTTTTAAACATTAGTTTATTGCAATATTAAATTGTATTTCTCAAACATACTGTTTCTCGTACTCTTCGATCTCAGGTTCATAATGTGTTTGTCGTTCCCTGCAGGAGATTAAAGACTAGGGGGGACAGAGCCTTTCAGTCTGCGGCTCCCAGGCTTTCCAATAATCTCCCGCTACAATTATGTTTGGCAGACTCCGTGGATTCTTTTAAAAAACAGTTAACAACTTATTTTTTAATCTGGCATTTAATCTGGCTTGTTTATATTTTTATTGATATTGACTGCATTATAATTATCTGTCATCATTTATTCTAATGTCTTAATGTTTCTTGTCTACTTCTTTTTATTTATTTATTTTGTGGTCAGAGCGTGTCTCACGGTCAGTGCGTGAGACTTGAGAGCCCTGTCTTACCGCATTCATAGGATCTTGATCTGCCACTTCCACATTGTTTGAACTCCATCTGTGGAGTAATAGGATCACGTGTAATTTATTTTGGAATTTACCCGGAAACAACAAATGCTATTTTCTGATTGGCTGGTACGTGGCTGTATAACTCTGGACAGCTATGAACTGGCGGAAAACTGCACTCCGTATGCCGGCGCATCGCCCATTATTTCTGTATAACAGGACACTTTGTGGGCGTTATAGTACCTACTGTACCGGCTGAATTATCGAAACAGCTCAAGGACTGATGATTCATAAAAAAGGAGCGGGGGTATTGTTCTCATGAATTCACCGTAAGAGCTATAAAAAGAAAAGAATTAAAATCAAAATAAATATGTTCCCCGCAACTTCAATGTACAAACGCGTATAAACATTAATAAGCTCCTTTTAGATTCCACTGCTGCATAATTTAAATTTCACTGATAAATACATTTACCTTGTTCACACTATGAATCAGGCACATACCTCCTTTATCGTTTGACTGTACACGTCAAAAGTATTTATAGCATTCACATAAAAATGGAACATAAAGGAAAATACATGAGTTGCAAATAAAAACGGGGGGTGATAACACTCAGATAAGAATGCCTTAATTCACAGCTATTCACATTGACCCCTTAATTCTCCGCGTGAGAAACACAAGGCGTGGCGCGTGGGCGGGTGACGTGGTTCAGACGCGCGTGTCTCACGGTCAATGCGCGAGACTTCAGAGCTCTGCTTACTCATTTTGGGTGAAATTTTAGAAAATCATGAGAAGCACGTAAGGTTTTCTTTTTCTGCCCTACGGTTCCTGGCATAAGCTACTGTGGATATGCAATGATAGAAAATAAAAGAATATATTTCATGTAGCATAATTTAGTCCAAAGTTCACTCAATTTGTATGCAATTTAACGCACATTAAATTGTACAGAGATTCACAAATAATCTTCACGTTTTATTCACAGGCCAGCTTCTGGTTTCCGATATTGTTCCATGATAAAAAGGACAATTTCTGACTAACCTCACCAGGATCAATGCAATCAAGGCAAGTGATTTTCTCTGGGAAAATATACATAATATTACTTATTGATATTAATATTTTTAAAACGTAATGCAATATTTGAATAGGCTATTTCAAATTAATTCATGTTTTTAAGCCTGTAAGGCTTGTAGAGTTAATAATTCCCCTAAATGTTGTTTTCCTTTTATGTTTTGGGAATAGTATTAATTTGGGGAAGTATAAGTGTATAAAGAAAAATGAGGGTGAAATGATTCTGCTGTAAGAATTTGATCTATCAACAAACAGATGTCTAGCTTTCAGGGCCGGGAATGAGGCATGCTGGTACAAGGGTCACGCTTCTGCAGGATGCTGTGGTACCTTCAAATCGCCAAATACACTACAAAGTAAACAATGACAACAATTCGGAAATTAATAGGCAGCAGAGTAACATTGTTTTAGTTCCTTAGCCACGATGTATGTAAAAAGGTCCACCATGATTTGCATTGAGTATATTAGGTTCTTACGCTTCTGTCTGAACATTTGGTATAATAAATGTCAGCTTCAGTGTTAAGTTGCAGTTTGCATTGTGTGCTGCAATATCTTCAAAGTCATGAGCCATATTAAACTAGTTAATCTATCATACTACCAAACCAGTTGAGACCAGTTGACTAAGTTTGACTCACTTCTGCATGAACTTCCATTAGGGATTATTTTGGTGATCTGTGCCCTGTTTAAACAGATTCATTCATATACAGATATCATTGTAGTGTATAAATCAGCTTCACATATATTAAACAAAGCCTTGTTACAGTGTGAGAGTTAGACATAGCATCTAGCAGAGTAGGAGAGCTGAAATGTAATATGTTCTGAGAACTGAGTTTACCCTCACAGTGTTTAAATGAACTCAGGTTGAAAATGTTTGTGTTCTCCAGACAACGCTGGCCTGCAGGCCGTTTAAAAAAACGCACGTTTTCATTTTCACCTGCAGGTCTGAAGTGTTTGCCTATGATTCATGAATATGCTTCTAGAATTTACAAAAAAAAAAACGAAACAAAATGGAATCGGCTTATTTTCTATGAAGACACACTCCGCTGTATTCCCAGTGTTTATCGCTATTCGTTTTTTTGCACGGCAGGAGATCTGCAGATAGATGTAGAATACCCGAATTTGAGGATCTATCTCATTCTCTTTTGTTCAGATCTCTGGTTTACAGCATTTATAGTTTTATCACATGGACATTTAAGGAGGACATCACTGAGATAACAGCTACAGGGATCTGATTTCTTGTTGCTGTAGGTACAAAGCTCTGGAATTTGAGATGTAAAGCATGACAGCTCATGGTCATCAAAGACAAAAAGGATGTCGTTGCAGAGTGAATGGGGCTGCAGTGCACAGGCAGCTCACCCAGAACCTCATTGTGTCTGCAGGCTGGAAACCTGTGCTGCTTGATGAAGTTTCCTACAGAGAAGTTCAGGACAGGCTTGTTCTGTTGACCCAGTTACATTTCTCTCCCATGATTGGGTTGCTGATCTACGTCCTGAAGGACAGAGATAAGCCATGCTTAGTGTATTTGTCTGCTGGATTTTCATCCATATTGCAATGGTTACTGCAGTATAATTGTTAACCATGCTTTTGTTTGAGTTAATGCATTGCCAGAATTCTGGAAGGTTCTACTTCCAACATTAATAAAAAAAAATACCATACAGCTATAGAAAATAAAATCTAGCTAAAAATAACAGTATCCATCCATCCATCCATCCAAAATAACAGTAAATAATGATAATTCAAACAGCTATTTTAAGCAAAAATGCGATTCCGATGCCGACTAGGTGATATAGCTGAATGTAACAACAAAATGAAACCAACAGAGAAGAAGTCATCTTTGTAAGAGTATGGAAAACGTGTGTGAAATGAGGCCTGTGAAAGAGAAATCGAGAGCAGAGGAATGCAAATGAAGGAGAAGTAGACATCATTATGCTCAATAACTGTCCTTTTCATTGTGCCTTAACTATCCGGCTAATCGACCTGTATTAAAAGGACTATTGCTTTAGCTAAAAGCTAAATGAGCTAAATGAACCCACAGCCTTCAGCAGAGCCGCTGCAAGCCAACGTCTGACTACATCACTGGTAATTCTATATATATCTTTTGTTTTATTTTAAGGCCGTTCTTTATTATTATTATTTTTGGCCTTGGGGACTGTTGACCCATCCATGCTAACAAGGTAATTCAGTTGAGCGCAACAGAAATTTCTGGCTGAAACGTGAATGTATCAAAACATGCTTCTAGCGCTGAAGCTCTCTTTCCCTTGTGTCCCGTCTTGAACTTGCAGCTCTGGCTCCAGTACTAATTTTCACTTGTTACTGGTCACTCACCAGAAGCTCAGCCTAACTACACTTATCCCCATTGGACTGCTAGGTAACTTGTATGCTTGTAATGTACTGTCTGCCTTACTTGTACACCGCTTCGAATAAAACTGTTAAATCTGTTAAGTAAATAAATAAATGTTAATGAATATCAGTAGTATTTTAACATTGACTAAAAGATGCTTCACGTCATTTTAGGCTTAGTGGTATATTTATGCTTCCTGGCATTAGTATTTGTAATGAATACTGCTCATACATTCATCACGATAATACAATCCATGCTGCAGACTTGGTTAAAAGAGTAATTTGAATGCTTTTGCATAATCGTAAAGTGCGAGATGACATGACAAAACTCACAATTGTGATATTAATCCTTTGAAATAATGTTGTATCATTCATAAAAATGATTATTTACTTTGTAGCAGGACCCGATACCATGTGGCAGAAACCCAGACTCTCACCGTGGTTCACTTACAGAGTAACCCTGTCATCTCCTATCATAAGTGAAATATTATTTTTTCCTCCAGAGCATAAAGTGAAAGTGGTCTGATGAGGTCTTTTATGCACAATTATCCATTACACCAAATGAGCTAAATTTTTTTTAGATTTAATCAGTCCTGTTCAATGAAGCCTAGTGATCACTTGGGAAATGGGTTTAAGGAAAGAAATGTTGCCCAACGTTAACCGTGTTTCACGTCTCGGCCGTGTGCATGTCACTGCAGAATATTCTGGAAATACTGCCATGCAGGCACATTGCAAGCATTGTTTTGCTGCTCAAAGTATTTCACCATTCAGGAAAGGACATCCAAATGCAACATATCTGTTATCATTCTGTCTTAAAGTAGACAAGGCACATTTTGTATTTTTTTCCCATCCAGGATGTTCTCCTGCCTGGATCCCTGTGCTGCCTGCCGTAGGCTCTTGCCTCCACCCCCTGTGATTTTTGAAGGGTAAAACTAAGAACAATGACAGTTCTGATAGATGACGCAAACATGCACCTAAGAAACCCAAATATTGCAAAAATGCTGAAAGGAGGAGAGCACTAATCAGAGAGCAGTATTGCCAGGGCCGTAATAACCACCAGACTCACTCAATTGTCCTTATAATGGTCTATTTGCTAAAAAGTGGCCTCTTCATAAATACTGGAATGATTTCATGCACATTTATTTTAGAAATCATTGGAGCAGATTGCTTCCTGATGTCATCAGGCCTGTATACCTAAACATAGCTTGTAACTCCTCCAAAAGGAAGACGCCCCCCCCCCCCACACCCCACTCCGGGTTTTTGGCTAAAACTAACGCCTCAGCTGTTCTGAAGATGAACGGCACCACAACGAACGGCGGCGCACCCCACGGAGCAGATCGCCAGTGACTCGCATCACACCGCTGACCCGTTAAATTGCAGTTATCTCGTATTAAGTATGAGATGGCCACGGTGTCCAGAGTCTGCCCTCCTCAGTCTGCTGCATGCCGTGCGATTCGTGCGAGCCGTTATGGCACGAGAGTCTGCGATATCAGGATGGAATCAGAATCAGGCTGTGCTTTATTGGCCGTGCAAGTTCACAATTGGAAGGAATTTGTTTTGGCATGGTGCTTGCAGTGACATTACACAACCAGAGAGTAGTGTACTGATCAGAGAGCAGAGCAACATTCACACTCAGTGATAAATGGTGAATAGAGATGCTATATTAATATGTATAAATTCTCTTTTTGCCTACCCCATCTCGCTTTCCATGAGAGACACATACAGGTGAGAACAAGCTTGGGATCACAGCCAAGGGTCAGCCACCTAGCAACCCTGGGAGTTAAGGGCCTCGCTCAAGGGCCCACAGACATGTGACTGTTTTGCCAAAGCCGGACTTACTGTAGACAGACACATGGGTTTATTCCTCTGAGCCACTCAGCCCATAAGAAGCGGGGCTCTCAGGCTATTAAGCCACGTGGCACTTAAAATAGTAAACATGTGAAATAAATGTGTGACAGTGGACTTTTGCTGTAACGCATGAATAATGTCAGTTTGTTCTAGAGGGCCACTGCTAGGGGAAAAAAGCAGTTTTGTGTCTTGAAGCCTCGGTTTTTATTAAACGGCAGGGCAGCTTTAAACTGCAGGTTTACCCAGGCCAAAGCCCAGGGGCCTCCGCTAAAATGGGCCTCAACCAATCTTATTTAGTAAAATTTTAAACCTCAAGTCGGCATCCGTTTCATATCTTGCAAGATTGTCCGATATTGAACAATAAACTGAACTCCCCCCCCTCGGCAAATTCTAAAATTCAAAAAGCACCGTCACATCGTGCCCACAAAACCTCGGTAAAGTTTCTTTGCCTGAAGTTCTGGTACGATGCCCCATAAATAGCATGTTTTATATCCTAGCGGGTCTCAGAATTCGCCCTTCAAATCACAATTTTCTGTCTCTGTTGTAATTGTACATAAAATATCTTAAGACTGTAGTTTAACAGGTCGTCTGTTGAATTTCACTAACAACTTAATAGTTTAGTAACTACAGAGTATTTCGAAGTATATTCCTCTCAATGAAGACTAGCAAATGAGTGCAACTGAGTATCAAAGTGCTTCTTAATGCTGCTGCTTTTTGGCTTGAGCAGAGTAAATATGAAATATGGCTAAATATGCATTTATGTCAATTAAAAAATGAGGTCAAAAAGATTAGACTTCATCTTCAGGGCTGGCTTTACTGAAGGAACAATACTTTGTTTTAAGAAGCATTTGAGTAACAGATCATATTTGATTGAGATTGTCATGCATCTTGAAAGTTTAGGTCTTTGTTCCTCATAGTTTGCATCTTTATTCAATGTCACAATAAATCTTGTACTTCTTGTCTTCATTCTTCTTCATCGTTTGTTTAGATGTTCTTCTCTATATTACATGTGAAAATTATATATAAAAAGAAGTGTACAAATTCCTGTTTCCAAAGTATTTGCATTGTACCCTGAAAATAAGTGGATGAATGTGTTAAGAAATACCAATCTTTAAAATTACTTAAAAAGTCTTTTTGAGTGCTTTTTTTAAATGAAACACCATGCATCCTTATTATTGTATATAATTATAATAAGTTGAACAACCAAACAGAGACACAATCAATTTTCAATTATTACAAAATCAGTTTATTCAGGATTAAAAAGGCACTTTCTGAGGTGGAAATTTGCAAAAAAAAATTACAAAAGAAATATATATATGTATATATATATATATACATATATATATACATGCATACATATAT
>JAODKC010000137.1:11166717-11188724 GCA_026777985.1 Mormyrops attenuatus
AATGTTTTAACAGACTGCAATTTTACAACGTAGTCTGACCCTTTGGCTTGACCTACCCTAGCTTGGCTCACCACAACCACAGAATTTATTTTGATTATTGTAAATAGGAAGGAAGCAAGCCAATGTTCAACTCTTATACTCAGCACCCAGTCCATACAAAAAATCCTGTTGGCCACTCTAAATTGTATGAGTTTGAGTCAACCAATCAACAGCTCTACAAGATGGCTGCCATATGTAATAAAGACGACGTTATAATATCAAGTAGCATTCCTGCAGGATTTTTTCGGTGCTTTTCATAAAACAAATTCAATCAAGATCAGTAAAATAAAAAAGCTCTTGATTCCTTGAGATTGCAGAGATCATAGCGGAAGATGCATTGTTTTCAGGATGATTATTCTTGGTTTTCCTGGTGATTGGCAAAATGGTAGAAGAAAGTGTTGTTGGACATGGCCTCAAGTTCACCTGAAAGAGAATGAGGAATAACAAAGCCATCCAATGGGGTTCCCATAAATATGACCACAGAGTTCAACAACAAACGTCTAAAAGCGTTTTAGTTAAGTGCATTTGCTAGCTAATTAGAATGTCAGTGGAGTGTATTCAGTCACGCAGGAGATGCACATGAGAGAGACAGCTACATTTTTCACATATTTATAGGAGTCAATATATTAAAACAGCCAGGTAAGCCGCTTCATTAAGTGTGTGCAGTAAATTCTTCGTCAATGTTAATTTTATCGTCAACTTAACGGACCTGTTGAACAGCTCTCTGTAATTAGACGAGGCTCAATTCTGAAACTGAGTTTATGTAATAATTGCCGTGTGACCAGCGTATGGTGAAACGCTGACAGGAACTCGATGATCCTAGACGATTCTGTCTCCAGTGTTTATATATGTAATTCTCAAGAACACAAGAAAGTCCCCCGAACGCGCACACACTTCTTCTGAAATTCATCAACTCTTTTAACATATAACAGCAGTGGTTGTGGCGATTGGCAAATCAAATGTAACAAAATTCAGACCAGTGTCAGCTTCGGGGAAAATGAAAAGAAAGCGACAACTTTTTAGACTGGGAAATATAGGCATGTAAAACAACATCCATCCATCCATCCATTTTCTGTAACTGCTGAATCCCAACTGGGGTCGCGGGGGGGACCGGAGCCTATCCCGGGAACAATGGCCGCAGGCATAATGTAAAACAACAAAGTTCTAAAAAGTATTTTTCCACGCTAAAAGAACTGAAAGTTGCCCATGCCCTTTGGTGTGGATATGATAATCTGGTAAGGAAAAAATAAACTGTAACAGTGACGATATACAGGTAACCTTTTTGTGCTGTGTTACTGGGTAGTGTTGCTCCCCAGTGTGGCTAGGGCACTTTCCAAATTGATATTGGACAACAAATTTCTATTTGAAAAACTTTGATGGGCAGCAGGCAACTTCTTGCGATCATCCAAATCCAGACGAATTGTCCTTTGTCTCACCGGGTTGGCAACTGCCCAGAAACATTGCTCAAATTGCCCTGTGTATCATCACCTTAAGTACATACTAACATCTGACCTTGGGTAGCCCCACCCCAGAACTAGCCCAGGTGTCCTTCTCCTGCATGCTGCCTACCTGAAGCAGCACTTTACCTGAGAGGGTAACTGGAGGCTGCAGTCTCTCCCCACACGCCGGGGCTAGGAGGGCAGTCCCACCACTACGCCTCCGTACGGCTTTCTGACCACCGCCGTGGGAGTCCTTATCTGGAAAACCAACAATGACACGGAGTTACTGGAATCCAGCTTTTCACCGAAACGGAATGGCAGTTTGGTGAACAGATTGATTTGTTGCTACTAAGTGACAGACCAGCAGCCAGACACACCCTGGTACTGGAAAAATATGGGAACATACGTTTCTTACACAAGACTGTCCAGAACTATAATTAGCAACTAAATAACTGAAAACACCGTGACTTCCAGTTCAGTGCTTTATAGGAAGTGCAGTTTACGCTGCCTAAAATTACAGCAGGAGGAGAGACTGATGCATAACAGACCAAAACAGAAACTTGTCATTCAAACATTGTGAGATTTGTCTCTGCAATAATAATGAACACTGTATTATTCCTGGTTTATTGCTTTATTATGATGTCAATTTTTTTATGAACAGGTTGAAGTGTTTCACTAAATCTTTGCTGTTATATATATATAGATCCCACAGCACGAACACGGAAAGGGGTTAAGATCTCATCCAGTCTTACCAGCTCTCTCTGCTTTATGCGCTTGTAGACGAAATCGGAGAAGGGCTTGCGAGGGATGAAGCGTCCTGCCCCAGGTGTGACGTGCAAGGCGCCGTGCTCATACACCACCTTTCCCCTGGATATGGTCACCAGGGCAACACCATGGCACACCATCCCCTCGAAGATGTTGTAGTCCACCGCCTGGTGATGAGTTTTAGCTGAAATTGTCCTGTCAGTGTGGGGGACAAGCAGGTAAATGCAGTAACAGGTGAATTCAGAACAGCTGCAACTCTGGAACCTACAGTACAGAGGAACCTTGTGTTTTTGGATGCAGTACTACTTCAGTTGCAAGTCCTGTACGAACAATCAGTGACATGGTTGCCAACTTCGGTCAGATGGCTGGCATGAGATTTTCAATTCAAGACAAGTCTGCACACACATTTACATATATGTAACGATTTCATTACTTTGTAAGTAGTCTGTAGGGTTTACAAACTGGGCCAAAGCTTTGGACGTGGGTTGTTTTAGGTTTGTGATGGAATAATACCGATTTGCCGTAAGATTTGTTGCGTGAGCGTGAGAGTCTGAAAGCGTGAGTCACACCAGATGCGTGAGACCTGGCAACCCTGCAGTACTATTGAAAAGGTGTATTTAAAAATAATTCAAGTACAAACGTTTTACTATACTGGTCACACATGTCATTTTTATATTGCTGAAGGTTTTTTTTCATTTTGAAATGATGCTTCTAAAATCCTTAAGGAGCAGATATTGCTTACTACAACAAGGACGCACCATCTATCCCGTAAGTTTTATGTGTCTGAAAAGCACGCACTGCTGCAGAATCACGGCCATTACACAAGAAGGACAGTTCTGAATCAAAATAAATGAGTCCCAGTGCAACGGCTGTGTGTGAGTGTGCGCATTTTCGAAGTATGACACAAAATATCTGAAAAATGTCACAGGGAAACGAGGGTGAAATTTCCTCTGAGATGCAATTACTTCAAAGACTGAGCGCCGGAAAAATACCCCACTGTACTTCTTGATCTACTTACACAGCCTTAAAAATGAACCGCTGTTCTTTGCCATTTCAAGCCGTCCCACATTATGGATTATTCAGTGCGGCTCAATATCTTGCCAGCGGATGACAGTTGCTAAAGGCGGCCAGTTAATTTAAAGCTACACCTTAATCAATTAATTCTCTAATTTGTGCACTTGCATTGCAAGTCTCAACACTACGCAATGCAAGATTCATTCTCCACCTTTCGAAAAAGTGATTGAGCAATATTAACTGCTATTTGTCATTTACGTATCATTTACATAAGTAAACTTAACAGTATTACACCACGGACAGCGAGAAAGACTGTTTTTTTAAGTTTAAATATTTAATCTCACCCTCTGCACCAGTTCACAATAACACCAACAGAGTAAAATCTGCAAGTTTCATGGGGAAATTTCACAGTGCATATCCCTTAAGTGTTATAACTGGTGGTCAGAGGATGACTCACTCTAAATGCGCTATAAAGGTGAGGCAGTTACTGTCACAAAGGGCCTCCCTATAAACCCTGTATGAGGCAAGCGGCACAAGACCGATGCTCTTACACAAGAGCATTAACCGCATCTGCCGGGATCTTCGAGTTTTAGTGTAATGATGCTTTAACTAGCAGCGTAATATCATTAAAATTACTATCTGTACCACGCTGTTAAGAAAATGAAAAGGTGAAGTACAGTGTGCGTAGTCGTCATAAAAATGTAACACGTTTAAGAAATATATCAACTTCAATTATAAGAGACTTATATAATAAAAAAATACTTTTCAAATGACGCTATTTGATTTCCATGTGTTCAGAGTAGGATAAAATGCATACAGGAAGCGGACATACACTACTGTTCAGTCAGTTTCAATACGTTTGTTGCAACAATAAATGTAGATGGTTAATTTAATTTTAATATTTCGTGAATTTCATAGCGTTACGAACGGTTTCATTCAGACGGACACCGCGCATAGAAGGCTTGCTGCATCCGGGGCTGGGAAACGCAGTGCCGCAGTGTGAGGGTTTCGGGGTAGCGGGGAAGAACCGCTCATTGCCTCGGTGTGTTTGACGGATAAAGACAGCAAAACGGGGAAGTGAAGCTGGGATTAATCAGCAGAAGGAAAACTGCATGACCATAATCTGTACGTGCCGGACACTAACCACGCGCACGCACGCAGTTCAGAGACTTCATAAGTGACTTTTCACATTATTATGAGCATGGCTTGTTAAAAATGCTTATGCAGGTATCAGGCATATCTTTCGTCTAAATCTTAACTGTTTCTACATTTGTTTTATGGTATTTTGATAATTAACGGTCACAACAGGAATAGCAGTATTATTGGTGATACTTGTCCAAGCTGAAATGTTTGGCCAATGATGGACAATTTCTGCCCCGATCGATTTGCTGTATTAGTGTCAGTAATGGCATAAGAACCTACATGCAGCGACCCTGAAGCTGGGAGCTAAGACCCGGCAGTCTGGTTTCCTCTATGTGCTCTTTGTTCTAATTGCCGTCTACGTGAAGCAGCAGTGGGCAGTGTAGAGGTCCAACATCCTTAAAATGTACTAATGCTTTTCATGCATATCCCACTTCTGCGTCATACTGTACAACGTTACAGTACAGCGATAAGTAATAAGATGCTCAAGAGGAGAGCTCCCTCTGCTGTTACGAACAAGAGTAGCATCCAGGGTGATAAGGCAATTAATTGAATTTTACAATTATTATTACAGGGAAATGGATTGACATCGCCCACAGCACAGCCCCGCCCCCCCAGCCCACAGATTTACCTAATAATACTAATATGTATTTCTGTGTGTATATATAAACATGCACATTATTATTAATGTACTTCTCTAAATAGTGTATAGTATTATATGTACTACAACAATTCCATTTCTTATAAAAATAACAATAATTTTAAGTGTGACGGTAGAAAGGAAAACTGGGACTCGTTTAATATGTATTTAAAGATATACATAGGAAAAAGAAAACCACTGTTTCATTACAAAAACATCGACAATTAAAAAGGAGATGTTAGCTGCTTGAGAAAAACAATGTAAATGTAGTTTGGTTATTGTTATCCTGCAAAAAAAGTCCATAAAAGTAGTTTAGCATACAGTGCAACAGTCTTACCTCATTCTGTTTGGATCCCAAATTACCACATCTGCATCTGAACCTCTGTCGATCCTTCCTTTACGGGGGTAAATGTTGAATATTTTTGCTGCATTGCTGCTAGTGACAGCCACAAATCGGTTTTCGTCCATCTTTCCGCTATGCTTAAGGGGAAGTGACATCACAAAACACTGGGTCTCAGCATCCCTCCTAACCCCCAGTAAATGAAAATCGCTTTTTGACATTACCGAGGAAACTGTTAGCGAGAATTCTAACTGTGTCTACAAAACTCAGGGTTTTCTTATGGTTCAAAACAAATCACTGAAACGGAATTATTCCATCTGGTGGAAGCACTTTTCAGACAAAAGGGGTGAAATGACACAGAGAGCAGAGACTGAGTGCTGAAAATACACTCTGTGTTCGCTTATTTCTGCCTGAACTTGTCTCCCTCCCGAAGCATGATATCCCTTGGCCTGCAAACATCCTTCAGCAAAATGAAGCGGCTCACCTGCAGCCCTTGGGCTCAGAGCAGCCTGCTGCAGGCCACTGAACCGGGCCTTCACCTCCCGTTTCTCAGAAGGGTTGACTACAGTACTCGTATCTGGGGCACTGAAAGGACCACACTTCCTTATTAATGACTGCAGACTATCTGCGCTCCTCATGAAGCCTGTGCTAATCGCTGCTTAGCTACGTCTGCTGCGGCTGCCGCTGCATGCCCTTAAATTCATTGTGTATGCCTACATCGATAATTTATGCATTTGCTATACGATGGATGGCATAACCCGATTTGTTAACAAAGTTGTTTCAGAGTCCTGGTGGCAGTTTCCAGACCTCCTGAAAACTAAACGCATTTTACTATTTTACTGATCGGAATGGACTCACAGTTCGTTTCAGCTTCAAGGTAAAGATCAACTGAATCATCATGTGAGCCACTGACATCACAGCAAAATAATATGCTCCCAAAAACACACAGAACCCAGAAAGGCTAAAAGCAAAAGACTCATTCGAAGGATGCAGCGACTGACCACGCCCTTTTCCCAGATGACCGACATCCGGTCTTCCACACCGTTGACACCGTTGGGAATCTTGGTGAAGTCATCCTTGCCCAGTGCCTTCTGGCAGATGGAGAAGGTACAGTTATCGGTGCCGGTGACGCTGAGGTCGTCACTGGAGGGGAGGCACCGGTCACACCGTCAGTGTGGGTGAGAAGGCAAGCTTGTGCGCTTACTGCTCAATTGCTAACGGAAAACAAGCAGGAACAGCGAGTGCCACTGGACTGAAAACGCGGACTCTGTGAGTGGATGGCGGGATTGTCGGTTCCGAATGTGGAAACCAGTCTGTCTGCTACAGTAAATGCCACATAAAATGACATTTCATTGTACCAGAAGAATGGAAGCTTATGAAATGGGGATAAATGTACATTTAAATGTACATATATATTGAAATAGTCTTTTGAACTTTTTTTTATTGACATTGCACTGTTTCTCCATCAGTGGCAGTGTGGAGCCACTGCGGGACATACTTGGCCAGCAGATCCATGAGGTACCCGGGGGTGCTGGGATCCGGTCTCAGGGGCGGGCCCATGACGAATCCCGCCGCGTGGGCCCAATCTTGGTGCCAGTAGTGTGTGCCGTCTGTCCCCAGCCCGGCTGCTATGGGCTCTCCAAACACGACCCAGCCTGGGGGACAGAAAATATCTCAGTTGGGTCTTGGTCAGTGGAAGAAGGTTCAGGGTGCCTATGAGTAATGGTCATGTCTCCCCCCCCCCCCCCCACATGCTTTGTCGTCTGCGTCACCTTGCTGCCGTGCATGGCGCACCACCTTTGCGGCGGACTTGCTCATGACGTGCACCACATACAGAGGGCAGTTGGTGGTGTGCGCGATAGTTGCGGCCCGCTGTGTGGCCTCTGCCTCCACCTCCTCGGGACGGCACATTTCATGACCCTCAGGCCCCGTGATGCCCAGGGAGAGCATCCTCTTTGCCCCCTGTATCACAAATGGACACTTGCATTGAACGTGTGCAACCTTGTATGACAGGCTCTTCTACATGAATAAACAATGATAAAAATGACGTCGTGGCCGAATGCTTCAGAGCAGAAAGGCTTGGATGAGTGGAAGCCTGATTGCATTTTAGCAGATTTCATTGGAAGAGTGTATTAAAATACACAAGCTGGTTCAGTCACGAAAAACCCTTCCCATCTGATCTAGGGCCTCCCCATACATACATACCTTTAAACTAAAACCAGCCAGTCCCCATTCAAACACAAAAACTGACCAATCACATTCAGACAAATCCTCATTCCCTGGGGGTGGCGAATACCTCTGTGTCTGTGATTCGAGTCCTGGCGTCGGCAGAATACTCGCATGTCTGTAGGCCCTTGAGCAGGGCCCTTAACCCCCAGCTCGAGGGACACCGAACGATAGCCAACCCTGTGCTGTGGCCCCCAAGCCTGCTCTCACCTGAATATAAGTCTGTGTGTCTCATGGAGAGCAAGATGGGGTTGCCAAAGAGAATCATCACCATGCACCTGTTCTCGTAATTGTGCAAATAGCAAATAAAGGATCATTTCATTTCATTCCCACACAACTGAAAAGACCAGTCATATTCAGGCACATTCCCATTCAAACACAACTGAACAGATCAATCACGTTCAGATATATCCTCACTCCTATACAACTGAACTGGCCACTTACGTTCAGACATATCCTCACTGCTACACAACTGAACTGGCCAATCACATTCAGACATATCTTCACTCCTACACAACTGAACTGGCCAGTCACGTTCAGACATATCCTCACTCCTACACAACTGAACTGGCCAATCACGTTCAGACATAGCCTCACTCCTACACAACTGAACTGGCCAATCACATTCAGACATGTCCTCACTCCTACACAACTGAACTGGCCAATCACGTTCAGACATAGCCTCACTCCTACACAACTCAACTGGCCAATCACATTCAGACATGTCCTCACTCCTACACAACTGAACTGACCAATCACGTTCAGACATTACCCCTTTTCCACTCACCTAATGATACACATGACACGGGAGGTATCATGTGTAGTGTATGAATAATACCTATAATTAATGTAAACCAAAGATGAATGAAAATATTAAAACATTTAGGTATAAGGATGCTGTTAATATTGTTTAAAAAAATTAAAATGACAAATCACATATAAGACATATTATCATTTGTACCAAATATTCCATGAATTAAATACCAAATATAATCCACAAACGACATTTGTACATACGGTACCTACGTAGACATGTATACTTACTACCCTCTAGTGGTGACCAACGAGACAAACAATTCACACAACCAAGCCAATCTATAGACACAGATCCAGTTAAAACACATTTTTACACTGTGGGAAGGTACTAGAAAATTCAGATAAAACCCAGACAAACACAGGGAAGTCATGCAAACTCTAAAGTCAAACCCACAACCCTGGATATGTGAGGTCACAGTGCCATCCACTACTGGTTCCCAAAGCAAAAATAAGAGACGTGCGATTAATATGCCATCAGGATTTATGTTGTAGGGGCATGATGAAATAAAGACCGACCAGAATGCCCCATGGAGCAGCAGAGGAAACGTAACTGGATCAATGAAGTGTCAATCAAGTGTTGACGTCAGCAAATGAGGTGTGGCCCACCATGGCATGCAACTTCAACACCACTCTTTAGCATCGTCATGGTGATGCTTATGGGGGCAACAGCCAAACATGGGCAAGTGTGACAGAGAAGTGAACTTAACCCGAAAGCACAATTTTTCAATCTTGGTCTTTGAGGACTACCATGTCTGCTGGTCTTTGGTCCAGCGTAGGTCTTAATTATACATTACAGACATGCTGACTGGGTGATTCTTGCTCCAACATCAGTTGATGTGTAGCTGCTTCTGAGAACCTGACACAATAGAATGTCACAAAGCCTGAATGCCTTAAGGGGAGTTTGCCTAAGAGAGTAACATGTATTGCTTGTCCATTTTCAGTACCTGCATGTCCTAATCAGGGTTGCAGGGGGTTCTATCCGAAGCCTATCACAGGCAGAACAAGCCAGGATGGGGCGCCAACCCATTGCAGGGTGCATGCACATGTGCACGCACACACACAAACACACAGGTTTGTAAATATATCTTTGTGGATACTCTCCATTCACATCTATGGGGAAATCTCTAATCATAACACGACGACCTTAACCCCTACCCAGCCCTAACCTTAACCATAAGTAACCAAACTAAATACAAGACTTTTGGCACCTTTACTTTTTACTGAAGAATGGTCCCTGCAATGTCAAAAAACAGGTTTTTAGTAGATTGTGGGGGATATTTGGTCACACGGGGAGAACATGCACACTCCACGCACACATAGCCATAGCAGAGACTCAAAGCCTAGTCCCAGAGGTGCTAACCACTGCACCACCATGCCACCCCAGCATCCATCAGAGACCTGCCCATGAAATAACCACAGCCTTCTTGTCTGCCAAATGCTGCTTGCAGGCCCAAGAAGATGTTTCTGATGCTGCATTTTCCCTGCTGCTGTGAGTTGTTGGGACCAGTGGTACAGCAGAAAAGTTCTGCAGGTGTTAGGTTGGGTGGCCATTAAGTTCATTGGATTTGGGTGCTTTTTTTCTGGAAAGATATTCTTTTGTACAATGCATATTCCATGTCCCACCCTTTATCACCCCCCCTGCCACCCCCTCGCTTGCAAACTTTAATACACTTGTGTTCTTGGTTTCAGTCTAATCTGTTTGTTAAATGATGCTCCTTATTATAATATTAACATTAAGAAACCAGGTCAAAATTTGTACAGATAATGTATAAATGCTCATAGGACATTATACGAAACTCACAGGTCATGTGACACACCTCAAGCAGGCTCACCGTATTACTTACAGAATAAGCTTTACCAAGTGCTGCCGCTTTCAGCTGCAGCTAATGTGGACAACAGAGACACACCTCTGCTATCAAATCTCCGTGCTCTGCGTGAATCTGAGCAATGGCGCCAAGATCTCTGCAGGCGGAGAAGGCAGCATACAACTCGTGGTCCTGGATCATGTAGACATCTTTGTAGGCCATGAACATCTTGAAGGAATTGATGCCTTTTTCTCGAACCAGAGACTCCATTTCTCTTTTCACCTGAAACCAGTTAAAAAACAGCCTTGTAAATGTAGAATAGTGCTATATTAATTTGTGATTACATACCAATAGGTATTGCTACTGTCACGTGCCTCCGTCCAGCCCTCTCATGTGCCATGCCCACCTCGTTACCCTCGTGTGAATTCCCAATGTACCAGTTGTCCTGCGTTCATTCTGATATCATGTCCTGTATTTAAGTCCGCATTTAGTCTGTCTTGGTAGATCTGTCATTAACGTGTGTACCCTGTGTTGCCCGTCTGGCCCAAATAAATCCCGTCCTTTGGATCTCTGCCTGCTCGATTCGTTGTTTTCCCCGTCCTGCCTGCTCGCCGAACACCGGACACGACGGCTACATAGGACATGCATACATATAAAATTCCACATATATATATATATATGTCAGGTTCGCTGTCCGGCGAGCGGAGCGGAAGCGGGGAATCACGAGTCGGGCAGACTGAGATCCAAAAGAGGGGGTTTAATGCGGGAAAACCAGGAAAGAACAGGGCAGACGGTGACACGCATCAACTAACATCAATGACAGAACTGGGGAGACTGACCAGAATGTGGACTAAATACACAGGACTACAGGCAAGAAAACTGGAACAACAGGTAAAACAGCAGGATTCCACACGAGGTAAACGAGCGGGGTGTGTTCCACATAGGGGCTGGACGGGTGATCGTGACAGAGCCCCCCCCCCCAAAGGCATGCACTCCGGGCGTGCCTCAAGGGGAGAGGCAGACAAGACTGGACTGGGAGAACAGGACCTGGAAAACAAAACAAGACCATTACAGGGGAACTGGAAACAAGACAGAGACACAGAACTTGGTCAGGAACAGGACGTATGACAGGACCTGACACAACACAGGGAACGCAGACAGACAGATCAGGAAAGGAGAGACAGGGGGAATCGGGAACAGAGGAACAGAAGGACTAGGAGGGATCAGAGGGACAGAAGGACTAGGAACAGAGGCAGGATGCACGAAGGTACAAGGAACCGAGACAGGAGGAACGAAAGGGCCGGGAGTCAACATGGGAGGCACAGAGGAACGAGGGACGGAAACTAGAGGGACAAAGGGACCAGGAAGCAACGGAGGAAACACAGAGGGACCAGGAGTAGAGACAGGAGGAACAGGGAGACGAGGAGCAGAGACAAGAGGAACTAAGGGACCAGGAGGGAATGGAGAAAACACTGAGGGAAAAACCAAGGGCTGAGGAACACGGGGAGCCTTAGGAAGACTGGGTGCAGTCTGGGCGGCCCCAGGCATCAGGGAGACAGGAACCGAGGGGTCCCATAAGGGAAGATTGGAGGAGCCAGCTGATGCCGACGACAGGGTGGCCAATGCTGGCAAAGGCGTCGTCGACCGACGTGTTGGCGCGGCCGAAGAGGAGGGCTGAGGAGGTGCCACCGGGGACCCTGCTGGCGGTCGACTAGGTGGCAGAGGTGAGACCGAAGACGGTCTCCGAGTGCTCAGAGGAAGACCCACAGGTGGTGGCCGAGCAGGAGCCCGGGGAACAGCAGGCGAGCCCCAACCTCTGCGCCGATGTCCCCTCCCCTTACGGGACACCGAGAGACGGGAGTCTGGTCGGGATCAACCCTTCTGGGCCATTAGCGGAGGAGGCTGCCTCCGGGAGGAGTCCTCTGGGGTCATGGAGGGTAATGGGCCCGGAGTCCTGGCAGCCGGGGAAGCAGGAGCCGGGTCTGGAACCTGGAGGACAGGAGCAGGAGGTGATGGGGCTGGAGCAGGTCCCGTCTGCTCGTGGATCTTTGGGACTCGCGGTCCTCCCATGCCTGGCCCTCTTCAGAGGCCAGAGTGTCCCCGAAAAGGGGTGAGCCACCTGCGCTTACCGCCTGGAAGTGGCCGCGGGTGGAGCCGGGGCCTAGGGCGGAGCCGGGGCCTCGGGCGGAGCCGGGGTCTTGGGTGACGTGGCGGGCGGAGGAGGCGTCGGGACTTCGGCCACAGGGGCCGGAGTGTCGACCGCCGGGACAAGCAGATGGGCGACGGACGAGGTCACAGCTGACAGGCCGGCAACGAGCGAATCCACCGCAGGAGCCGCCTCGGGCGGAGCCACAGGGACAATGGGCGGGGCTGTAGGGGCGACAAGCGAAGCCGCAGCCAGGACCTTGAGCGCAGCAAAGGGTGGTGCTGGTGTCTGGACCTCATGTGCAGTAGCTGCAGGCAGGCGGGCTGCGGGCGAAGCGGCTGCAGGCAGGTGGGCTGCGGGCGAAACAGACAGGACAGGTGGTGCTGGTGAGGCAGCGACAGGTGGCGTAGCTGGCGAGACAGGTAGGACAGGAGGCGCCGGCGATGCAGAGACAGGCGGCGTAGCTGGCGAGTCAGGCAGGACAAGCAGGACGGACGAGGCGGGCAAGATGAGCAAGCCAGACGGGACGGGTCGGATGGGCAGCCGAGGCGGGGCCGCAGCAGAAGCCACCTCGGGCGGAGCAGGCAGGACGGATGGGACGGGCGAGCCGGGCCGGATGAGCAGGACAGGCAAGATTGGCTGGACTGGCGAGACGGGCTGAGCCGGCAAGACGGGCGAGGCCGCGGGCGTAGCGGCGGCGTCAGGCGAGGCCGCGGGCGTAGCGGCGGCGTCAGGCGAGGCCGCGGGCGTAGCGGGCAGAGCTGGGACAGCGGCCACAGGGGCTGGAGCGCCAAATACCGGCACCTTGGTCGTGGTGGGCGGAGCCATCAGAGCCCCAGGTGAAGCAGGAGGCGAGACCGCAGGCGCAGCTGGAACCCTGGAGGGCGGAGTCGCTGCAGCTGGAGCCTCTGGAGCCGGGGTTTCGGCAAAGCAGCGGACGGAGCTGCCTGGACATAGGCCTTCGCCTCTGCCCTAGGAGCCTGAACACCGCCCGAGGTGGCTTCTGCCAGGTGTAGTGGTGGCAGCAGGCTGGAGGGCCGCGGGCTTAGCAGGGGGCGCCTCAGGGGCCTCAGCAGGCACCTCACCTGGGTCCTTGAGCAGAGCAGGAGCAGGCACGGGCAGAACAGGCGAGACAGGCAGGTCAGGCCGGCGGATGTTGGGCATAGGCGACGCGGCAGCAGGCGGACTGTGGACGTCGCGGCAGCAGACAGGCGGGTTGCGGGTGCCCCCGGGACCTCCGCTGGCACCTCACCAGGGTCCTTGGGCAGAGCCTCAGGCGGGGCTAGGCCAGCAGGTGCTGCAGCGAGCGACATCTGGAAGGGCGGAGCTGAGACGGACGGGACTAGGGCCCCAGGAGCCACGGGTGGAGGCCTGAGCTTGACTGGAGCTTCAGAGGAGACAGGCTGGACGGACGAGTCAGGCGGGAGTACCTTGGAGAGCGGCGCATCCTTTGCCGGGACTGGAACCCCGCTGGTTGGAGTGTCTGCCTCTGGAACCGGAACCTCTGGGACCGGTACGTTGGCCTCCGCGTCTGGCGGTGCAGGCACTGGGACCACAGGAGCCCCAGGCGGGATAGGCAGTGCCGGCGAAACAAGCAGGACAGGCAGACGGGCAACGGGAGAGGCCACAGCAGGAGCTGCCATGGGTGAGGCTATAACAGGCAGATGGACATGCGCGGCCGCCTCCCCTGGGCTGGGTTCGGGCATCGCGGATGGAACGCCATGAATTTCTACAGCCGTCAGGACAAGCATTTTAAGCCCAGACGTTGTCCCTTTAAGACACTGGGGAACGCGCGGTATAGCGTCCCAAACGGACCTGATCCCATTAAAGGTCAGGTGAGATACCCGAGAGGGAGAGGTGGTTAGCGGCATCTCTCTCTCGCCGCGTGCCTGGGTTACCTGTGTGTAGGCTGCTGGGCTTTGGATCAGGGGAGGCTTCTCCGAATCTTTGGTGGGAAGAGACACAGCAAACAAGACAGCCCTGAGGTAAATAGTCGACTCCTCCCTCGGTGTCGGCTCTCGTCGCCTCCTCTTCTTTGTCCGGGTTGGGGTTGGTGACGGAGGTTCGGCCGCTATGGGAAGTGCTGCCGGCAGAGTCCTTATCTCCGTAACCCTCTCTAAAAGCTTCCGGAGATCACCACGCACATCGGACAATATGTGCGCGTCATCAGACGGGGACATCCCCTCCAGGAGAGCCCCGCTGCAGCTGGCTAAATGTCGCGCCTCGGGGTCGTTCTGGACCTCGGGCTGGTTTGGCCGGTACACTACTTCTTGGAGCAGGCCGAGGCGTTGATCCCAGGTCTGCTGAAGCGCTCCTTCTTTGAGTTCTGTCATTCTGTCAGGTTCGCTGTCCGGCGAGCGGAGCGGAAGCGGGGAATCACGAGTCGGGCAGACTGAGATCCAAAAGACGGGGTTTAATGCGGGAAAACCAGGGAAGAACAGGGCAGACGATGACACGCATCAACTAACATCAATGACAGAACTGGGGAGACTGACCAGAACGCGGACTAAATACACAGGACTACAGGCAAGAAAACTGGAATAACAGGTAAAACGGCAGGATTCCACACGAGGTAAATGAGCGGGGCGTACATAGGGGCTGGACGGGTGATTGTGACAATATATATATATATAGTATCAGTCAAAAATTTGGACACGCCAAGCTGCCCACACAGAAGAGTGATAGCGTGTCAGATCATATGGCCTAGCAACCTAACCTAAACACAGTAGAGATGGTTTGGGAAGAGTATGACCAGAGAGTGAATAACAAAGTGGCCAATGAGTGCTCAGTATACAGTATAGGGGAGCTCCTTTATGAGGAGACCACCTCATAAAAATGGAAGAAGTAGGGTGAGGCAGTCCTGGAAGCAATTGGGGTTAAGGGCCTTGCTCAGGGGCCCAATGATGGAATCACTCAACCCCAACCCAGGGATTTGAACCAACAACCTTTGTCACAACTGATTCCCCCCCTAACAAATTATTATGTTTAATACTGTTTTGGTCAGTGCATAATTGCATATATTATCAGATTTTGGGCTAGGTGGAATCACTAAAAATCACCATGAGTTAGAGGTCTGAGTTTGCAGAAGTAGACCATAGAATCAATGATGTAGGGATTCAGTCAACTGAACTTCACTAAAGGTCTGAAGTTCTGGCTTCCCCACAAGTAACACCAAGTCTTTTAATTTATGTCTGTAATTTTCAGCTAATGCAGAATGTGAGGCAGCTATCACAGATGTGTTAAATTCTATCTTACAGCTTGTGGGGTGTCTGAGATTTACATTAATATACAATAACAAAGGGTGTCCAAAAATCCAGTTTCTCATGGACACTGAAATTTGTCTTGGAAACTGGCGTGCGTTGTCCCCTACCGTGTCTGCCCACCACGTCACGGCCATGTGGAGGGAATAGTCACAGCAGACTTTGGAGTCTGCCCTGGACCTCCAATTTTCATAGGCTAGGAGCAGAGAGGCGCCCTTGTTGGGGATGACAAAGTCCATTATCATGGTCGTACCACCAGCCAGGGCAGCCTGCAAAAATAAGAAAATGCTTAATTCAGCAGAGACAAAGGCTGCTGCTTGAGTTATAATCACAGTAAAAGCAGGACTGGGGAACACTAGGACCAAGCAAGAACACTACCACAGCTATTAAAAACATAGGGTGCATATTGGTGAACTGGGACAATTTTTGAAATTTTACTTTATCGCTCACTTTAAAAATATTTCCCTAATTATAAATATTAAAACATAAAAGTATTACTGAAAGCTCAAGAACTTAGCTTAAGTTAACAGACTACAGAGGCATAAAGATATAGAGTACCAAACATATAATTGTCCCGGTTTACCCTCTGTCCCATTTAACCAATATTCACCTATAGAAAGGTCATACACACACGCACAAACACACATTTACACGCGTCTATTGTAAAATATCTACATTTCACACTATTCTTTTTATTATTAAACCCATCACTTTAAAAGCAAAACACTTTACCTTGGTTCCAGTGTAAAAATCGTCAGCGGTTTTAGTGCTCATGAATTCTAGCTCCATATGCGTGTGGGTGTCGATACCGCCTGGCATGACAAGCTTATCCGTTGCATCAATTACTCTCACCCCGGCAGGAACCTGAAGGTTTAATCCGATGTCTTTAATTAGCCCATCTTCAATGTAGACGTCGCTGATTACTGAGCAATCCTCGTTTACAACTTTCCCTCCTTTTATTAGAATCCTGCTTTGATCTGTCATCCTTCCGACGTTTTAATTAAATGAATCGCCTGTAGTAATAATAAAAAATGTATATGCAGCGAATTGAGAAAAATGTTGCTTATTTTATGTTTAAATGACGATAAGAACTGTTTTAACGCGTATTGCTTTTTATGTGGTTACTGCAAGGAATTACGCTGATGTATTTTCGGGTCCCTGAGTGTTTTTCCTTAAACTAAGTCCTCGGTTAATATACACATGACTCTCGATCGTAGTCCAAACCGTTCCGTGTCGTTGCCCCCTGTACCTTAAGGGCGTAAATTTCGGCATGGACGGTAGGGACACGTCCCTGCCAATATTATGACAGAGACGTACAGTATGTACAGTATGTAACTAGGGAGGCGGAGATGATCGGGACTGGTTTGGTCCTTATACCGGTGTTCACAGTCGAAACCAAAACTACGCCCTTAATGCTGCGCAGGTGTAAACCTAAAACATCTTGTTTACTAGTTCGCACCGACAAGAAAATACGTAGCCAATTCGCTTTATAGTATGAAAAGATGCTGTTCTCTTGTTGGGTGTTAATGTAAACTTCTCTTGACATAAGTCCCACCCCGAATTAAGTGAAAGATATTAATCATCAATATATGACATCATACAGGGCATAACAACGAAATGTGTGTTCTGCATTTAACCCATATGTGACCAGTACCTTACTGGTCGGGGATTCGAACACAAGCACGCATCCCTTGCATTTCAAATGTTATTCCCTTCTTACTTAATTTCTCTAGAGGTTTATAAGTGGAGGGATTTGTGTTATTAGAGCCGCCTAGTGTGACCGAGGTTCCCAATCGTGGAGGAGAGCGTCCCGAGGGCTGAACCAATGTTTAATTTAGTTGACGAATAACGAAGATTGTTCTCGATGAAAACAAGACGATAATAAAAAACAAATTAATATACGGCGCCAAAAACTATGACGAAATGTCATGTCAACCAATAAAACGACCGGGAAAATGTCACGAAGTAACACATTTGAAACTGGTCCAATCAGAAGTAGCGCATGATTTCACAATGAGGCTTCACGCGCGTAACCATAGGCTTACGTCTGTTCCACAAGCAGAAACCGCGCAGGTTTATTATTATTATATTGCCGTCATTTCTGTGCCACATTCGGATTTAGGTAGGGAAGAAAAGTACCGACGTGTGCATAAATTTCGCATTTACTGCAGGGATGTCAGGTTTAATCAGTAATGATAAGTTTGCAGTGAGATTACATCTTTTGTGGTCAGAGCGTGTCTCACGGTCAGTGCGTGAGACTTGAGAGCCCTGTCTTACCGCATTCATAGGACCTTGCTCTGCCATTTCCACCTTGTCTGAACTCCATCTGTGGGCACATCCATGTAATAACAGATCACCTGTAATTTATTTTGGAATTTACCCGGAAACAACAAATGCTATTTTCTGATTGGCTGGTACGTGGCTGTATAACTCTGGACAGCTATGAACTGGCGGAAAACTGCACTCCGTATGCCGGCGCCTCGCCCATTAATTCTGTATAACAGGACACTTTTGGTGGGCGCCGTCATCTCTTACTTCTCAACACAAGGTGTGGGGTGTGAGCGTGTGGACTTGGGTGTGAAATGCGTGTCTCTCACGGTCTTTCATTGAGAAAGAAATTCCTCAGCGCAAACAGTGAGGAATGGCGGTAAGGAGTGAATACCCCACAAGAACTTTACATTTTTGAGAGAGGACACTTGAGTTTTCTTCATTTAAGGTCTGTGCGTCTGCGTCGTATGCAAGTCTTAAGTTTGAGACTAAATTTTGATTTTCTTCATATTTGTCTCGGCCACCGTACCTGTGTATGTGTGGATTAAGTTTACCTAATGCCCCGCACAATGTGATAAAAACCCGTTATGTTGACAATATGGGGACCATTTTGCAGATACCCACAAAGATTGGTGAATGCAATCAAAAAACTAAGAACAGCAAAAGTCTCGAATTGTTTTGAATAGTTCACACCTGTGTCTATCATGTATCTCCAAGGTGCGTGCTGACTGCTTGTGTTCAGATTTCATTACTGCCTACGTCACTTCTGCTAAGTGAAATGGCCCCGAGCACAAATATCGTGACTCCTTATCGGGGACTCTTCTGGACGCATTAAAGTTTATACCACCAAAGATATGTGGTCAAATGTGTCCCAGACCACCTTGGCAAGTGGTTTTAGTGATCGGATCACAACCACTATCCACTTTGACTGTCCAGGTCGCATTTTAAAACCACGTGTAAACGCCGCCTCACTTACGTTCTTAGAAAAGATCTAAATCAGGCTTAGGCACATAGATCTGTTACGCAAAGCTGAGTAATAATTCACCACAGTGTAACCAAACCAAAGTTGTACTCGAATCCAGGATAAGACTACCTCATATTTCACAGGGATTTACGCTTTTGACAGAATATATTTTGCTCATTTTCTGCTCACAGTGGAAAATATTGTAGTGTCAATTATTTCATTTTATATTAGTATATCAAGTTTTTAGACAAAGTCTGGGTATGAATGTGAAAATTGTAAAAACCTGTGCAGAATTTGAATAGTAATCATTGACATGTTGGCACTTTACAGTTATTTAATGTATAATCTATTATCCGCAAACTGGACAGGCATTTGTTATTCCAAGCTTCGAAAGGAAAAGGTAAATTTTCATTTAGCTTATTTTGACCATTTATTTAACCTGGGGCAAAACATGTGGTTGTAATTAGTTCTGATAAATTCTAATTGGTTCTAATTGCAATGGACAAGTGGGTCACGAAACCACTGCACCCAGATCTTAAACCACAGCAGTGATGAGCACAGAGACCAGAAGGGTGAGCAGATTCCTGTCCATCTCAGCGCGTAATTATTTTGGTAAACCTGTCAGTAGATGCGGATCTGAGTTTGCCTGGTGGCCATGAGCTGGAACAGCGGCTAGCATAAAAAGGATACCATGAACCTCCAGGCACTGGTCCTCCATGCAGTGCTGCTCAACTCATTAGGCGTGCCATCCTCTGAAGCACCACCAGTCCTCTCCAGCAGGTGGAGCATGTACATAACTACACACAGTGCATCGCCCAAGACACAATGAAATTGTGCAGTGCAGTTTGCCTGGGGGGAAGGGAGTGCACTGGCAGTGAAGCTCACGAAGGGCCCCACCTGGACTTTGTCTGGCACTGTCTGCTAACTGTGCAGATTCCTGGGATGCTTTACCACTGACACCTCATGGTAGCACACCCACTATGGTGCGTATTTTGTGTTTAGTTCACTATTTGACTGTTTAAAATCAACTAAAGATAAATGAGCTAAAATATAGGTAGATCACAGTGACAGTGAAATTAAGTTTTCTTGTGCCCCTTAGTGAACCTAGAGATTTCAAGTCACATATGCAGTTCTTCCTAATAGACTGTTGCTCTAATCCGAAACCCTTAATTGATGAATAGTCCTTAAGACAATGGAAATCATTGAAGCAACTGCTGACTCCTCAGCATGTATTAATCCTAAACATCTGATTGGCCAGACCCTGCAAGCTCCTGCTGGATTCGGTGCGTCTTTAAGTTTCCAGTCCTAATTGAACCCGTTGTGTAGGTGACTGCAGGCGTATGGCTTACTGGTCTCCCCACCAGTTAAAGTTGATGATACTTGGTGGACCTTGGGTGGCTGTAATTAATCTATATGCCCCCCACATGCACAGCAGGTGAAGGTATGACCATGTTTCAAGCACAGCTATGACTTTGAAGTTATCTCTGAGTGCTAATTGGCTGCCTTACTGCTTGTACTTCCCCTGTAGCGTAGTCACAGCAGACTTTGCTGTGTCGCCATTGATTTTTCACACATCAGCAAAATCAGAAAATTTTTACCACAGGCGTGGTGGTTCTTCAAGCCATTGAGCTGCTGAAGTTGTGATATGGAACCATGCTGTTGTACCCTTAGACGGTGAGATGGCTCATATGGAGCAGGGCCACCCTTTGTCTTCAGCCAGCTTCAGGTCTTTCTGGAATGATGCCATTCAGAATCAGAATCTGAGCTCACTTTATTACCAGTGTATGTGAACATACCAGAACTGTTTGTAGTTCAGTGCCAATCGTGAAGCACGGGACAAAATTACAAGACATTCAGGAGAACACGTCACAGAACAGTATGTGTAAAAAACAGGAATACAAAAAACAGAACACACAGTGCAATAAGTCTTAAGACAATAATGTCCTGAACTGTGTGTATTGGGATACTGGAACATTCATCAAGAAGTAAAGATATAAGATTCAAGATAGATTATTGTCATTGCGCAGTATACAGTCAGTGACACTTATTACTCTACATATCCTTCCAGCCATTGATAAACACAAGTTAAACACAAATAAAAATTAAGGAGCTTCAAAAGATGATAAATATGAGTACAAGTATAATTACCATAATGTATAATTCTAACAATAAATACGTAAACTCAATGCAGTGTAAACATATAGTGTAATGTAAAACGTAATGCAAATGATATGAGGACTACAGAGGTGTGCATAAGGGGTAGCCTCTGATTTCTTTGAGAGGTAAAGGAGGTGGGAATCAGCTTTCTGCTGTAAACCTGGTGCTCTGTAATTCATATAGCAGTGTGTATGATTATCTTAGAAGATGGGAAGATCCTGAGGGAACAGTGTTTGCCCCATAGGAGTCACCAGGACAAAGGACTGCCACGGGTCGCCCATACCAATAGTGATGGTGGATCCGTTGTTTTTCTCCAAACGTAAACCCATCCAGATGTAAGACAGAAAGGTGAACAGTGACTCATCAGACCATGTAACTTGTTCCCATTGGTCAGCAGCCGTTTTGTGCTCCTTACACCAGCTTGTGTGTCTTTCTACATCAGCCTTGACTGCGAGCGGTTCCTGGACTGCAGCCCTGCCATAAATCCCAGCTTTGTGAGGCTGACGTTGTATAGGTTTTTACTGAGACTGTCGCACAGCCGATGGTTCAGTGTTTTCAGGTTGCACTTTGGTGTTGTTTAGCGACTGTCCCGCTATGCGTCCGACTGTCTCCCAGTCAGGGGGCTTTGACCTGAGACCACGCTACCTCACTGTCAGTGTGGTCTGTCTGCGTGTGGTATATGCTGTCATGGTTTTTGAGACTGTCATTCTTTAAATAACTGCAATTTTTTATCGTAGCACCTGCTGTTGTACCAGTAATTTGGAATCTTAGATGAAAACTCATATTAAAGATATGAGTCAACTGACTGTCAGAATAATTTGCTTACATGCTAAAGTTTTTCTTCATTTGTGTTTCTGTTATTTTCAGAGTTGGGAAATTCAGGTCCAGAGAGTATAAGTCCAGACCGGGATTTTGTTTCAACCAATCAGTTGAGTACTCTGTGACTGTGACTCTTTATGCTCACCTGGTTGGTTGAAACAAAATCCCG
>JAODKC010000137.1:11188824-11205163 GCA_026777985.1 Mormyrops attenuatus
GGGATTTTGTTTCAACCAATCAGTTGAGTACTCTGTGACTGTGACTCTTTATGCTCAACTGGTTGGTTGAAACAAAATCCCGGTCTGGACTTATACTCTCTGGATCTGAATTACCCAACTCTGGTTATTTTGCCGCCGTCCCCCAACCGACCGCACCTTGGATTTTTTTGTACCGCCTCGTTGGTTGCACTTCCCTTTCTAACTGACAGGTGGTGCAGCAAAACATGCATAAACATTAACTGCAGGAATCCCAAAACTGACAGGCTTCTCGTGTTTGAGGATACTGCACATAAATCACAAATATGAACCATTAACAGTATGAATAAGAGATTAAGTTTTAACATCCCAAGACGGCTAACAGTGTATTTTCAACATTTTCAAGGAGTTACATATCGGAATAGGCTGATTCAGCCGTCTTTGTTCTGCATGTTTTCCAAGCGTACCTAAACTTAGGTGCCACATTATGCTACCACTCCGAATTCGCATTAAAACATATTCAACATGGTTATTCAACAACTTCAAATGAAAATGGCGTATTACTTTAAAAACAACAACTACACCCATAAACAAAATGAAACAGTTAAACAAAGGAGCACTATTTTCCTAATTGAATGCAACTGTGATTATCTATGTTACAAAAACAAATTACAGCCCTTTGAATCAGACCAACCTCACATAGCTGAATATATGTGTTGACACATCAGTGAACGAAACTTCATTACTGATTTTGTTGCATTGTTTGCCACAAAAGTGCAGAATCATTGTTTAGCATTTTACCAGTATGTGCAATTCTACGTGGCAGTATTGTCTGGTCCTGATGTTGGTTATTTCTACACCTCTCTCTCATCTCTCTCTCTCCCCTTTCTTCTGTGGACTTTCCCGATTCAGTGTTTCACTGCAATCATCCAGTACTGTTACTGTGCTTTGTGCAACCTAATTCAGTGCAGCTCCTTTCTCCCAGTAGTTGCCTTTGTCAGCTGCAGAGTGTGTTTTCACGATGTGCAGTGGATGGAGCCAAACAGGTTTCCAGAGGAATGTCAGATTCCCCAAACTGCCATCAAATAAAACACAAGTTACGCTGTTACACTGAAAGTACACTTCTAAGAGAACGATGGCATGAAACGGTGGCCCACTCTGAATGTCATCCTGGGGTATCAGAAACATCATGTCTCTACATCACTGCATATGTATGAATGTGCCATTACTGCTTAAGAGTTTCCAAAGTGCAACAGTTAACCTTGCAGCCCTGGACAGCACAGTGATGAAATACCTTAAAATAAAAAAGCTATTTGGTACCCAGTGATCAAAGACGCTTTACTCTAATTTAATTACATAGTCAAATGCACCAGAACCAATTTACATTTTGTGGCTTAGCTGACGCTTTTATGCAAAATGAAGGGCAATTTGTACCCCTTACTGAATTGGTGTGTATTCCCAAGAAAAGCTGGACATGACCAAAGATTACCTAGAAGCTGAGCAGCTATCATCACCTACATCACGACTGAACAAACCCTATCACATAATATAAAAAGTCACATACAGTAGCATTACATGGATAATGATTTAATACACTTTACTCATATACTGTATGAGGCTAATTTATCATTGGATACAGGCACATGGGGGGCTGGGATGCTTGAGCATGTGCCCTTTTGCCAGAGGTGGCAATTTCAGGTCCAGAAAGTAAAAATCCAGACCAGGATTTTGTTTCAACTGACCACTTGAGTCCTATTTCACTGTGACTCTTTACGCTCAGCTGGTTGGTTGAAACAAAATCCTGGTCTGGATTTTTACTTTCTGGACCTGAAATTGCCACCCCTGCCTTTTGCCCAAAGTATTAAACGTGCCTCTTTGTAAAGGTGCTGAGTGGCCTTTTCTCGTGCTTGGCCCTGATTTGATATGTTACATTTAGTAAACAAGCAGAGCTGTACCCGACACCCACACAGCAAGCCAATGCACCAGTGCTTACAGTCAGAGCATTTAAACTCTACCACACTCTGAAATTATGCTCTGTTTTCTTTGTTTCTGTTTGGCTGAGGAATATTACACACCATCATTAGCATATTATATAAATTCCTGGCTCTTATTTGTGAGATGAACGCAATGTGTTATTATTTATGCAGCTCATGTACAAAGGGCTTCAGCTTAATGTGCCACCTGTGTAATATATGTAAGACTTCCATATATTTCACATACCTGTAAGTCCACAAGAGTCCATGTTACTCCCTGCAGGTCATGGGAGTCCACCAGAATCTCCAGGATAGTCCATAATCGTCACTGTCCTCATGCAGGTCCATGCGTTCTGGTACCACCAGAATCTCCATGAGAGTCCATGGGAGCCACTGTGGTTCATGGGAGTCCATCAGAATTTACAGAATAGTCCATGATAGTCACTGTCCTTCATGGGAGTCCACCTGAATCTCCAAAAAGTCACTGCTGTCCACAGGAGTCCACCAGAATCTTCAGAACAGCCCATTATATTCAGGCTGTCTATGAGAGTCACTGCTGTCCTTGAGACAACTTCCCTGCTAGATTGTTCGACCTTTAGACAATGCATTTTCATTTTTAAAAGCAAGCAAGCAGATGTCAAAATGACTTTTTTCACATGAAATCAGCTGCTGAAACGCATGCTACCGGCCCTGGTAGCAAAAATGAACTCAGCAATATGTCAACTGAATGTAGGACTTTGTGTTTGGTGTGTTGGTTCCCTGCACAGATTCAGAGAAGTATGACGAGAGCAGCTGAACAGACTGCTTGGAATTTGCATTAGAAGTTACTCAACTCAAAGCAGGGCAACCAGAGCAGCTGTCGAGATATCAACGTTCACGACTCCCGAGAAACAAAACAGCTTGGTGTGACTGTTTTGTCATTTCTGGCAACCCCTTTCCTCTTTCAGACATGTCCTTTTCTGTGTGGTTTTGCAGAAACACATTTTTCAAAGGGAGCGTAAGAACACATTCAGAAAAAGTGAATGCTAACAAAAATTTTGTATTAGAGGAAGTCTCCCGCAGCTTACCCTAAATGCCAAAATAATCGCAGTCACACTAGTGGTTTTGGCAAGAATTTAATTTAAGGTAGAAGAAATGGGGGGGACATTGATGACATGTCAGCTATTAATTGTCACGTACACATGCTATACATTAAAGACAAGGGTGTATATTTGGGTACGGACGGAAGGGACACATCTACCAATATTGTGGGAGTACTGTATCTGTTTAGGAGGATGGGGGGGGTTGGGGCTGATTTGGCCCCTACCAATGCTGAAATCAAACCTAACCTCTTGATTGAAGATCTTTTTTTATGTTTGCATACATGCACACAAAGACCAGAAGTAAAATCTTATGAACACTTCCGTAGGAATCCACGTCATTTCTAGAGTATAACACCTTGAAAAAATTTAAACTGGAAACACTTTCCTTCCCTAATTGTTCCTATGAAATCTCTACAAACTTTCCAGGTCCTTTTATGTTTATTTGCTTTAGATAATCCATCAAGACATGCGCAGCATTTATTGTGTCTATAAGACAGTGGTTTGATGTTATTTTCTCCTTTCCCCATAATTTCTCTTCACTTTCTTTCTTAATCCTCTTGATCCTCGCTCCATTCTAGATACTTTGTACTTAAAAAAAAAGACACGGCACCCTGCTTCGCCCTGATACGGCAATATCTATAGGTACAATACAGGTGAACGTAAACAGGGACTGCCAGCTCTCAAAGAGGGTATATAAAAGGCAAACACTGAATTAATCATGAAAAGGGGTTTATAATGTGCTGCGCTGAATGCCTTTGCAGAATTCGTGCACTTTGTACGAGGTGGATTGCCCATTGGGGGATATAATTATACTCCCAAGACTCAGAGGAACCATTTTGTGTAAACCCCAAAACATGGTCCATGTATACAAATATCCAACCATCTCACCAGAGTAGAAAACAACTGCTAGTTTTTGGAGAACAACTAAAATCATTTTGATAAAAAAAAAATAGAAGTGCTCGCAGCTGGCAGCGAGCAATTAACTTATCAATTCATTCAATTGATGTGCATAATCACTGTATTTATGTTTGGAAGAGCAGTGGCGTATATGTATCTAACCAGCTGAAATATCTGTACTTTTATTTAGGCGTGTGTATGTGTGTGAATAAATCTAACAAGTTAAAGAGATTAATTGAAAGGTCACAAAAATCGTGTAGTATTAATACGACGACATGCCAAATTGTTACGTAGTGACACGTACGTTTGAATTTTGTCTTCCATTACCCGTAATTCTGCATGGAATTAAGGATTAAAACAACCCCGCTATACTTAAAAAATAAAAATATGTACTTTTAAAAAAGCAGCCGGTTGTATTAAGTTGCCGAATCCTTGGTTTTACAGCTATAGTTAATGACGCTGACATTTTTAGATAAGATTCAGGGTTGCGAGTCCTGGCTTTTTAACTGTTGCCCTTAGGGAGCGCAGTAAACTAATTGCACGTTTGAATCCGCCCCGTGGCCTCGGTTGACTCCCAAAATTTGCATGTTATTCCCACAAACGGGAAAAAAAACTTACAAATATTAAAGCGGAAATGGCGCTTTTTGAGACACGGTATTTGGGAAGCGAAATAATTAAAAATAGGTTACTGTAAACATGAAAAAGTTCACAACAGCCCTCCGAAAAAATACATTTATTCACGTCACGGTGCGTTTATTTCAAGTTGCATTTACTCATTCATTTTAGCAGAGTTAACTGTCCACACTTTCGAGTCTGTATTTTGTGTTTAACCCTTGATATAAAACATCTCAGTAGACCGATACAGTTCTAACATTAAATGCCACTATCTCAGCTCATCTCGCATGTGAGGGAAAAAAAGACGATCGTAGCCCCAGTCAGAAGATGCGTATTTTCTGTGCAGATAGAGACTGCAGCAGTTACTCAGTTCTCCTGTAATGCAGCAGTCGCCCGGTTCTCCTATAAGTAAATGACAGCTTGATAGAAGTAATTGGGGCGCCAAAAGGGAGAAACAACAACTTGTACCCCTCCGTCTCCAGGGAAAACCGTCGTCCAACAGGTCAGTCATGGTGGGAGAGAAAAATGAGCCTTGCGCTACTACAGAACATTTGTCTGACACATTGTCGCAAGTGGAGCGTCGCGCTGGGGCTGTTAAGCAGTCTCTGAAAAATGTTAAGCTCCCAACAATGGAAAGCGGAGAATGTGAGGAAAACAATTAAATTACGCCTTGCATGAAGTTTGCTTTTCATTTTGTGAGGCAAATTTAGTGCCACGGTTAATCATTATGCTGTCGAACACGATTTGCAAAAATATTCAAGGGCTTTGTGTGCCTCACTGCCCATTCTGTATTGAAAAATAATGGGCCTCTATCCAATTAAAAACTGCATTAAATCTCAGAAGTATTACATACACTTTACTGGTATCTTTCTGATTAGCTTTTCTGCATGTGCACATGCTGACGGCCCCCTTAGAAAAAAAGCCCTTTGACTGACTGCATCCCTGCTAATCTATTTTTTCGGAGTTGGTATTTCTGGCTTTGCGCTTCTCACCCCGTTGAGTCCCTGTGGCGGAACAAAGAAGTTAGTTTACTTTACGCGGCTACAGTGCAGCGCAGCCCCGTTCCGCGTAGTGTCACATCTAATAACAGTGTGGCGCAGATTAAATCACGCTCTGTGACATTTCTACTGTACTGAAAAAAGATGAAAAAAAAATCTGGTAAATTCAGCAAACGCCACTTGACACAGGGAGGTGGGAACTCGACTGTTTTTCCATGCTTGATTTTTATATTTCTGAAATCTTTATATGCATTTATTCCGATTTTAGGTTTGGTTTAAAATCATAATTATGCACTTCTATCTAAATTGCACGTGCAGAGACAGAATATGAAGTAGGGAAATATTTGAGAAGGAGAGGCGCCTTCTTCTGCATCTGTGACTGGCGGCTGCAGTGACGGCTTGTGGTTTGCGTCAGCGATGGCCATTCTGAGAAGCCAGAGGGCACCCCAAGACTGTTTAATGGTTAAACGTAGACGGAGCCCTGGCGCCGACTCTCTGTGGATAAAGAACTTGGGAAGTCGATTTGAATCGGTAAATCAACTAATTCACTAGAACATTCGCGGCTTTCATGAAAAATAAATAAAATAAACATACCGTAAGAGGTTTCATGTCGTTTCATTTAGTTCCGTCTTTTAATATTTGATATTGAAATCTATGCTACGTGTCTAAGAAGTAGGAGTGTATAAAACCAGCAGCATGGAGACGGGGATATGCTGGGTCATAATCCCTTTACCGAAATGTCAAACATTCAAGTTTGGAGCGCAAAATGCGCCACATTTTTTTATGGTTCTTATTAAAGAGACAGGACAGCGTGGAAAGAAGCTGTTGACTACCGTAGGTTTGTTATGAAACATGTATGTAAATAATTTCTGCACTAAAACAATAGAATGTAACTCTCTTTAGAGATCTGACATCCCTAGAGAATACAACTTTATTTGTATCTCTTAAATGGCTGCAGGAAGGACACACTCTTCATTTAATTAACCTGTATTGGGGGATCGGAGTTAGTGCATGTGGAGCGAGGCTCATGGTGACTGGCATTTTTACACCGACCAGCTGTGTTTTTGCTCTGCGCAAAAAACGACTCGGCAAACCCAGAGCAAGATTCAGACTTTGAGGAATAAATTGAATTTTGCCTCATTCATGAAATGTTCAGCATGTGACACAGCAAATACCAAGCAGCTAAAATGTATGCCATCCTTATTCGTGCATGGCCAGTATTCATTATAATATTATTGTTTTCATCGCAGCCATTTTAACAGGGAAGCATATAGTTTTGGCTTAGTGAACAAACTAAGGAATGTTTTTGTATTAAAGAACATTTAGGCATAGTTGTGTATGACTGGCATTAATCAAAGTTTCAATAGTATGAATGTGGCACGGTATCGTGTTAGGGTTTGTTTAACACATACTGGAGCAAATACGTGTATTGACCACCGCAAAATTCATCTTTATATCTCCTTGTGAATTAAATATTTTCATGTCATTTCCTTAGTTCATCATGCTGTTCTGTGATTGACAGTAAAAAGGAGCATTAGTCTAATTATAAAGTACAACAATAAAATGTTTAAAGATGTAAAAATAAAGACACTATATCACGCAAAAATATTGAGATTATACGATAATTATGCATCTGTCATACTAAATGCACTCCAAAATAAATGAAAGAAAAAAAGTTTAGTTTGGCTTCCTGAACAAAGTATTTTTATTTCTCTCATATTGTAACAATGAAATATTGACTGCCTATGATAATATGTATATTTTGCAGAATTTCATGGAGTTTAGTCTAAAAAACCCAAGATGAGATTCAAGAACAACAAAACAAAGGAAATTTGACAACATCTGCACTGGAAGACCCTGGATAAGTGATACGTGGCATCAGCAAAGTAGGCGGAACAATGCAATACTTCGGTCAGCCCCCCCCTCCCTTCTGGAAAATGGAGCATATCCGGCTTATTTATTGTCATTTTCTTTCAGACCTGAACGAATAGGGGATTTTTTTTTAACAAGCTAATGCTAACAGGCTTGCTTTTGCCATTCATTAAATTAAAACAGTGAAAACTGCACTTGCCCACGGTTCACCACGCCACATCTCAAACCACACTGTTGTTAGTCATTTGCCTCATCGATCGAAGGTTTCCTTTATTATTCATTCAAGAAGTTAGTACGGTATAAGGCATTGTTGTCTTATTACAAAGGTTGATAAAGTAAATGATGAAGCACTGCAGACCGAGATCGAATCACCGCTATATACACGTCACCTTCTTTAAAGGGCCACGTTACACTCCTATCCTTCTGACTGCTTCAGTGCCACTAGATGACACCGTTGAGTAACAATTTAGCTACCCTATCCCCCTCCTTCGACTTTACAGATATCTGAATTTTGTAACCTTCATTGTGCTCGTTTACATATATATTACACAATACAAGGCGTTTGTAGTGACTTTCCAACAGTCCTGACTTACAAATGCCTTTCGACGGTAGTATTTAATAGACCAGACAAACAGAGCAGAGGAAACGTATGAGATGTTTGTGACGAAATATTTCGCAAAATAAGAGTAATGTTCTTTAAGAAATACGGAATGATATTCATGTGACGTCTAAAAGCTATTTTTTTTTCAATATTGTATTACTGTACAAAATTATATATCCCGTTTTAACTGTACGTACTTTCTTGCTTATTAATTGAAATATAGATTTTTCTGAAAGAAAAGATAGACTACTGTATTTCTTAAGGTAAAATTTACAACCACAAGTTGTGCGAAGGATCTGTGCTTTGCTTAATTATACTGTGAATAAATACAAAAAGTGAATATCATTAACTAATAGTTTTTTTTCTAATAGGTATCCCAGATATGATTTTAAAACGCTATCTGAAATCATTCGGCAGTGAATAAGTTATTTTCCAAATAAATTATTTGTTTGATGAGATTTGTATTCTAGTGTGGTTGATACCATGTTTATAGAATAAGTTTAACATATTCTTCCACAGCTGGTAAAGGCATATTAAATATAAATGTTGTTTCGCCGTTCATTAAATGATGGATACAGCATAAATAAAAATACAAAGGAATGATTCGTATAGCAGAACTGAAAAAAAAAATGTTTATTTACAACATTCAGTCAATTCCTTATGATTCGAGGTTTTGTTTATTTCTTAAAATATGATATCCCCATTTTATGAGCTTAAACATTTTGTCTACGACTATTTGAAATGTTGGGGATTCGCACAAGCGATAACTGAAACAACACATTTTAGGCTGTGTTTTTTTCCTACTTGTTATTAGTTCCAGAAAGAAAACGTTAAATTTCACGCCCTTTATCTGAAATTCTCGTCATCTTCTACTGTACGGCTATCAGCTCCGACTGTCTTCCCAGATAAATATTACGGCGGATCAGGAACGTAAAAGTCACAGAAAGGTAGCACCGTAGTGATTATTCACCTAAGACTTCAGGTTTGATGCACAGTATATAAAAAGAGGAACATAATCTTTTGTGACACACCTTTATGACATCCATCTGAATGCCTCTATCTTTTTTATCAACTAGATGGCAAAAATCTTAAATATTTTAGTGTTTAAGAGTTATTTATGACACATTCGAAACATCATCAAAGCACAGTCAGTCGTTTATTGTGCTAGCTGTAACAGTTCAGCGTATCCTGTTTATTTTATTCCATAACTGTTAATACGGATCCTGCTCGGCTCTACACTGACTGCATGGGGATTAGGAGTGTAACCTCATTCACGCTCCCAACTTTAACACTTCGAGGAAGCGAAAGATCTTCGCAAAATGCTTAACACGCTGCACTCAGGAGACTCCAGAGACCAAACTCAGTTTTTCTGACCCACTTTGACACGGACAGTTCATAAAAAAGGAGCCTTTTTTTTTACGATGGATGGTGTGATCTATGTTACTAAGTCACGTAAAGGAGGTGATACACAGAGTCAGCGCAGCAGGTAGCCTATATCCTGCTTTTCTAATGCAAACATTCTCAAACAATTTTAATCACCGTAACCGTACGGTTTACCCAACCGGTATCAGTTTCCACAGTATGGGGAACCACTCCAGAATGAACTTGAAGAAATCCGAAAATAATTTAAGCACCAGTCGTCCTCAGTCCACCAAGGTTCTGCGGTGCATTCTTTTCAAGCTGAACCGGCCATCAATGTAAGTCAGAGTGCAACAATTTACGCTTAGTAATTTGCTGTAGTAGGCTATATATACAGCATTTGTCTAAACAGACACAATAACTTAGTACCAAGTTGGTGCAGTACATGACTTTATATCTTTGCAAAACGTTTGAAGATCTCCCTTAGGTGTGTGCAATAGCTAGACTACTATTCCATTCTACAAAAACAAGCTCCCAACAATTTTCTCTGACCGTCCCACATATTTTTGTGAGAGATACATTCTCAAGAATTTCTTTAAATGCTATTATAACATTCTCAGTAACTTTCCGCCGGTCTGTTTACCAGTGAAGTTTAACGCTTGCAGCCCAATGCTAAGACCGTCTACACTTTAATACTCTGGGCTGTCGCTTGGCCCCCAGTTCCCACCACGCTTTGAAACATGTAAGTCGCTTTTCAATCAGTTTTTGAGCGCAGCATCGATACTGGCCGCGTCTGTGGCAGAACCCCAGCTTTGGCTGCTTATACGAGGGAGGCGCCATGGGAGAGTTCCGTCTGACCCAGCTTTTGCCCAGAAATGAAAGAAGATGAAACAAAAAACTACTATATTTAACCAAATCTGCGGCTTACTCAACAAACACATGATAATGATATCCTCTTAACACGCCATGCTTCAGAATTACTGCCCCCACGGCACCGAGGGCCAATATTCAAGATGGCAGGAGATGACAACGGCAACAACAAAAATCCTCCAGCGCGGACGTGGATTTCGACCATTATGAATTGTCACACTTTTTGAAAACCTACCCAAAGCATCTTCCTTCTAACAAAAAGACGACGAAAATAAAACAATCACAGATTAAAAGTGTGTTCATGATGCTCAAAAAGGACGTATGAATGCCTTTTCAATTCATTGATTCATATTTTGTTTGGCAGTACCATTGTAATTTTAAAATGTAAATTCCATTGTTAATTTGCCATCGTTTTGAGTGTTTCACCATTAGCCCACCAGTACTCCGTCTTGGATGTCTTTATTTCAGTAATTGCAGCTTCTTAGTGAGGCTACTATGAGAATAAACAATGATGTATTAAAAGTGCATTTTCACATAAAAGGGGAGCTATTCGGAAGAGTTTGCAAAGCACCTATTCATATTTTGTTAGGCAACATACTAATATTTTTAAATGTCATGGCATTGTGACCTTATCCACACTCACACATCCTGCCTTTAGTTTATCAAACTCTTTCTTCTGTATTTGCTCTATAAGACAGGGTACCTGTCCATATTGATCTCAGTGACTCCTCTCCTAATATGCTAATATTCATTCATTTACTTCCCATCAAATGCGATTGCTGTATATGTGCCCTTTCTCAGCACAGCTAGATATAGATATTTTGTGCGTTCTTTGTTCTCCGGCATCTGAATGACCGATTATTTGAAATAATTCTCGAACCGGCTCTTTTTAGTTGCTGGAAGATGCACTGCTTTAATTAAGTGGGGGTCACGTTTATTAACTCAGCAGGGGCGCGCTGCATCAGAGGCCGGCGTTGTGCGACGCTGTGTTGCCTTCCTGGAGAACAATCCCTCTCCACCCACTGGCAGCACCGCAATAATGGATTCGGGCGCAGATCCCATCGGGGAAGCGTCGTTTTCAATGGTCGCACTGAGCGCTCCGGTGTAATTAGCCGTCCAGATCTTCGCTCTCCAGCTTCCCCCCCCTAATGACCGGGAGGGCGACATGGTTCACACAGAACCCTCGGCCGAGACGAGCCGGAACTCAGTGCTCGATGTGAGGAACGGACCTGGCCGCTCACTCTCATTGTGCTGAGTAAATCAAGCTATAAATCAAAACGTCCCCCATCTAGGTTCAGATCTTCCGACAATTTCGGTCCCGGGACCATTTTCTGGTTCACTACAATGGTTCACTTCCAAGTTTGGTTTCACTAAACCTGCTCTAAGCATCAAATTCATACTGAGTTAGGAATCTAAAACAGAACCTTCAGTACATGGTATACTAGGACAGGGCTCTTCAAATCTGGACCTTGATTCTAAATTCAGGCCTTGTTTTCAGTTCTCCCAGGTAGTTAGTTTAATAATTACTGATTCTGATTGGCCACAGGCTTCACGCCCGGCTCATGGGTAAAGGAAGGCTGGAAAATCAGAAGGGCTTAGACCCTGAGGCCCGTGATTTGAATAGTCCTGCACTTGGAGCGCCAACATGCACCTGAGCCCCTCTCAGCGCTGATTGGTTTGCTGCTGTTTGACGCCCCGCCCACTCAGGGCATCGCTAGGTCCTCTCCCACTGCTGGAGCATTCAATGCAAACAGATTCAAATTATTCATTCTGTTCGGATGTCTCCTTGGCTCTCTCTTTGTACAAATTTACATAAACACTGCGACTTTTAGAGCCATCTCATTATTTGTTGAAACATATGATACTGACCGAAAACAAAACGTATATCTGATGGTTGCATCTCAGCACCATTTAAATGGAAAACTGGAAAGATTACATAATCTCTAAAACAGTGGAGAATCCAATATTTTCTATTTTACTGTTTACTGTTTTAGCTGGAAGCATTTCAGGGTTCTTCTTTGGCAACTAAATTGACTGACAGGCCTGCATGACAATGTGAATGTTTTTTCTTTCAGATGTAATGCAAAAGTAGATAATTCTAAGCTTTTTTTTAGGAATTCTGCTAATCTCACTGTAGGTAAATGGACTGATCATACAGAGCTGAGATTATGATATAGCAAATCAATGTTTTATGATTTTAGCAAATGTTATTTAAATCCACACATCCATCCATCTATCTATCCATCCATCCATCTGCTAACTGCTAATACTGGTCATAGTCGCAGGAAGCCTGTCCCAGGCAGCTTTGTGCCCAAGGTTGGAGAACAGGATCGGCAGGATGGTTTTAATTAATGGCAAATTCAAATTCTGAAAGCAATGATTTCAACTACAGAAATAGACGGTGTCGGTTAATAAATTATGTCAGCTGAATGTGTATTAGTTGACCAGACTTTTTTGAAAAGTCCATGCACAGTAACTCCTTCAAATCTGCGAGGGTTATGGCTGGAAGTGAAAATCCGAATGTGAAAATTTGTGAATAATGTTTTGGCACCACTGACCTCAACCTACAGCAGTCTGCTAGCTGAATGACAACATACTGTAAGAGGTCCGTTTATCACCAATTTATAAATAAATAGCACTGTGCATGTGCAAATTGCTTTGTCATTTCCTACATAGACCTTTTTATATAATATACAAACCATCTAAATTATGCCCCTGTATGTACAAAGTTACTACTGTACGCACTGGAAGCACTACGTTTCAGACTCATTACTAAAAATGCTACATTAACGGCACTGAAAAGTTTAAAAGTTATTGTGAGAAATGTGAGTGAGGCTGGTTGTGGAGACAAAGACACGTGCCGTAGCCACGCCAACACTTAATATTATACATACACGTATATTATGCAGTTACAATAACAAACATGATGTATCACTAATATTTATATTTTGTTGAAATTTATGTGATCCAAATTTTTTTCAGCGTTGTTTTGTGCCCTACGTGTCGTCTGTGAGTTTCTGCAATCTTTCAACAAGCTCCAAAGATTTTCCTGTCTAATGGTACTAGGCTAACTTGCGAACAACCGAAACCACGAAAGTCAAATTCACAAATGTGAAGGGGTTACTGTATTTTCATGTATTCATGTGATGGGGAGACAGTTTGTATTTTGGAATATTGTCTTTAATAATACTTTTTCATAAATTTATTCTCCACTGGGACTACAGGATCATTACCTGTTAATTACACCAACACCTTTCCCCTGGGTCCGGTAAAAATCCAAATTCATTAGTTTCCAGAAATGTATAATTTCTCAGTTGCTTGGGGACTGCGAGTCATAATGTCATTTGAAGGTCGTGCATGCCACAAACAGCTGCGAGCCCCTCACCAGTTCTTCAAAACAGTGACCCAAGACAGCCAGCTGATTAAAATAATGAGAAGAAATGTGTACGTGATAATACAAGCCAATGACTACTCTCTACAAGGGAGCTCAGGTGTTAGCAGACAAGGCTAATATTTACATTAGCATACTGCAATATGTCAGCCGTCGCCAACCAAGATGCCGCCGAATGGTTGACCTGAATCTACAGCCGTCACCGTGTTTAAATGTCATAAAAATCCAACTAGCCATCCCTAACATGAGAGCACTCGTAACCTAGTGTACCCCATGGATTTTATCTTATCCCTTTCTCTTGAAGAAAGAAAAGAAAATATGCACCTCTGCTCTGACATTAGAATTGTGAGGAAGAAGATTTCTACATCCTGGCAGGACCTCAATGCTGACTGACAAACTCTGTATGATAGTGAAATCTAGTAGGTGCATTCACTTACGTCCCTCTGATCCGTACACCCTCACGCTTGTCTCCTTAGCGGGCTTGGTAATAAGCCGCTTCAAAGATCAGTATGGAGGCTCCCTTGATAAGATCTGGAGTATGTAGTGCTCTTTCAGAATGCTTCCCCCCCACTCCTGGTTTTCTTAAGAAAATGTCACTTTAATCATATCGTAATGCTTTGATAATGGGTTCTTTTACATGGGAGAAGAACAGTCACTTCAGTGTTTTAACAGCCCAGGAAGTGAAGGTAATGAGAACAGTGGCTTAAATTAAATTTGCTCCTGCCCACATGGTAAGAATGGGAGTCATGGGTTTTCTTTGCTCCCCAACATGGCAGCTGCCTGCTGCGGAGGAAGGGGCTCCTTTAATTGTCTTACCGCGTGCTTTAGGAATATACCTATACGGAATTTATATAGACACAGTCCTGTCCATTAACAGAGCATACGGACATTTAAACGTTCCATTGTTTTTTCATAACCAATACAAACAACTTAGGTATATGTTGCAAAGGGACAGTGATGAAACTGAATGTACTGTGGCTTGATATGAAAGGTATTGATGCAAAGTATCAATACTATGTGGAGAGTGAATTTGAGAATATTGGAGAAATATGTAAGTACTGTAAATAATGGCTGAGTAATGCAGTGTAATGCGTGGCGTGACAAGCAGGTGGCTAAGAAGATGGACCTGCAATCATAAGTGAAGACGCAATTTGAATATAAAATACAGCTGAATAAATAGGTAAAGTTTTAGGATAAGTACTAGGAACATTTAACTTGATAAATGTAAAGATGTAAAGTATATAAGCAAATGAATGGCAGGCTTGTTTAAAGGTCTTCCTATGAAGCAGCGATGGAGAAGTGGAATTACAACAGGCAGCATCATCCCATGGCCTTTGGCTGAACTCAGCTGCCATGTTAGCTAGCCTGCACGTTAGCCTGCATGTTCTGCTCAAAAAACAGGCAGGTGTAGCTTCAGGCCCGACAAAGCTCTCATGCGACCTGCACGACATTTCCTTCAGGTATGGAGGTATGGAATTCTTTGTGAAATAAATGCAACCATTTCCCCCCCTCAGAGAATAACAAACAAGGCACTGGGAACCGTCTCAATACAACCGCAGCTCTGAATGAGAAATCTGCGATAGAAGCTTCACCAGACACAGATGTTTTCCAAAAATGTACCTCAAGCGAAAAGTTATCAGAGGAGGTTTTTTTTTCCTGTCTCGCAAGGGTCAAGATCACCATTATGCCGAACAGCATTAGAAACATTTAGAGGGAGCGAAGTCTTGATAGTGCACTCAAACATCTCTTTATTGTCAGTAGAAGCTCAGTGAATCCAACAGTATGAACGGAGTCTTTGTCCTGACCTAGTTGTTGAAATAATTTTCAAAAAGGCACATACACACTAATGGGTATTGCTCCTAAATATGCCGTAAGAGGTCCCTTTTTCTTCCCCTTTGCAAGGCGGGGAGCAGACGCGTGAGGCATTATCGCTCAGTGAAAGCACACAAGCTGCAGTCCGCTGAGGGCGGAGTGACTGGGCCGGGTGGAGAACATTATCTGCGCCTCAAGATGGATCCTTGACTAATCCTACCACTCAGTCGGTCAGACATGTCTGCGTTGCCTACTCCGAGGATGCTCCCAGAGGAGGGAGGGAGGGAGAGAGAGAGAGAGAGAGAGAGAGAGAGAGAGAGAGAGAGAGAGAGACACAGAGAGACAATAAAACCCTACTGGTTATGGGAGGGGCCCCCGACCTGATTTGCTGTTTTGGAGATGACTAGTTGGTTCCCCCTCCCCCGGGTTCCTAGAGCTAAACACCACTCCATGATAGGGGGAGTTTATAGATCTGCCCTTCCAGTGAAGAGGTCTCTGTGACAGGTACCAAAATTACCCCACAGATCTTTACAATGTCACTCCTAATTAATTGTAGAATAACATCTTGTATAACACCTTGTATAATAGTTGTCTAAGTAGATATCAATACATTTCAGTATCGCGGCATTATATTGTATCGATCTTGAATTAATAACAACACAGGACAACAAAATAAAAAAAAAATTCTGCTACTCAGCAAAATTTATGTGTCTTATACTAAATCGAGTGTGATTCCAAATCTGAAGTCAGATTTATTGAAGCACATCAGGATTTAAAGTTAAGTCAACTTGTTTAAAAATTAATCTGTGCATTACACAAACTAAAACTTGGTACATCATCAACATCCCATTGATGCATTCAGAGTAACAAAACTGCTAAAGATTCAACTTGGG
>JAODKC010000137.1:11212154-11225564 GCA_026777985.1 Mormyrops attenuatus
GCCCCCACTGGATAAACAGACTGACGATAGATGGGTAATAACAACAACAATAACAATAATAGTAATAATGATGTATATTTCCACGTGCCTCTGGTAAGATCCACTTCAGATGTACTTTGCAGACAAGCTTTAGTTTTGCAGACCAGCCAGGTACCGGCTGCCCCGGCCACTGAGGTCAGTCAATCCCCATCACAGCGTCCCTTTCCGTTTTTTCTTGGTATAATTCAGCACCACAATGGAGGTGGGGATGCGCGGGGCTTCCCTCCCTGCCGTGGCTTCGTGAGCCGGTGCTAGCTGTCACGGCCCGGGCTCAGGTCCCTCCCGTCACACAGGGTTCCTGCTCTCCCGAGGTCATATGTGAGGACCTGATGACCTTCAGTCCTCCGATGGCCGATAGGGTTTCCTAAGAGGCCACGTGCGTTTATCTGTTGTATTTGTTTAAGCAATTAGTGAAAGACGAACCAAGATGAACATCAAATGATCGTTTCCGCTGCATTCTATTATTTTACTGAAATGCCTGCGAATCTCTTTCCCTTCCCTGTTATTGTATGTGTGCTCTCCAGAGAACAATAGAGATTCTGTCCAATGCATCACAAGGCTGAAACATAATCTGGGGAGGCTGGATTTCTTTCTTAATCAGCTCATTCAAGTGGGTTACGATCTTATCTAAGGCCTAATTGTACCCACAGATGTGGAAGACGGAGAGACAGAGACGCTATTGCATTGCCAGCAAAAAAAGAGGAAGCGTGTAAAATCATAACTGGACTGTTGTGGGGGCTCTTTGTCTTGACCAGAGGCTAAGCAGAGGCTCTGATCAGGGCTTGATAGCAGCAGAACGGATCAATACACATGTTGTAAAGGTTAAACGATGGTATGTTAGGCGTTGTGATTGTAAGGCACATGTAACCGCACATTCTATTGACACTTTATTCTCTCTGAGACACTGCCTTCCCCTCTATATTGTAGCACAGGTGGATAGAGCAGTCCCCCCTCCCTCCCCCAGACACCCCCACAGAGTAGGTATGGGGCAAGCCGGGTTCCGACGGCTGACCCCCTAAGCGGCCTTCGTCCCAGGCTGATGCCCCCCCCTCATTCACACTTGGTAAATGTCACCGTGCTGCAGAACGTTGATGCCGTTCCACCGCAAGGGCTGCATGGCTCGGAAAAGGCGGCTGACATTTTGTGTGGCGCTGGTCGGCAATTAGCGGTCCAGAGCTCGGCCGCGGCTCCTGCCTTCGTGAGGCGTCCCTGAGAACTGTCAGCGCTTGAAATTACATAACTGTGCTAATGAGGTACGTATGCAGAGAGGAGGCAGCGATCCCCGCGGAGCACTTCAAACCTCCAGCAAAACGGCCGGCCCTCGCGGGCCACTGCGGACCTGTCAAATTTTACCATTAGTCTGTGGAAGATGGGAGAAAATGCCAAATCCCAAACGGAGCTGACCTGCCTCCTGAAAAGGTCTCACTATGGATCCTAACGTCTTACCCAGAAAGTGAGTTTCATTTAGCTACAATAAATGCAGGAGCACGCAAGAGAAGAGCCTTTATTACACGTTCTAGGTGTCACCATTCTTCTCAGGCCGAGGTGTGTTTAGACTCGGCTCTCGATTAATTATGCCCGATTGGCCTGTTGGATAGTGCAGTACTAATCTTACTAAACCAATCACGATACTTATTTATGGTTAAGTGATGGAATACATGTAATGGTGAAAAGTAATATAATAGTTATATAATAGTTGCACACACTACGACAATTTAGAAATATTGTGATAATTATGTAGAAAGGATTGATAAATCTCCATTATTATCTACTGTGACTGATTATTAAGTTTCACCAAAAATCTAACAACGGCAGAATACGCTATGCGGGCGCCTCACTGTCCCTGCACGTGTTTGTGAGCTTTTTCCATTCAATTAAACGGTCTTTGGCAAATTGACATTATGTGCAACATCCTTCAGGTAGCAGTTGGAGGAAGCAAAATTAAACGGGATGAAAAGCAGTTTACTGTGTGCTGCCTGTGGACCGAAGCAGCTGGACCTGCTCGAAGCTGTAGTGCTGTGTGTATTTTAGAGGTACTTCCTCTACTTTAAAAGACACATGATTTTTTTTATAATGTACTTTTCATTTTTTTTTACGTAGACCATAACTTAAAATACTTTGATCTGTCTTCCCTGGCAGCACAGGGCACAAGACTGGGGTACATCCAAGATGGGGTGCCAGTCCACCACAGGGCGCATACACACTACAGCAATTTAGAAACTAGACTACCCAGGGGAAACCCATACAGGGAAAATTCCACACACAGTGTAGATATGGGATTTACCCCCCAAACTAAGTGGTCTGAAGCAACAGTGGTACCCCATATACACAGATATTAGGGGGAAAAGGTAAATTCATTTCAGATGGCTCAAGCACTTTCTTGTTTAATTTGCCTCCAAGAGACATAAATAATAAAGCTTGTGAACTTTGAGCTGTTAATGTTAAATAATGCATACCACTGTGTTTAATATTCATAAAAAATGAGCAATAACTAAAGAGAACTGGGAAAAAACATCCCCAGCATGTTAAATGGTTGGTATCTCAGGCTTTTAAACACATTAGTGGTGAAGATTATTCCCCGTTATTCTTCGTGTACGGTTTCGATTGTGAAAAAAACGTCTAACAGAGGTGTTTCTGAGCTGTCCCCCCCCCCGCGCCTGCGCTGGTCCCACAACGTGGTGACAATTTATTCATGGCTGTGGATTCGAGGACAGGGAAATTGGACACCACTGGAAGACAAACATCCAAGACTGGGCTTCTGTTCGTCCACTTCACACTTATTTAAAAAAAAAAATCTAAAGATGATACAACCACACCAAGAACCAACTTGAGAAACCATTTTGGCTGCTCTGCAGACCTACACATTTTGATGGCAGTTTGGTAAATTGAGGTGCAAACATGTACATGATGAATGAAGGGACACATCTTTGCACATCTTTATTCCTACAGTATTTCCACCTCTATTTTACATTTATTCTATTTATTTTTTTGTACATTTCTCTTGATGTTTTGTTTAATTCTATGCTCCATGCCATCAGCTACACCAAAACAAACTCCTTGTGCTTTTTATATTGTTGAATAAAAGATTCTGACAAAATGTTCCCTTATTACCATCATATTATTATTGCTTCCATTGGTTTTAGTAGCAAGTTATAATAGAATGAACTTTCTGCACTTTAATTATAAGATGTTTTGTGATGTAGCTTAATATAACCCCAATGCCCCATGGCACCGTGTCATGTAACTAATCTTCGGTCTTGCATCGTAGGGGTAAGGAAGAATCCCTGTATTGGATTCATGTTGTACGGGGTTTAAAAACTGAACGATCACCCGCCCAATTCCACTCCCCAAACACACACACACACACACACACACGTACCGTGCTGTTGAATATTCTCAGCAGCATGTTGCTGTGTTCTGCAGTCATCACAGAACAATAGAAGGCTTATTAATTACCAGATATTTCCACTAATGTAATCCAAAAAGATTATAACAACAATATTATTTGTCTGAGTTCAATTATTAAAGTGCAAATGTTTTTTTTTCTCCCTTGCATCTTTTCATCCCAAATAAAAAAAGAGACAATCTATGAGTATTTTAATGGGAAATGATGATGGTATTATTTAAAATGAGCTTACTAATTGTAATTAATGTATATTAATTCCCCTATGGATGTCAAAATGTTTTCTCTCAAATTAGGATCTACACAAGGCTCTTTATCTATATTACTGTATTACCTCAAACACTAATGGAGAGAATTTTTCTGTACACTTGTCTATGCTAATTGTTTTGTGTAAATTCTGTGACTCTTTATCGGAACTGCCCATTAATTAATGGCAACCTTACAATAACTATTAAGAAGGTACCATATTAATTAATACATTTGGATGCAATTAAATTACAGATGCACACACCAATTTAGCAACTAACTTTATTAAATCCTTTGTAATTTCAAAGGGATTTTGTGAACTCAAAGAGCAATTCCATTATAAGAGCTTGCTGTTAATTAAGCTTTAACTATAGGGTGCATCTCGTGAACATGAAGATAACCGGGAAGAGTGGAAAAAAGGAAGTTAGCCAGGTGTTTACTGAGGGGGGGGGGGGTCTTGTGTTTTTTCTTCTATTAACAAAAAACAAGTTTGGCCGCTTTTTTGCTTAAGCATAAAGTGGACCATGGTACACTTGATGGGCCGAATGGCCTCCTCTCGTTTGTAAATTTCTTACAAGAAAATGATTATAGCACCACAAGTCTGCCCCAGGTCAGAAATCAGAAGACATGTAACTTTTCAACATTTTCCCAGCATTTTAAATAATATATAATATGGTGTGTATGGTGTGTTATGTCACCTGTGCATGTACTAATGCATAAATATTTTGTCAAGAAAATTGGTGACTGATTGATCGAGTGTATGCACAGTTTTTCTTTATTATTTTTTATGTAGCTCACAAACCAATATTGTTCGTAACTTGTAAATAATCACTGACCTGTTGTGTAACTGGTGTAATTTTCTGTGTGTCCCTGCCAGATTTCCTTCCCTCTCACTTTAAAGGCTCCACATATCTGTATAAAGCAATTTCATTCACAGCAAATGACACTTTGATTATGAGTATAGCTGTGAAATACTCCCTAATTCCAAGAATTTATATTGGGGGGGATGGAACATTTTTGACAAATGTAACAAAGTTAACACGATGTATGTTTTCATTTGGTAGCCTTAGTTTCCTTCCACGAGAAACTCTTATAAATGTTCGGTTTAAAAGATTCACTTATTTCAGTATTTTAATCCATCTGTATGTATTGCTGAGAAGAGCAGAAGATTTGGGCTGTTCTGCAAATACCCACCAACCCAGCTCAGTATTCTCTGAAATGCAGGGTGGGAACGAACAGTCATTGACTTTGTGGCAGCTTTGCGGCAACAAAGAGAAATTTTCAGTGTTATGGCACTAAAGTCTCCCAGCAGTAAACAGTTTGACCTTAGTTACAGTTTGACCTTAGTTAAGACAGAAAGTCCATGCATTCATGCATCTTCTAGCTGCGGGGTAAGTCAGAAATGACAACAGCTATTTCATATTATATTATGTTCTTTTACAGATTAATTGGAGTCTACTATTTTCACCATCTGTTTAACATTTGTAAGTACTCACAAGTTAATTTTGTATGGTCTCTGCCATTATTGTCAGCCAATAGTCTCAGTTTGTTATCGTGGACCATCCTGATGCTGAACTGATTGGATTTTGCAGCCTTTTAAATCGAGCACAAAAACATTTTTCTGAGATACCAAAATCAACACGCATCCATATTTACATAATTTGAAGCCATAGAGAAGGAAACACACTCTCGGCGTGTGTCTTCTGCGCCTCTTTGTTTCGTGTTCTCCTTAGAATCCATGCATAAAGTAAACAAAAACACACATTTCAACTTTCAAGCCCAGTTTTTGATCCCTGAAGACGTCCTATCGGTAGCATGGCCCTGATCAGCGAACAAACTGCGAAACACAGTCAACCCTGCAATTAGTACAAATTAACAGACATTTTCAAAAATGTCTTTGCTTAGTAAATGGCTGCTTTGTAGTTCAAAAATCCCACTTTGGCCCTGGAGTGGGAGCCTTTCCAGCAGTTGCTTAAATCCTAAAATAAGTACTGCAATCTTCTGGCACAGGCACACTGTAATGCTTTAAAAACAATTTAGCAACTGTCATCGCTGTAATTACAGTAACTAATTACCATCCTCAGCAAACAAATAGCTTAACATAATATGCAGGCCCAATCAATTTTGAAGAAATGCAAATTCCAAAAGCAAAAAAAGGGGCATTTTTGGCAAATCTGAAAGGAATACAGGGAAATAATACACTTTGTTTTATCCACACATAATTCCCAGGGAATATCATATCATAAATATTTGCATTCAGTTCTTATCAGGACATTTGCATTTGCCTCTTATCAGTCGGCAAGCCGGGTTCTGCCAGATAGAGAGTGCGACTCTAAAACGTACGCACACTTCTAATGAGTCACGTCGCAGCCCTGTATCACATTTTGGCTGGAACTTTATCACCAAAAAAACGAGGAGGTCATTTTCTCGCGGTTCATCTCGGAGCTGTCTTTGAGTTTTTGATGTGATTCAACTGAGATTCCTGTTTTTAAGCCCCCCCCCCCCCCCCAAAAAAAACCGGATTATTTCTTCTTTTCCAGCCGCAACGGTTTCATATCAGTGCCTCGTACGCAGCAGTGATTATCACTGTGTCATAAAATATTTCAGTTTTATCTGCATATTATTTTATTTACCACAGCACGCCATGGACAGAAAGACCCTTCCCCTGAATTTAATGGCTTCGTTTACCGGGCCTGGGGAAAGGACTTGTTTTTTTGGCCCATTCTATTTTGTATACATATGCAACAGTTTCCGGAGGAAAATGAAAGTAATTGTTTGATAGCATTTTCAAAAAGGTATTCCACAATAACAATTTCATGGTGCATTGCGGAGTGTAATTATAAACCTGCCTTTATTCTTGGATAGTGGGGCCGCACTGGAGGTCAAGTGAAGTACCCCAGTGAAATGGAAGTCTCATTAGTCAAATCAATTCTTTTTCCAGCTAATTATTTTTTTCCACTTCCCAACTGTGCTATTGTCCAACACACGCGCCACTGCCTTAAAAGCTGTGAAACTTTATTCGTGTAATGTTTCGCATAAAATGTAATATAATTTGACAACATGTAAAGCGTTCTTTTGATGTCGTACACTCTGTCGTATAAGACAAATATATTTTTCCGCTAACCCTTTTCTTCTGTTCTATTGCCAATATTACTTTTTTTGTGCTGGAATAAATAGCAGAATTGTATTTACATATTCTGAGTGAGGAAACCAATGAAAAGAAACATTGATGTATTAAACTGGAAGGGATGTAATGTATTAAAAAATCTACAAAGAATAACTTCAATGGCTGCTGGTTTACTTTTTTACCATAAACAAAACTATATGTAAAATAAATAAAATATACATTAAAGAAATAAGACTACAAACTTGTCATACGATTTCTGTGGATCCGCTCACTACTGAACATAGGTATGTGTGAATTTGAAATTAGAATATGGGATTTACTGGAAGCAGAATGCTAGGCTAGCTTGAGTCTCTGTTCCTCTTTTCTAAGGCTAACTTTTTGACTCCGCACATGAATGACATCATATGTCGGTTCCAAAAATGGGGCCACCCATACATTGTCATGTTCGGGAGATTGGTTTGCTCACCATTCCGGCTTTCAACATCTCTGGAAGTCAGGGGTCACCTAGTTCACTTATATTATTTTCTTTAAATCTTATCGCTCACTTTGTTTAAACAAAGAAGGGGAAACGGTGATGTCTGTCTGCGCACATTAGTCTCCATTCAGTTGCTCGGTCTCTCCTAAAGTGGCTTTGATTAACGCACTCACGATAAACCCATGTTTTCAGACCGTGCACTTTCTTTGACAATTGTTTCGGTCTGTTCTTGTGTGAGACTTTACTCACTAGTGTGTAAATTCCCCCTCAACCTTATTTGTTTAAACTGGAATCAGTTACATGTGTCGTGACAAAAGAAACACTGCAGGCTTCCCCGGCATCAAAGCAACAATGCGTTCTTTCCTCTCTAAGTCGCAGGAACGTGTAGCCGCGAGGTTTCCCGGTGCAGGACCGGAGGCGCATTTTCCCTCTGCACGGCACCCCTCTGCATTTCTCTTGCGTTGTTGCCTTTTGCGACTTGGCCCATGGCGGCTGCACCTGTGACTGTGTCATTCAGCACAGACGTAACTGTGTCAGTCTGATTAAACCCTAATTAATCAGACAGTGTCCGCACACATGCTCGTCCACTGTCACGAAATACATGCCATTTAACAAAATGAGGCTGTGTTACTCTGCGTTTCGCACCATCTTGACGCATGCTATTAAATTCTTAGAAATGAATGGCCAGCTCTCTTCATTTCCTTCTTGTTGAAAGAAATCTGGTGTTACCATTTTAAAATGTTTATTATTTTTTTTTTTTTATCAAGGCAAGATTAAAACCCCCCCGACCATGGAGGAGTGCCACCCCCAATCATAATTATGCTCATGTACTTAAAATCGACCCTAACATGTTAATTATTATTAATAGGCACTGTTACAAATACATAAGACCCAGACCAACACTTTTGATTTGGTTTCAATTTAAATGTCTTATTTTTTTCTTAATTTTAATTCCTAGGTATATGTGATGCTAAGAGCTAATAGCATCATGTAGCTGATACTCACCACCGGTTATACGCCGTATCGCACACCAGACAGCCTGGTGTAGACGTGTAATGTGGAGCATTCATCAGTTATATCGATCTTCTTTTGTTCCTTTAAATGTAATGGGGCGTGCAGGGCCCCGGGCCGCTGCTTGATTGGATGCCCCCCTCCCTCATTAATGACTTTTGCTGCTCTGCTGGCTGGCATCAGTTCTCAACGGTGCCCTGGTTTGTCCGGAAATGCGACGTTGCGTGACACGGCCAACACGGGGGCCACGGTTTACCTCTCTGTCCCTCTTCGCAGCGGGCGGGGGGCATTGACTTCACCAGAGATCATGGCAGATGCCGGCCCTGGCAAGTCGCAAGGCCCGTGCTCTCCGGGATCTGGCTTAAGACAGAGTGACTCCAGCACTGGGGGGGGCGGGGCGGGCAGGAATTGGAAGCCACGGACATCTAGGGTCAGTGCATTAGCGCCCCACTCCTGCCATTCTCCGGGGAGCCTCGCTTCTCCGTTTCGGCTTTTATGACTGGTGGGCTGCCATCGAACCAAAACACCGTTAATCACCGGCTCAGGAATGGCCGCGGCCCGAAAATCGGGTCCAGTGCTGTTTGTCCTGCTTTTGCTGCCCAAAGCTAGAGAGCTAAAGGCCTCGTTTGCTGACTCTGTTCCATTCTGTCGAGCCACATCTGCACTCGCCAGCAAGGCCGGCTGGCAACTTCAGAAGAATCTTCTAGACTAATGTAATATTTCTTTTATGAGCTGAAGAGAAAACATGCAGATGATTGAGCTGCATATCTTCACCGATGCTGAAATGTAGTCTGACTCTGCACAACAAAAGTGGGGCAGATTAGGAAAATTTCTTCTTGGTATTTGAAGAAACATTTTCTATTATTTTGTTCAGTAAAGAAAGACCTACATTACACGTAGCCATCTTAGTGACATAATTATCCATGTTCCATACTACTTGTGTGGTATAAGGTCACTGTGAACCTGACAAGGCATGAGGTTAGGGACAATCCGGATAGAATGGTGGGTTCCAACACTACACCCCATTGTGGGTGATTTTACTCAGGTAACCGTGCTTTTGGGGTACCTGAAGAGGGCCTGCACATACGCAAGGAGAACATACAAAGTCCGCCTACACAGTGCAGGGTCAGGATTTAAAGAGCTTACCCTGGACATGTGAGGTTACCCAATGTTACTCAATGAGACACCCTACAGATGTGAGATCACAGCGTTAGCCAATGAGCCGCTCTGCAGATGTGAGGTCACAGCATTACCCAATGAGCCAGCAGGAGATGTGAGGTCACAGTGTTACCCAATGAGCCACCTTGGAGATATGAAATCACAGCATTACCCAATGAGCCAACTGGAGATATGAAGTCACAGCATTGCCCAATGAGCCAGCTGGAGATATGAAGTCACAGCATTACCCAATGAGCCAACTGGAGATATGAAGTCACAGCGTTACCCAATGAGCCAGCTGGAGATATGAAGTCACAGCGTTACCCAATGAACCAGCTGGAGATATGAAGTCACAGCGTTACCCAATGAGCCAGCTGGAGATATGAAGTCACAGCGTTACCCAATGAGCCAGCTGGAGATATGAAGTCACAGCATTACTCAATGAGCCAGCTGGAGATATGAAGTCACAGCGTTACCCAATGAGCCAGCTGGAGATATGAAGTCACAGCATTACCCAATGAGCCACCCGAAATGGGGACAATGCCAGAGACATTACTCTTGATTTGATTCTGTTCCTGAGATTGGCACTAGCCCACGTTCACCAAGCCAAAGTTTTCAAATTCATAATTTTACTGTAAGAGCAACAATAAAGAGTATTGCACAATGACTGAGATTTAGATCCAAATTTATTTCATGTTAATAAATTCATGCAAATTCTTCCATGTTGTGCATATACTGTAGCTACTTTAATAGTTATGGTATGCCCAGTGGAACTCCCAAAATTGTGAAATTCTTTGGTCTGTTCCACTGTTGGTATTTTTGTTTTAAAAAGAATGAGAGGTAGGTAGAGAGTAGGGATTTTCTTTTTGATCAGATTCGATTCAACACCAAGGCTGGTATCCTGATTTTTGGTGTTGGATCAACCCTGAGCGTAAGGCGGGACGCTAGCTTTGAAATTTGCCGACCTGGAGGTGTGAAATCTGCCCCTTTCTCTACCCTGATGGGCAGTCCTGCCTGGTAATAGCTTAATGTATGTGCTGCATACAAGCATTTAAATTACCAGGGGCCTGTGCCATGAAGCAGGATTTCTTGCTTTGCCAGATAACTTTTGGATTTAAGGTAGTTTGGGCTAAAGTGAATGAAGATAAAGTCTATTTCAACTGGGGTACTGTAAAACCAACAAGTTATCTGCTAAGCAAGAAATCCTACTTCGTGATACAGAGCTAAAACTATATTTTAACTTTAGGATCGATTCTCAAAATGAACCATTCAGTATTGAAAGAAACGATATTTCAGTACTGACCCACACATTAGTAGAAAGTAATACTGTCTCTGACTGAGATTACAGTATTTTTTGTTATTGTGATATTTCTTTTCTACTTAATCATGTTTCATTTGAAATGCAAATTTGAATAAAATGTCTTTAACAGTTATGAGCGAACTACAGTTTTGAGCACTTTGATACAATTACAAACTTGATAAATGTTTCTGCCTTAAGTTACAGTTAGGACAAACTGTAAGTAGGAAGCCAGGTGACCACAGGAGGTCGGCATGCCAACACCTTCCCAGGTGGACATATTTTTTAACCAAAAATATTGCGGTATATGGTATTACCATAATACCACCACATACCTAGCCAGCATCCTCCTCCTTGAAATCCTTATGCCTAAGGTGGGATGTTTGAGCATGGGGGGGGGGCACCATTGGGGAGGTCATGTTTGACCATCTTCCTCTGCTTTCAGACAAAATGAGAATAACACAATATTTGGAAAGCTGTAGGGTAATATTTAAGAGGAGACCGTACTGTTAAGTAGCAAACAGGGAAAAATACAAGAAGAAAAAAGTTTCTAACCATGAGTAAACATTAATATCACCAGCTGTTAGCAAGCCTTTTTTCCAGCCCTGAAGTGTCATTAGTTTCCCAAAAACATGGTCCTTCCTGATCAGGTTCAACTGACGCAGCTTGATTGTTATGTAGGCTGCTGCTTTCATCAGTTTTTACCTCACTTTTCCCCACATGCCTCTTTCCAGATATGAATGAGGCTCACTGTGACCTACGTTAGTGTTCCTCGACCCAGTCCTCGGGGAACCCCAGGCAGTCCACGTTTTTCCTCCCACCTACAGTAGCTGCCTGCCAGACAGTCCACGTTTTTGCTCCCTCCCAGCTGCCTGCCAGACAGTACATGTTTTTCCTCCTACTCAGCTCTCTATTGGGATCTGGGTGGGAGCAAAAACGTGGACTGTCTGGGGGTCCCCAAAGACTGGATTGAGAAACATTGACCTACGTTACAAACAAATCTTTAAAGATGCTTTCTTCTTTTTTAATCTCTGTGCACTAAAGCAGCTTTATCACCCTGAGAATGGACTGCCCCACTGCCACATCCTTCCCAAACACACATACACAATCGCTGTCTCATACACAGCAAATGATTAGAATGTAGCACAAGATGGAGAACAGGGACCGGACTAGGCGGAGTCTCTGATGATTAAGTGATTGGACCCAGTCTGTAACAGTCTGCTTTTCTGAGTCCTGAAGATACTATCATTCATCACCTAAGCTTCATCACTGCTCTTGAACTTATTTTAAACATTCCTCTCTACTCACTCTCTTTTTTCTCTCTCTCCCTCTCTCTTCATTACACACTGCCCTCTTCTTTGGCACCCAGTTTCATTACTGGCACTTATCTCAAATATCCTTTCTTTCTGTCACTCTATTCATTGTGTGGCAGGGATTTTAAGATTAGCTGTTCCCTCATACTCTTAACATCGTGGTATAATGAAGGCTTCTGTATGCCAGTGAAGGCCAGGCCTGCGCTGGGGACAGAATATTTATTTATAGTTGAAGTAAATTAATTAGACTATCTGTGAAAGATTGTGGAATCCATGCGTCTAATGCAAAATGGCACATCTGGTACGCATCTTTCAGCCTATAATTCCCCAGTAAATATCTTGTCGGCTTTAGGCGATATAACATCCATCAGATTATTTGCATATGCTATGTCTATTATGAACAGTGTCCTGATTATATTTGACTGCTGATGAAACATATACATTGGGCCCCCTGATACGGTGAGGCCCCAATCGCAGTTTGGACACGTCGTTTGAGGTTTTGGGCAAACAGCTACACATGGCCACACATGGCAAAACGGCACTGAGTCTTCAGAGAGAGGCATTCGTTTACAGAAGGCCGCAGTATCGCAAAGATATTTAGATTTTTTTCTCTTCTATTTTCCATAAGTGCTTATTCGGTACAGGGTCATGGGGGGCCTGCAGCCTATCCCAAGATGCACTGGGCAGGGGAAATCTCTGGGTTGGACAGTGGTCCATTGCAGGGCATATACTCATTGACAGGATTTCAAGGTCAACAGTTCATAGTTGTGTATTTTTTTTACTGCCAAAACGAAACCCATGCAAATGCAGGAAGGTGGGAACTAGAAGATTCACCATTATGCACATCTTAGAAGGAAATGCAGAGTGCCGGCCCTCATTTAATCCTCATTTCGTGGAAAACCATATGAACTGTCTGTTTGTGGTATTTCACACTCTACTGTAATGCATTCACTCAAGTGTATGTCTCTTAAAGAGTCATTTAGTCCCAACAATTCAGGCTTTGGCACATTTTTAAAAAATCAATACTTGTTTTAGACTTAAAGGCCAAAAGATTCAGTCAAAACGGGCCAGAATGAATCTGCTGTCCACATTCTGACAAACTCAGATCTGGGCTTCTCAATGACTTATATTCTAATTAGTAATACTGTAATTAATTAATGTATGGGTATTGTTCATCCATTAGCCTAGGATTATTTCTGTAAATATATTAAGTACATAGCATGTAAATTTACAGGGCTTGTTAATGAAAAACTTAATGCTGCCCCGGGGGGGGGGGGGGGGGGGGGGGGGGGGGGGGGGGGGGGGGGGGGGGGGGGGGGGGGCGGGGGGGGGGGGGGGGGG
>JAODKC010000137.1:11227501-11246018 GCA_026777985.1 Mormyrops attenuatus
CCTGGGGCAGGCTTAGCATCACCGCTGGATCAACCCGATCTGACACCGCAATCCCCGGAAAAAACCCCGCCGGCTTTTCGCCCGCTGCCATTCCGGCCCCCCCCCCCCCCCCCCCCCCCCGGCTGAGGATCAGCTCGTCTGTGGTCTCGGAGAGCCCAACTTTGAGAAGTCCCTTCCAACTTTCAAGGCTGTAACAAACAGGCCCGTCAAGAACCAAAGACTTCAGCGGGACTGATATTGTCTTACGGGATGAACCTCAAACGTAAACCTACATACTGAAAAAAAAATCAAAATTTCTGATAATTTTGCAGTTTTCAACCAATTATTTTTCATCCAAACAATTACTTATTTATCCTCACATTATTGTGGAATCATAAACTATATGATCACCAACAATAAGCCTGTGTAATATATATGTTTGCATTGTCTGGAATGTGTAAAAATGTTTGTTTGTTTGCTAGTTTTTCGAATGAATACATCACGCCTTATCAGGTCATTGATCATTAAGTGAAGCCCTTTGGTTTGTGTTTAATACAACAGAACGGACTTGAACTGAGGGTGTCCTACGTCTCCTGAGCCGTAAATAATCTCCGGAATCCCCGCCGTGTATCCCAGAAGCACCTTAGCCAGAGGTCCTCTCCAGCATGTGTGTGCAGTGGCATCGGTCAACAGGCCAGCTGGGTGCGTCACTGCAGTCACCAGAGGGCTGTTCAGCACTAAGCGCAGTGACAAACCTCTATGCAGTGCTAATATGTCAAAGCCATTACACATCTCTCTCCCCTGACTGAACTATTTTCCGCGCGTGCCTTTTTTGTTTTTTTTCCCCGTAAGGTAGCGGCCCAGTAGTTTTCCAGGCAGGCGGCTCTGTGGCGGCTCTGTTCAGTCTTTCGCAATGTAAGGAACGCGTTCAAAGCCTCTTCGAGGCGGAGAAACCTTAATTAGCGGTTTGAAGCTAAAAGAGATGCTTTCCTTTTGCCGTGGATTGGTGCCTTCGCCTTGGCATGTGTCTCTCCGAGGCGACACAGCTCGTCCTGGGTCTTGTTCAAAGTCGAGACTGAACCGCTAATTGGTGGATTCACTGGGTCCGTGTGTCTCCGCCACTCAGTGGGTGATCGAACTGGGCGGCTGGCGCCATCCTCCCCCCCCCCCCCCCGACGTGTCCTCCTGGGCGACGGTGACATCGTTCCTCCGTGCCTCTTTATTCCATCCCAACGGCGATGCCGGCTGGCTCGTACGGGTGCGTCTCCTGTCCAGACCCGGCGGGCCGTCGCCGTGCCGGCATCCTGGCCGCGCGGCAGATCTCTCATTTGTTAAATGCCGCGTGAGGTGATTAGGGTGTCTCTGTTCGTCGCCGGGCGGACAGATGGAGGGGCCGGGAACATTCCGGAGAGGAGGCGGTAATTAGGAGCAAAATGAGTGGAAACAGCAGAGAAGAAGCCCGTAGGTTCGGTGGCACGTTTGAAACAACAGCACTTAAGCTGCGTGGGGAGTTGTTCACCTTCTGACCCGAAAACATGGCTTCATGGGGCCATGTGAACATGTTCAATTTAGTGCTTATTTCTTCACCTTCATTCCCCCTTTCCCTCTTTCTAGCTGCAATCTAGTTGTAATATCTGCCTTTGAACAGTTTGCAAATGCAGTCATTAGAAAATGTGGATAGACCATCGACCAGACAAAAAAAAACAGCTGTATTTTGACCACTAATGGGGTCACATATGACAGTTCAATGTTGAGTCATTGTGAGTACGCTAAGAAAAGTACTAATGCCTTATTTCAAATAGAGTGACTTGTGAGTGTTTTAAAGGGGGGTAGGATGATGTCCCTGTTTTTGACTGAAAGACCCCGGTGTGTTTGGGTGTGGAAGTAGCACCCGGCCTTTTGGTATGGGATCACTCCACATCCTCAAAGGATTGAAAGATCAGACCGAACGTGGCTTCGGTGAGCTGGCTGAAGTGCGTAGGACTGTACCCTGTGTGTAGGACTGTACCCTGTGCGTAGGACTGCACCCTGTGCGTAGGACTGTACCCTGTGCGTAGGACTGCACCCTGTGCGTAGGACTGCACCCTGTGCGTAGGACTGTACCCTGTGCGTAGGACTGTACCATGTACGTAGCCCCAAAGAGCGCACAGGAAACCTTTAATTGATTAACTTCTGCAAGCGCTACTCATTTAAATAATAACACAGTCCTCCATACAGAAGACACAAATATGGCCCATGACCCAAGGAACAAATGCTAATTAAGTGATCAACGATAGTCTTTTTTTTCCTCCTATTTTAATTGCTGCCATAGAAACTTTATCATAAGTCCTGCCTATTAGTGATTTCAAATGGTCCTGATGCCGCTCTCTCTCTCTTTTTTGTTCTGGCTAAAGAGCTGGCTAATTTTCCTATATGATTAATTACTCTGTCAGCCATCGATCTCCAGCATGAAACGGCCAAACAAGGGAGCGGGCGGCAGGTTGCTCGCTGAATTATTAGTGTCGATTCCCTGTGGGGTTCACCTTAATGAGGGTGTGTGCTGAGAGTTAACAATTCACATTAAAATGTAATGCATCCCTAAATTAATTAAGCTCTCATATATAAACACACGGCACTTCGTCTCTGCTCCGAAATCTGAGCTAACAAAGGAATATTCATTATTTATTTATTATTATTATTCTTGCTTTTTACATTGGGGTGTTAAAGGCATAACGTATTTAAATGTCATTAAGACAATAACTTTGAGATAAACATTTTAAAAAATTCTATTAGTTGAGGTACGCAAATGGTCTTTGCCTCTCTCTAGTTTAGCCCAATTAATGAAGTACAAATTAATTTTACATTTGAAATTACATGCTATGCTGCAAAATAGGCCTAATTCGGGCAGGAAATGTTAATGTTTCAGAAACACATTTAAACTGTACAGTGGTTGCAGTTTATGTCATGCAACAGTTATATAAACCAGGAAAATTTCCCTGCTACTATTTGTCACCAAATTAAGAAATTAACTCTTGAAGAGCGTTATACCTGCTGCATGTATACTGACAGTATCACTTGTCTTTCACTGTTTTTTGAGTAGGTGTTTATACCACGAATCATTTTAAATTCACTTTGTCCCTTTGCACTCATTGAAATATATACCTGCATTTTTAAAGTCTTAAACTTATTATATATTTATATATAGAGATTCGATGGCTTTATCTAAATCCGCACATGAAATGCATTTTATTATGAGTATTTACTGTAAAGGGAGAAATGAAAAGAAATGTGGTTTAATAATTTATCATTTAGTAACTTAACTGTATAATTTGCACCCCTGCTGTTGTTTCAATATCTATGCTTTTAGATTAGAAACATACATAAAATGTCGGCTTGTTGGCTTCTGTGTTGTAACGATGCTTAAGAAACCCGTGTACTCAGGATCCAGGGGATTTATGACTGTAGCATGTGCATCAGGATCAGTCAAGGTGCATCCGGGAGCAGACGCGATGTGAAAGTTGGTCGCCAGTACAAGTTCAGATTGATCCGTTTGGCAATTTCCCAGCAGCGGGTCGACAGCAAAGCACAGCAGGGACTACAGCTTTGGTAGGGCTCGTAATCTCTGAGGTGCGTTACCAAAGTATAGAGGAATGGCAAATCAAAAAGGCCCACATAAAATATTCTGGGGGTTTTACAGAAAATTATTTACTAAACGCGTCCTCATAAATTTAGATAAGAATAATTCTGTGTGATGACATTCCAGTGTCACTAAAATGCGATCGGGTTTATGTTGGATGACATGATAAAGACTTTGGTCCATTTCACTTTGAACATAATCTCCCAGAAATGCTTCTGTGTTGACAAATTTGCAAGTATTATTTAGAGATTTCGCCACATCGCTTCCCTATTATTTGACTTTGTCCCTGTCAGATTTTTTTTTTATGCCAGACAGACAGAGACATATTTTTCAGTCTCACTGGAGTTTGCTTGTTATGTTTACAAATTCATTAAAATATAAACGAATGCTTATTTAAAATGAAGCCCATAAAAAATCACCAGTAACTGATGTTCAAGTTGATTTTTTAGCATTTTGGCTTTTATTTGTTTTTTTCCCCATGAGAGTCTTCCTTCACTAATTTTTCCTGCATTAGTGCAGCCTGGGGTGCATATGGTTGGTGCAGACCAAAGCAAAGGGAAACATCTCAGATCTTCCCTTTTTATTTCTCCAGGATAAAAACTAGATCAATGCAAAGATGTGACTTATTCACTCATATTTCTAATTTATTTTCGAAAATCTCAAAATCTCTGCAGATGTCTACCGAGCTGTGAAGCATCTCAGGACATCGTGAAATTCGATCTTAAGTGTTTCCTTTACTGGCTTCCATTAATCACATATTTCATTCCAAGATCTTAGTTGTTTCTTGTGTGACCCAATGATGTTGCATTTTCCACCTGATATCTACACACAATTTTGCTGCAGTTTTGAATTTAATACTGTTTATTTCCCAGACGATGAAGTTCTAGATTAACTTGTAAATAAAAAAAATGTAGAATTGTGTGGCACTGTTGGACATTGTGAAATAAGCCACAATCTTCCATACGTGTTTGCTTCTGGGAAATCCCTCGATGCTGTGTGGGTCACTACCTTTCACGACGTCGTGCAGTAATTATAACCATATGAACAATGTGTTGTGAATATTTTTTGCTCCGATGCTTGGCAATTTCACGTGACACAATTTGTCTTAGAAAGATACTTTTCTCAGTACCCATTTCTGCTTCTCCCGAGACTAAGGCAACACATTCAGTTTGCTTTTATTATGACATACCAACAGCACTAGCCTTCTTTCATGACTGTTCGTTGATAGATGGCGTCAGACCTGCCCAGCTGACATCAGATGGCACAGCTGGTCTGCACATGCTAGCTTTTAAAACCCGTATTAGAAAAGTTTACCAGCTTCACTAAAATGACAGTATAATACAAGAAAAGGACTTCTGTGTGAGGCAAAGTAAGGAGTTATTTTAATATTAAAGTCGTGCACTGTGCGTAAGCAGAACTACCAGTGAAATGTTAAAAGGCTGCCTTCTAATGACATCCCCCCAGTGTTTGAAATTAATCAGAATATTTATGTGTGTGGAACAAAGCAATCTGCTCCTTTCGGTGCGATGTGCCTCCTCACTGGAGAGGAACCCCAGCTTTTGGCACGGCGAGGCTTCCATGGACCTCTTTCACTGCATCGTTTCATCCCCTTTGATGGATGCAACTGGAGTGTCACTGCTGAACTGGAAATATCTGAGCATGAACCCATAACAGCATTTGCAGGCTCCCAGCAACGTACCACGCCACCAGCCTCGGAAACAAAGGCATCTATGAAATAAAACAGCTACATTTATATGACTGTTTGCACGCACACACACACACACAGGTTTGTAATTAAATCTTTGTGGGGACTCTCCATTCATTTGAATGAGGAAAACTCTAATCTAATGACGACCTTAACCTCTACACAGCCCTAACCTTAACCATAAGTAACCAAACTAAATACGAGACTTTTGGCATTATTCATTTTTTTGTTTACATTCACAGATCTTTGTGGGGACCTGAAAAACGGTCCCCACAACGTCAAAAAAACAGACATCTGGTCCCCACAACGTAATATAAACCTAATCCAAACGCAGACACAGACACACACACACGCACACGCGCGACAGATACTATCCGAATGTCCATTGCAACGTTTCATAATAAGGTGACAGAGTGGGATACAAATGACAGTCATCGCCTCTAACCCTGCTGAGACATTATATTGATTTGCTTTCCTAGTCACTGCACTTGCACAAAGAAAACGCCTTTCCTTGGTTGATTTCACCACGTTAAAAACAAATTTAAATTGAAATGTGTGCAGTTCATCCTTCGAGAGAAGTATGTAGCTAACTGAGCAATCAGAATCACCAAAGGGCTTTATTCCTCAGTGTGCTTTTGTGGGAAAATCGCCGGCAGTGTGTGTGTCTTTAATTGTTTCATTGTTCGTGACATTTAAAATCTGCAATCTCATCGCTGCGATTTAATCTGCCGCAGCTCCAGATAAGCATCTCAACACAGTTATTAGTATCTTGTTAAAATCACACTTCTCCCTCTCCAGCGCCACAAAAAAGCGGTGGGGTGGTTTGGGTGTGTGGGGAGGCGCTTGGCGGTTGGCAGGTGACGACTCGCCCATTGTCGCCTTGCCGCGGTTTCACTTCCACGCCGGTATTTCTGGAGTCCGGCTCTGAATTTCAGAAAATGATGCACATGGGAAATGAGACTTTGTGCTGGAGATTTTACTCGCAGCCACCTTTCTGCCTTTGAGACCTGGTCCTTGAGCTTTCATCAGCTGCCGTTTTCGACGGCATGCAGTAATTTCATGGCTCATTGCAGGAGCTGAAAACCTTTGAAACTGCAAATGTTAACTTTCCCTGGCCTGCAGCCATTTAGGAAGCGATTAATTTAGCAAACAGAAGCAAAGGCACTTTCTCCTCCTAGTTTGTGCATAATTTTGGGGGTTTCTATCTGTATTTGTGTTCAAGTGAACAGTGTAATGGCAATTTCTGTAATTGTGGCTTTTGTGGGGGAAAAAGAGGCCGCCCCACGCGACCATATCTAGTCATCATTTTCAGGCTGCGCCTGCTTAGCTTTCGACAGCGAGGATGCTTGGTAGGGCATGGTAAGGAGGAAACATTGTTCTTACAAACAAACACAATCAGCCTCATTTTCACTGTTTATTCATGTTCATTTAGGAACAGTCCCTCTCACTACTGCATTATTTTGTGCCTTGAAGTGAGTTTTCTGTGAGTACTAAATCATGAATGCCTGAATAAACAATGACCGATTTTTATAAACAACTCATCTAATGTTAGCTTCTAAATTCATTTTTTGTCTGTTTGTGAAATTCAGGAGGTTGAATACTGTCTAAAATTATGATGGTTTTCCCAGGATATAATGATGATGATAATGATAATAATAATAAGATGTAATTATTACTATTATGATTACTAGTAGTTAAAGTATTAGTGGTAGTCAGATACTTATTTAAAGGAACTTAGCTAATGTGTTATAATTATATATTACATTTGTCTGAAATTATTATTTTGTGGATTTTTCCTCTGAGGCATCTTGCTTCTTATTTTATTTTGTTTTCATTTTTCTTTTTTTTTTTCCTTATTTTGCCAATACTGTACCCTAATGCGAAAAGACGAAGACACATACATTGCACATCTGCATTTATAAAAATGAGTACACAAACATCCACACCGATACAAATGCAAGTATTTTTGTAGTTAAATATAAAATGTCCAACTAGTCCTACAAATATCATATAAAAAGCATATTCTAAAGGAATAAGTTGAAAATACATGTTGAAATTGCCCGTCCTTCCATTTCGTACCCATCACAGCAGATATGTGTGCAGTAGGCCTTTTATTGCTTTACAGACAAACACGGTCCAACCAGCAAATGGGACACACCTGTACAAACTCTCTCCTGTCAAACTGGCAACCCGCTCAGCCAGAACGCACCACCTGAACGAGGTCTGCAGGAGCAGACCTGCACAAAGAGCCTCCACATGGACGGCTGTCTAGCAGATAGATGGCGGGAGAGCCTTGATGCTGAGATGGGGGGCCACTACAAGGGAAAGCCAAAGAAATGTCTCTTCTGAAGGTACGCAAAATATCACGGGACATTCAGAAATGTAGCCCTGCGTAAGCTTCATTGCTATAGCTATCAAGACAACACTTATATCGTTCAGATTAATCATAGAGCATATTAGTTAATACAGATATCTGCATACATACTATTACTTTAATGGATTTGTATTGACCATATAGCACATCGATTAATACACAAATATACATACAGTATATGCCAAATGTACATAATATTGCTCTAATGTCCACATTGAGTACATTGTTTTTTCATTTTGTGCAAAAATTATTTTATATGACAGAACAGAGTGAGCCACTGAATCTTTCATATCTGATGCAGTAGCCACTGTTAACAGAACTTAATTCGATATATATTTATATCCAGTATATAAAGTTGACAAATGAAATGAACAAGCATAACGAGGTTTTATATTTGTGGAAGATGGTCTGGATTGATTGGCCAATCAAATCAATCAATCAAATGAATAACTCCCCCGTGCGATTCATCCTGTTACGTGTTCTGTGCAGCTAGGCGCGCAAAATGCGACAGGCAGCGGACTCGAAGTCCATTTCCCACAGCTGTCCAGCACCAATCTGGCACTCAGTAATAATAAATCCACATGTCCTTCCTTCCCTTCAGCGTGATGTTCAGGTTTTTGATAGCATAACGTGGAATATCACAGGTTGTCAGTAAATTTTTATTTTTTTTAAAGTCCTCCCCACCCCCCCCCGCCATACCTGCCATGTTGGGACTTGTTGTCTTGTCTGCAAATGCATTTGGTGACTGATTAATGTCATAATGATGCACGTTTGGGAAAAATCAGGGAATGCAATTGAAAAACAAAAGCTGAGTAATCAGTCTGTTGTGAAAAAGAACATTGCATACTCATGAGTCTGGAGCAATTCAACACTGGTATTAAAATATGTATAACTGACAGGTTTACACATGATTAATATGCACTTGACTGTTCAATTGTTTCAAACAAGCCATTGCAGGAAACTCTGGGACCTTAAATGAATCGGAATCGCTGGCGTATTTCTACTTTGCGAGGCTTTTTCAGGAGGCTAAATATCTTCAGCGAGTCTATAATGAAGTTTAATGTTGGGTTTGAGACAGAGTGTCACCCACTTTTCTTACTGAGATTTGTACGGCACATTACAGAATCTTTAGCCCCGAGGTGGACTGGCCTCCCGTTTTAAGGGGTCCCTAGCCTGTGCCCTGTGCTTCCCAGTATAGGCTCCAGGCCAACCGTCCACTTGTACTGGGTAAATGGTTATAGCTCTGTGTCCTATACAAATAGGGTTGTATTATTTCAAATGTAAAGTATCCTGCAACAAAAAAAAATGGAAGTGGTTTAATATGTATAACACGTGCCTTTTTCAGAAGGCACCTTTTTGGCCGTGCCATTTAGGATGGAAATGCCTCGCGTAACATCTCTCTCAGGCCCTGACTGCAGATGGTCCATTTCCTAAAACCACTTATCCAGGTGAGGGTCGCAAGGCATGATAATTGTGGCGTAGATTTCCGTCACGTTGCCGTAGAAGCACAAAGAAAACCCTCACAGACCATTCGGGTGACAGTGGTGAGGGCTTGTAATGTTATCATTATTTTGGAGATTGGCTATTGTGAGCCCGGATGTCTTGCAGATACATATGTTCCTGGAGACAAAGTCACCGGCCTGCACTACAATATTAATTACAATGAAACCACAGAAGTAACAATCGCTAATGGTGGCCACTAGCACCGCTGCAGCTTCTCCCTTATCGTACAGGTCCCACATGTCGCAGAAATATCCCTAAAATAAAATACGATAATATTGTCTTAATTGCATCCACTGAACAATGATGTTCAACAGCCAAACACATCAAATTAAATTTGGTTTTGGTTCGGTTATATTTTCAGTACAGGTACATTGTCAGATAAATGTAAGGAAGAAAACTGTAATTATGAGGGTGGGGTGGGGGGGAATTACATCAGAAATTAAGGAACTGTGAAAAGGTTCATCTTGAAATAGGTTTGGCCAGCGTATTAAAAAAGGTCATTAACTGAAAAGAGGCAGGTGTTTCCTGGCTGAACGGAGCAAAACAAACATGAACGCATGCTCAAAAAAGGGGGAGATTTACACATTTACGGCAACAAAACAATACCAGGCTTAGAAGCAATTGCCCATTAAAATTATCTTTTTTCCCCGTCACTGTCTTAATTTGCAGACAGACATTGTTTCCCTGATAAACGCTCAGCAATCAAACTCAGGAAATGAAGGTGACATGGGAAGGGGGTCACTTACTAACTGCAATATCAAGCCTGGATAAAACATTCCACACTTCGCTGAAGCAAATACTTTGTTGTCTTGATGGAAACTTCTCCAGGTTTAATTACATTTTATTTTATATTTGTACCTATACCAGAATGCTTTGCTGATCTTTCTTGCCGGACAGAAAGGCAGAGCAGCAGCACTGAGGGGAAATTGGGGGGGCGGGGGGTTCTGTGTTACTCTCATAATTCCATTCTCAGTAGCAATGTAAATTTTGTTACATTTTACACGTTATCAATAAACATCTATTTCAGAAAATCAATGCGACCCACAATGGCGAAATACATTTCTTGCTTGAGAAGGCATTTTTCTGTTAAGCCCAATACAGACCCGGCAAACAAAAGAATAAGCATTTTAACTGGTAATATCGTGGACTTACACTGCCGATAAAACGCTCTGCTGAGTTATTTGTGCTCAGTTGGCTGAATCCTGTAGATGCTGATATCGAATCTCATTTTCACAAGACGATTTTTGCTAGCAGAATCATTGTTCCCCATATTGGTCTTTCGTAAATCCTGACATCTTTCACAGCATAAAACTGTTCTTCATCTAGGTATGTTCTTTGCTTCAGTGTGTATTTTTCTGCCCCTGAAAGGTTTCTGATACCCACCCAACATCCATCCATCTCGGGGACCTTTTTGATATAAAGCCCTAAAATTGTGCCATCAACTCTTGTGCAGAAGTCGAGGAAAAAACTGAAAATGTACCCAGTTATCGAGTTTCTACTGTCCTCCTGTCCCCTTGGAGATGGCCTTTTTTATTAGATGTGATTCTGGTCCTCTTTAATAGCCCCCCAAAAAATTTACTAGTGATGAGAGAGGTCTCCTGCCTGATAGGAGTGTGGGCCAACATGGTTACTGGAGCAAATTATATGAAGTTTTTTAATCAAAGTTGCTCCTGTCTGATGTCCTGTCTCTGGGCCAGATGTCAAAGGTTTTCCATTGATGTCAATGTAGCAGTAATCACCAGGGCAATGCAGCATGGAAAAGCGTTTCCTTACAGCGGCACAAGCTGTCTTTCTGCTCAACACCTTTGAGGCATTTAAGATTATTCCTTAAATTTGAAAATGTGTAATCTTTGGGGGAGGGGAAATCCCTCAAACACAGCATAAAAGTAATTAAGTAAATTATCAAGGCAAAGGTTAATTAGATGCCTGCAAAGCTGGCAAGACAGACGAGCTGAAAATGTTTCTGTGTTTTTTCCCCTTTTTTTGTCTAAACATGATTACTTTTTGAAATGTAATCCTCAAAAACCTCCTTGCACGCTGTGTCTAACTGTTCAGATTTTTAAAAAAGATAATCGAATTTAATTTAATTCAATTAAGGGGATGTTTGTGGGGGTGAAGCCGAGCTTTAACGAAGCGGGCATGGCGTTTGTAAACACGACGCTGCTTCAAAACAGCTTGACTGACAGCCTTTCACTACAGTATGAGCACAACACAGCTTGAAAATAACGGCACACTTTAAAGAAATCTCTAATTTCCTTTTTCGTTTCCTCTTGGAACCCTCTTCCTCTCTAGCTACTGCGTACGCAGCATATACTGTACATTGTGAGTCGTATTTCAGTCGGGGAACAGTGAAGCTTTGCTTTTTATGAACTCTGGCACATTCATGAAAAACGAGACCAAAGACTGCATTATTATATACATTTTGTTTACTTTCACAATACGCATAATTTCTTGTTGTACTTGCAGGATAAATAGAGTAATATAACCATACCTCTTGTAAATTACTCAATTCATAATGAATATGACTGTGGGCACTGTGTCAGTCTTGGTGACCAAGACCTAATACCAGTCAGGCTTTTTGGTCCTTCGCCGTTGCCAGGCTAACGAGATGTGACAAGTCTCACAATCTTGAATGCTATTTCTACTTTGCAGTACAGCTGCACCATTGTTATTCCGTTGGTGCCCGATCTGGATAAAAAGACGCAAGGAATTAGGCATCAGGACTTTGCTATAGGCTCTATATTGGCACGCAGATACAGTATATACATGGACAAAAAGCTGTGTTTAAATTTAGCATTTTTAATGTACGGCTCATTGCTACTTTAATTAAAAGCGACAGACAGGAGACAATCGGAATAGGATCCTTCTTGACTTCTTGAGCATTAATGATTGTGATCGTAAGAGTGAGTGGCGGTACTACAGTAGATCAAACAGGTGCTCTCCCTACATCCTGCCCCCCAGTGCCCCTCCCTACCCCCCCCCCCCACGTCTCCTTCTCTCTTCTATTTTTTTTCTTAAATGGCATGAAGGTTGGGCTGGCTAGGGATTCCAGGATCATCACGCCAGAGACCATACAGATGGGGGGCGGAGATAGACCGTCTCTCTTAGCCTTTCACAATGCCTGTCATTTTCCATACAGGCGGGGGGGGGGGGGGGGGGGGGGGAGCAGTGAAGCCACCTGCGACCGTGACATCAGCTCGGCTGAGACCTGGCCCAAAGGCCCCCCGTGCCTGGCGCCTTATCACGTATCGTGTATCACCCGCAGCGCCATGTCAAGGCGAAGGAGACAGATTTCATCTGTCATCTCCGAGAGGATCTCCTTATAATTTACTTGGCCAATCTGATGTGCGGGAGAGCGGGGTAGAGTTGCCAAACTTAATCTCACAGACGAGGGGGTCTCCTTTTCTGCCCAGTCATGACTTTGTGTGCATTTGCGAAGGGGGTTGGATGTCAGACTGTGAGACGTCTAAAACCACAGGAGATCCTCCGCTATAAAAGTACAGGAAGGTTTTGTGAGTTAAACTGAAGGAATGTGTTTTACAACCGTGCTGGAAGAACTAGTGCACCCAAATTTATTTTGGTAGATTTTTTGTGTTACTGCTGTCATTGTATTTTTTTGTTTTTGAAAAATACTATGTAGAATCTGGTATGTTTTGATAAAAATACTCAAAATAAGTAGTCAAAATGAAAAAGTAGTCAGTTACAGCTGGGCTTTTTAAAAACATGAACCATTCTCTCGATCAGGTGCTGCTCAGAGACGCCTGGACTGCTTTGTTATCCAACACCAGCTCCTGATGTAACATACACAATAAAAAGTTAAAGTATTCATATTTTAATATCATAAAGTAATAGGGGAGAGTGGGGACGCATGCAACATTTTTTGCATTTCCTTCTATTTCTCAGACTGTTTATACTGGAAAGACAAAAATTTTATACAATAAACCCACATCTGTCAGCTATCCATCCACACTGCAGTGACATGTACATATGATAATATACGTACAATTTATACTTAAGTAGACAGAGTCAAATGTTGCAGCTGACCCCATAACAGGGGACGGTTGCAACATTCATTAAAATGTAACAATTCTTTAACATAATTTTGCAATGTATTTACTTTAAGTAATGCTAGTAATGCTTTACAAGTTCTTTTATATACAGACAAGTAAAATTGGCTGTATAAAGACAAAGACTAGTAAAAAACATATTTTCAAATAACAAGTAACAATCGTGCTTTGGTTAATTATCACAATGCATTTGAACTACAAAATATTTTTTTAAAACAAAATCAAGACACTGAAGTTTAATAATACTTCTGTGAACTTCTGTGAAAGTTTACTGAACTGTGTGTGTTTCTATATGTGTATGTGGTGTAGTGTGTTCATGTGTGTGTGTGTGTGTGCGTGCATGTGATGTAGCTTATGTGAATGTGACAGAGAGAGGGTTAGAAACTCGCAGTTCTGGTGCTGCATGAGAAAAACTTTGATTATAAAAATTTAGTATTTTTTGCAGAAGGAATGGTCGTATGTGTGGCCTTTTTCCGGAAAGGAGGATGGGCTAACTGAGCGTGTGCAGTATGTACATCATCACTGTAGCTCATTCCTGATTTTAGGAATAAGCCATGATGGAACTGCCCCATGTTGCAACCGTCCCCACTCCACTCTACATTTGGTGCCATTTTAACATCAAGCGAACACGAGTTGAATATTTCTCTTGAGTTTCGTCATTTTCCCTCAAGAAAGTTGCACTTATTGCACTCCCCGGGTTACGATGGCCCGTGTTTCGATATTTTGACTTTACGATATGTAAATGTTTTTCACTTTCAGCACATTATTCGATAAACTACATGAGACATTAAACACTTTTTTTTATAAATTAGGCTTTGTGTTATGATTTTGCTCAACTGTAGGGTAATGTAAGTGTTCTAAGCATGTTTAATGTAGGCTAGGCTATGATGTTTGTAAGGTTTGCCATAATGTATTAAAATGCATTTTTGCCTTACGATATTTTTGCGTTATTATACATTTGTCAGAACATATCCCTGTCATGACCTGGGGAGAGGCTGTATTATGACAAAATTTCTGGTTTACGCCCTATAAAATCATTTGGCCCTTTTAATGAATAACTTTCCATCCATCCATCCAAGGAGGAGTCTGGAGCCTAATCAAGGCAGCACTGGGCATGAGGTGGGAGAGCCCCCTGGAAGGGATGCCGATACGTCACAGAGCACATGCACACACACTCACACTGCATAGGCAATTTCAAAGTGACAATTCACCAATCTGCTTGCCTTCAGCTAGTGGGAGGATTGAGAAATTACCCATACAGTTATTTAATAATATTTTACATGGCTGGATCTTGCTAGAAAAACTCAAGTTGTGCTTTCTGCAAAATGATAGTGCACCAAGGATCCGATCTTGGTCCATATACTGTACATAATCATGCACTTGCTACTACATATTTCCTATTGACAAATAAATGAATTCCAGCATGTTACATGTCAATCTTTCATTGGTCACCAGTCTCTTCAGGCCACAGAAATTTCTATATTTTGTATTTTGTGTCAACAACATTAATCCAAATCACATTAAACAAGACACGTTAGCCATGGAATTGCCATGAGTTTTCAACTGTGTCAAACCAGGTTAATTAATTCACATTCAGTGGTTGCAGCTGCCATTCTCTTAATGCAAACAAAGCTTATCCTTTGCAAGACCTGGAATGCCACAGTGTTGTGCCTTAATCATCTCAGTCCAGACGTAATGGCAAACTGGGACTGAAGGAAGACATGCAACCGACTAGTTTAAATCGCCAAATTCTTCAGCAGCATCTCAGAAGAAAACTAATTCCTCAACTAATTTCTCCTGCTGCAGGCACATCTAGGAAAAGTAATGTGCAAATACTCAGTGGGGCTACAGGTATCCACTGACAAGGGATGCATCACATTCTTGCATTGTCCACAGGATGAGGGATAATGAAACTACAATCTATGCCAATAACCCAGTCTCAGGTCAGTGTTAAATTCCCTATGTCAATACCCTGTACTCGATAATTGATATATCTAGTATATCTTCCAAATTCCCCATGAACAGCTTTAAAAAGTATCCATTCTTAAAATTACTACATGTTGTATGTGTACAACTGTGTACGTGACGAATAAACCTCTTGAATGTGAATTAGAGCATTCAGTGTTATCTTGTGTTTTGTACAGTGCTTCACTGGCACGTTGGAATGCAACGCTGCCCTCGGATATTCTGCACCAAATACAACGACTAAAAGGGAAAAGACGAAAAGACAGAGAAACGATCTTCTATGAAATGCCATGAGCAAGAACATCGGCAGTATCGTATGGAACAAAGCTTAATTAGAAAGACTAATCAACTGTAATGACTTAATTTTTGAAGAACAAGCTGGAACCTGGAACCAACACCCCAGACAACGAGATTGACAGGATGATGCCATTCAGTCGCGCGACTCAGCCCCAGCAAACGTATGGCCTTGGTGCCGATGTCTGTGGAGACCACCCACATAACTGCTTAGTGTAGATTCTCCGTCTCAACCACTGGCAACAAAAATGATTCTGCTCTACTGAGCATTAAGAAGCACTTTTGTTTAACAAACACAAGGCTAAAAACAGGATTTAAAAAAAATACTGCAAGTATACTTGCTATACAGACATATTTAAAATAAGTGTGCAGTTGGTCTCTGGTGTGGTACAAGGTCTCATTACATTTCTCTGTGAGGTCTCCTACAGGCCTTTGAAGGTTCTTCCCCACTGAGATACTGACATCTCGGATCATTAATCACCACATGTCTTTCATGTAGTCATATCTACTAAAATATGAATAGAATATTAGAGAATTTTGCATAGGCCGCATACCACACCAGATATGACTCTGTAAAAGGGAAGAGTATTGATTTACAGTTTATTTGTGGGGTGCAAAAACCTCTCCGAAATCTGTCCTAAACAATGCAAATCTGCATGGGAGGTTTGACAGATAATGAATATATTGTCTGATGCCTTCCTCACAAAGGGTGCCTCATTTCACAGATGCACCGCATGTATATTTCCGATCATCCAGTCCCCTGCTTCCTGGGGTGGGTTCTAGGTTTACCATGGCCCTGTACTGGATGAGCAGTATGGAAGGATCTTGTGCTAATAGCAGGAGAGGTACACCATTGGTGGAACCGTGAGCCACATTTAGAGGTCAGAACAATAGGAACATGCAGGAAGTCTGATCAGCAATAAGCTTGACTGACTGGGCAGAAAGCAGAGTGGAAGTGAGTAAACTCGTGGTGGTGCTGGTGGCAAGAGTAGATAAACTGATGAAGCGATCAAATAAAGGAAGGTCAAGGTCAGGCAGTGAGTCAAAAGGGACTGAGCTAAGTCTTGAACTAAACGAGGGCAAAGCAAGCCGGAACAACACAACACATATAAGTAAAAGAAAAACAATCTGTAAAGCTTTCTTTTGAAGTGAGCATAAGGACATTGCACAAGTAATGACCAAGGTGATTAACTAAGAGCACAGTGCCCTCTAGCTGGAGGGAGGAACCCTGTCAATGGATATTTAGTAGAAGTTCTCCAACAATACATCCGGTAAAAAATGCTTATAGATTCTGGAGTGCATAAGGTTCATTATGAATGAATAATGGAAATTGTTACAATGGGGGTTTTTATGAGCTAAAGTAATGAAGCTATGAACTATGAAGTTGTAAACTTTCAGGACAGTTTTTTTTTCACCTGTTCGTGATGATGGATTAATAGCAATCTGTCATTATTGTGTGCTTCTTGATTCATCATGACACGAAGATCCACCCCTCAATAATCAAGCTACATTGTGATGGTTCTCTGGAGGTACCTGACTTAGAAACATGCCTTATTAGCCATCTGCACTTTAAAAAGTACACATTTTCGTTTGCCCTAACTTTGGCGCACGGATAATGGCTACGCTGTCCATGTTCAGTACTTTTATTACAGACACAGAAGAGCCTGTTCTATCTGATTAAAACAATGCTTAGAATTAATTTAAAATAGTTTTTTGAGTTTTTCTTCCCCTTTTCAGATTATAACAATGTAACATAATTCATATTTTTTTTTTGTAAAATGCAAGCAAGATCCTTGGGTTTTAAAATGGCTTTTGATTGACAAATAGAATGTTCTCAAAAGGCTATAAACCTTGGATTTCCTCTTGATAGAGGTTATTTCATTCAGAAGACAAAAATAAACAATAGATGTGCAGTTTTGGTTCAATTATTGATATAATTTTTACCACTCACTTTGTCCGTCACTTTTGAACATATTCTGCAATATACCCTACATTTCCGAACTTGATAAAAGAATTCATTCAGAATGCATATTTAATAATCAAGTATTTACTTTAGAAAATCCCCAATCCTTCCCACGTTTTGTTCTGCATTCTTTCGAGGCATATGAGTAAGGGAACAGGGGCAAGATATTTTCCACCCAAAAAAATGCAACTACATACTGCACAAAATGTAAAATGATTCTGCCCCTTTTATAACATGTGAAGACATGTCATTTCAAGGCGACGTATGCCATCTCAGTGTTTCTTGTACTTCGTTAGCAAGACAACGCAATATATCTCTTATTATCATAACAAACACCAAAAAGCATGAGTACTTTAATCATATTTTCCTCTCCTCGGGAATAGAACCATTGCACTGTTTAAGAGTCCCGACCACTGTCTTATGACTTTATCGTGTTTCCTTTTAATCGGTTTTTAAATATTTATGAATCATTAAAGCCAACCGGCTCTGGCATTAAAAATAAAAAAAATAATAAATAGATAAATAGCGAAAGTCTGCTGAAATACATTCTGAACCTGCCACCGGTTTGTGGGAGAGATTGTGCGGGCAGGAGATTTGTGACAGAACAGAGCATGAAACCCATCAGTTGATGAGTGAAAATCCCTGGTTTCTAATTAATAGAGGTACACAGGCCAAGGGATGAAGCGGATCAGGGAAATGAAATCAAGAAAAAGATACCATCACTCATTTCTGGGAGCCATTGTCACACTTCAGAATCTGCTGTAATGAATCACTCAAGCATTCTGCCGACACATTTAAATGGTGAAGAAAATTCATTGTCCGGTGGAGAGCACTAGATAAGGATCTATTCCTTCTGCCTCTTCTTCTTCATCTTCTTCTTCTTCTTCAACAAAGGACCTTCTGATCAAAAAAAGAAATCAAGGCCCTCCAACAGGTGGGAGCTCTGTAAAGCTCCAGGAATCTTGCAAATGAACTGAAAAGATTTCGTGGGGGGGGGGGGGGGGGGGGGGGGGGGGGGGGGGGGGGGGGGGGGGGGGGGGGGGGGGGGGGG
>JAODKC010000137.1:11246118-11256547 GCA_026777985.1 Mormyrops attenuatus
TTTTTTTTTTTTTATTTTTTTTTTTTTTTTTTTTTTTTTTTTTTTTTTTTTTTTTTTTTTTTTTTTTTTTTTTTTCTGTTCTTCTCTTCTTTTCTATTTTTTTTTATCTTACTTCCTCTAACCCTCTTTAACTTTCCTCCCCCCCACCCACCCGTCCCGTCCACCCCCCCCACCTCTTCTCGATTTCGGTTTCCATCACTGGTGGAGAAAAAGCAGCGTTGAGATGTTTCTCAGGGAAGCTTAAGATCAGAGGATTTACCATGCTGGAAATTCTACGGAGGTCAAGTGAAAAGCGCCAAGGTTGAGGGGAAGCGTAATAAAATAATACTCTGTCTGTCAATTTACAGGCGCGGCGCACCACTCTCTTTCTCTACGGCTGCAGATGGAAAGGTGACACGAGCCAGGAATGAGGTCTCACCCTGCTCTCAGCGAGATGGCTTCTTCTGTCTCCTAACTTAATGAAGACAGGGTTAAGTCCATAATTGTTGCAGGGGGTCACTTAAAGAGTCTTTAACTTATTCCAATATTCGCTTCACTTTTCTTTTCGTTTGTGTTTAGTGTGACAAGATTAGGCATACTTTTTAGTTATATATAATAACGTATCTTAGGAAGTAGTTGATCAACAGTCGCTGCTTACAGATATTGTTGATCGTTGGGTTAGAGAAATAAAGAGTCAGTCAGGTGGATTCAGTAGGTAGCTGGTGGAGGTTTGGGTGCACAAACATACGCTGTGCTTGGATATTATTATTTCACTTTATTAGTTTGTACTTGCTCTTTTATTTGTAGTTGTCTTCAAGCCGTGAATTGCATCCAGACCGATTTTTTTATATGTTTGAAAAACCTATATGTATTTGTAAAGAACAATCTTTATGTTTTTCCCTACACAACTGTAGAAAAAGATTGTTTCATAACTGGAAAATAGAGCCCTATCCTGCGTTCGATTACCTCTGTCTGAGTCGGAACTCGGTTAAAAACGTCATGAAAAACGTCACTTCCCATCGGAAACATGCCTCCTTTCCGTCGTCGACGCTGAATTTTGTTGTCCGAGATTCCCTGTGTCGTCGTATCAACATGGCAACTTACACAGTCAACAGTAATTCTATTTTATAAATATTTTTAAATGTTTATTTTGTTAAATGTATTAATAGTATAAATGTAATTGCGCATGGTCAATTTAGAGAATACCATATCATGACCGTAAACAGTATCCTAGCATGCAATATCAGAATTTTACCAGACTTGTTACTGTCTTTTGTTTGTTTGTTTGCCTCTCGAAAAAAGAATATCGCTATGGATCTACTAAAATATTATAAAGCTTTTTATGTGGTTTGACTTGTTCGTGTTTCTTGTCTGTCTCTTGGAGAAAAAGATCTCACTCCAAATCTGCTAAAATATAAAGCAAGCACACACAACAACGTGTTAAAGGAGGCAGCCACGTTTGTTCCAAGATGAGTAGCTTGAACGGGAGATTGGTCGGACGTGACGTCACGCACCTCGGAATTTAAGACTTTGGAGAAATAATCGAACGCACCAATAGCAACACAGATAATGAGCATAATGAGCTAGGATCTAGGAAGGAGGTGGAGAGATAAGGTCAAGATGTGGTCACATGGTCACAGAAGACCACAACGTTCTTTGGGTGTTCTATGTTCTAGAACTTACTGTTGGAGAGAGGACACATTCCTAATACACAAGGACCCTAAAATCACAAAATAAGCCAGTGATTGACAATAGTAAGAAACATCTCTGAGTTCCTTCAAGCAGGGGTGGTTCTGGGGGGGCCTGGGGGGGCGTTCAGCGGCCTCGTGACAGCATGCCTGGCCCCCCCTGTGGCCCCGCTAAATACGAATGCTACTTGAGCTACAAATAAATGTATTATTATGCGGGCAGACATTTTTGTGTGCTGGGAACAGGTGAAACAAAAATGTGAGCTTATTTTCCTGACGTGGGTGTCCTGGGTGGTTGAGTCGCTTCAGTTGGCGAAAAGCGAAGTAAATGAAGTTAGCTTGTGGAAGCAAGACAGTTTAAACAAAAAATCAAAGTGAGTTACATATTTGTAAGAACTGCAAAATGTGAATGCAAGGCATTGCATAAAAACTTATCAAGTTTTCAAAATTGTCTTTTGCCTCTTAATGCTGGCAATCTAGTGTAAGTAATATTTAGAGGACATTAAGGTCAGAAGCATCTGGCCCCCCTAACAGAACAACTGCCCTCAGTCTGCCCCCCCCAGTTCAAATGGTCTAGAACCTCCACTGCTTACAAGAGAATATACAGTTAGTTATGATGTCTGTTACTTTCTTCTTGAGGAATACTGCAAAGGAATGGGACTTCAAAGTAAAGGAAGGAGAAAGGGGATAGGGAGAGAATAAATTATTAAATTTGATATTGCTATGTATTCACTGGAAGGAAATTTGGCTAGCAAAAGACTGATAAATAACTAAACAGATAGCAGGGATTGATAGCACATTCATAAACTGGAATTGTTTCAGGGCACTAACATCTACCGTGTTTACGTAAGATGCTGTCTGACAGTCACTTCAGACTTAGCCAATAAGATTTAACAAGTATAGCTCTTCTTATCTCAAGCCAAAAAAGAGCTCAAATGCTAATTAATTAATATCCCAACCAAGGGTAATTCCAGGATAAGAATAGACAGAATTATGAGAACAGAATTGTCACTCTGTTTACTTGAACAATTTAATAATAATATTAAATAAATTGCCAATATAACATGAATAACGCATTATTAGTACTCATATAGACTATACTAAATATATAGTATATCTGAGGAGCATATTTGGATATATCATTTGGAGTAACCAAAATCAATGATGTTATGGAGACATAGATTATTCCAACATTCAAACACTGTTAAAGTCAACTTTATTGTCATTGTGCACAATGAAATGAGGTCACAGGCTCTGTTAATGCAAGCATCATACGTAATAACAGTATAATTTAGTAAGTAGTAAGGTAGTACAGACCATAGGATTGAACGAATTAAAAATAAGCATTAAAAATAGTCCAACAATTAGTTTCCTAAGTAAGGCGAAAAGGTCAAACTGTATATACCAAGAGTTTGGTTGGCTGCGGAAGTTTCCATACTGCAGTAGTCATACTGAAATGAGTCTTTATGTGCAGTTCAGTACATGCACAGCTTGAGGGAAGGAGCTGTTTGCCAGCCCAGACCTTCAGCAGTGCATGCTCCTATAACGTGTGCCAGATGGCAGAAGGGCAGAGAGTTCATGGCTGGGGTGTGTGTTGTCCTCGATGACCCTGAGAAGGCGTGTGCGTGTAAGTATATGTGTTGCACATGGAATGAGGCCTGGTTGTAAGGCTGTTAAATAGCAGGGTTTCTTTGGGAGGTTTTCCACTCACGTTGAGTCACTTGGGGAGCCTTGGACGTATAAGCAGAACCCAGCCGTGCTGCAGCCTCGGAGTATCTTCTGCTTACTGAGAGATTCGTCATCTGCATCCTGAAATCTGTGCTTGATGTGAAATACACTCCACGCATCGCTCCCGAAAAGGCACGTTCGCACCTCAAGGATCCTCTTCTACAGTGAAGCACCATACGGCAGCTCGCCTGCTAGAACCTTTTTGAGTGAAGCGTAAGAGCTCTGTGGAGTTTCTGGGGTTCACGACCAAAGTCGAGGGACAGAAGCGGCACCGGACCTCATTCGTGCCGATCTGATGTGGCACCACGTATGGTCCAGAATCGTGCAAGCTGATTGGGTCCATGTTAGATTTGATGGATGTGTGGCATGCGAAATAGCCATGCTGTTTTAATTACCAGATATAATTCATTGGAACACAGCAGGTCTAAGGAACAACTAGAAACAGGATATTTGTCCAAGTAACAGAGATTCAGCTGATTACCCATTTAATATAACCTGAGGTATACTGGAGTAATTTATATAGCCCTTATCAATCAGTCACAAATATTATTAATTATTCTGCATACCTTAACAGCACTTCACCAGTGACACTAAAGTTATTTCTATGCAGATGAACAACAAGTAAGCTGTTTATTTGAAACAAGGTAGAAAAGTGACTGAAATTCTACCAGAAAGCATCCATTAGCAGCAGGAGAATAACTGCACATCCCGGACCCCCTGAGAAATTGTCACCTTGGGCCCCCTGAATTTGTCATGGTATCCATGTCCCTCCGACGCCCCTGATTAGAGGGTAGAGGTGGCTCTGCAGTCTCACACCTCCCAGGTATCTGCAGGTTCTCCTTATGTATCTTCAGGTTGATTTTGGGGCACCGGTCTCTTCCTGCAATCCAAAACCATGCAGTTAGGAGTATGTGGAGTCCCATCCGGCTGTCCCCAGCCTTGTGCCTTGTGGATTGATGGATGTTTACTAGAATTCACAGGAAGCTAGGTAAGTCAACAACGGCCCCACCTGCAACCAATGAGGCAGGATTTTACTTTAAATCTAAACTATAATACTGTTTCAAGAAAATCTTCCTTTGCAGCTGGAGACTAGAATACGCAACTTATTGCTAAAAATGAGCAAACTCTATACCTAAATCTCTAAGCCTAGAATCCACATTTCCTCTTAAAGCATACCTTGAATAGATGTAACATTATGGGAAACAGTACTGCAAAATCGCCTGGTCGTCCCAATCTCCAATGCCCCAAACCTTCATAGAGAATAATAGGGAGCTGTTTGGTCAGGTGAGATTATTAAGGGGGAATTAGAGGATGCCAAGGGTCTGTGGGCGAGAACTCAGAGGCCGTTTGCAATAAAAAGCACAGCAGTTGGTCAGGACTAAGAGCTAATTGGTTGTTTATTGTTTGTTGATTATTTACTTGTTTGCCTGGTTCTTTGTGCCATTTAGTTGTTTAAAAAAGCGGCTTTTGTGACATCAGTCTGCATGCAGTGCTTGTGTAGAGCTCATTTAACTTGTTTATTGTTTATTTGTTTAAATATTAAACAGGGTCGATGTTTTGTATTGTCACTCGCCTGTCTGTTGTGGTGAGATCATGTCTCTATTTATGTCTGCTGTATTTTGCAGGAAGGGGCACCCATCATACACTTATCTTAATGTCGATTGCGTGATGATTCACTTTGCAGTTTAGCATATCTGCGTTTATTATCACATAATAGGCTACTGTCATACAGAGGGCAATTTACAAAATATATTGTAAGTGTGCATCATGGGCAGATTTCATTGGTTTATTTTTCATCAGAATGTCATAAAACAGGTTCAAGTTGAGTTTAGAGACCACCGTCCATAGCAACAAGCTTAGCATTAGCTCTTTGATAAATAACATAAACACAGAGAAGATGCTATTAGGCTGGTTGTCCTAGCATAACAAGGATCCAAAGTATATAGAGGATTTTATATACATATCGAATATTCTAGTGACACCCATCTGGCTAAAAATTTCATGCAACTTTCATAAGGTTGCAATAAATAATTTCCAACGTCAAATATAAAAATGCTACAATTTGTGTTTTTTTTCCCCTAAAAATCAAATTTTATACATTTTATTTATGAGTGTGAATTATTGCTCATTTTTCATTATCCCGACTCAGTACATTCGTTGTCGCGAACGTCAAGCATACCGGCAAATGAAAAAATGAATCCCAAAACGAATCCTAAAACTGCAGGCTCCTCCTACTGCTACAACACTAATCTATTACGCTCAGCTGATGACCATGGAGCCTGGCTTGGGGGGGGGGGGGTTGGGACTTAAAGATACAAAGTAATGCATATTTTCTGCAAGCTTGGCCGACAGACACTATAAACCTGCCTGAGAGATGAGCGTGGAATCACCATCCCTACTGATAGTTTACGCTCACTTGTTAGTATGTGCGTACACAATAATGTATGATACACACTAAAGCGTACGTATCAAAAAATATATATTTTCCTTCTTTAAGCTACATTTTCCCTCAGCATTCCATCTCATTTGTGTTTGCCTTGCAAAAAGTCCTAAGTTTTGGGAATCAGGCAGTAAGTAGTTCAGTCCAAACCGAGGAACCAGAACTCGGAGCTAAACAGGGATTTTATACTTTCATATTTTTTGGCTCAACCCATATATCCCAATGCAATTATTTAATATACAAGCACTCGTAGCCTGCATATGAGATATGAATATAATTGTATGTTACTTTTTAATTACAGGAAAAATCTAACTTGTAAGATGATGGGCTGGAAGGTGCCACTGTATTGTTATTTTTTTTTTCATCCTCGGTTTCTGATTATGTGAGCTGGGCTCCTTTGCTAAGCGATGATAAGCAGAATTTCCATGTTCTCTGCATAATTAATCCATCTTTGCCTCTCTTCATGCCAAGTCTGCCGTTATCGCCCGCACATGCCTGAATTGCAAAAGAATCCTCTCTTCAATTGGAACTTATTGATATTCTAAAAAAACTGGAAATCCTTAAATTTAAGCCACAGATTGTTAAATGGATTAATTTCGCGGCAATCGCAGGCATCTAACGTGGGAAGACAGGCGGAGCAAATTGAAAGTGTCTCCTGTTTGTGGAGTTTTAGTCCCAAATGATAGGGGTTTATTGGCATGTTTTTTTTTTCTCCATAGTCAAAAATTACCATTCATTTGCATCGCATAAAATACTTTTATATGGTTGGAAATTCAGAGGAAATTCTTTCAATGGCTGTCGTTTGCCTGCCTGATAACAACTTCAGCTTCCCACATCTGGACGCTTTTGATACTGGGTAAAAGGAAAGCCTGAATATTTAATATTTGTATCTGTTTTTATCGATGGTTTGACTATTAAAGGCAGCTCTCCTATTTGCATGAAGCCTGCCAGATGTAGATTTATTTCCGGAGGTTTCCGCACCAGGCTTTGATGTGAATACACTGCATAGATGTATTTTTTCCCCTTTCCTATTTCCTTCTGAGTTTGTTGCCTCTGCATATGTAACTATAACCAGTGTTTCTCCAGATCCTACTGTAATGATTATTACAGTGACCGTGTTTCCCTAACTACAAGCCTTATGTGTGCTGTAGCTAATTAATAGCTCTTCCTCTCTGCTGGCAAAACAAACTGGATTTCAGGCTCCATATTAAGGCATAAACTCTTTTCACCGTTGACTGCGGACAGTGGAGTGATTTGGGCCAATTAATGGGTATGCAGTCGAAATATGAAACAAAATATGAAACACATATTAATGATAAAAAATATTTTGTGTTTGTATTTTTTTTGTTCTTCTCGTAGGTCAAATACTGAGACACACGGTGTCAGACATCACTGATGTCATTAAGGCAGTATCATATTTTAAATGAAATGGGTAAAATGAAGTATGGTACTGAGGAAATAGATTAGCTGGCAGTTATTGCAGGAAATAGGATACAAGCCCATTATCGTTACATTTGTTATGTTTAGAAGGACTGATCACAAATATATAATAACCAAGCCCGTCCTGGACCACCCTTGGGTCTGTATAATCTAATAATTAAAGATTAATCAGCATGATCTTCAGCATGCATCCTTGGCAGCTCCAGTTAAGATGTTGCATAAATTGGGTGTGGCTGTAATTCCAGGCAATGAATCTGTCAGAACAGAGAGGCCGGGAATAGTGTACTTTGCATCCATATGTCATTTCATGGTGATACTGATCATATATTTTTCTTACGACAGCAACCTGAAAGATTTTTCTGAACAGTGAGGCTGTTTATGCAATTTGCTGAATGCGTTATAGCAGACGCATAAAAATTAAAACTGGAGACCATGACGGCCACCACCAGATTCCTTAAGAGAAGCATTTCATGTTCAGACAAGGTTATATTTCCCTTATTGAGGGAAAAATGACAAATGAAAGGTATGACGATTATATGTAGAGAAAAATATAATTTAGTATTTTATTTGCTGTCCATTTATTAGTTATTGTATATTGTATAATGCAGTCCAGCGGGACCACAGGAAATAAGGAACCAAATTCGACAGGTCCATTAATGTGTTCAAAAAACCCCCACAATATTCAGGTGGTGAGGTGCCTCGCTCCTTACGTACCGTGTCTCATAAGCGGTTCTGCGTGTTGATTGGTTGTAATTCCCCTGCCATTTGGGATCTACTTAAAGTAAAGAGGGTAAATCACTCCAACTAGAGTGCCTATGTCAATGTGAGGTACATTAAGGGCACAGGAAGCCTGTTCCAATCACACACAGTGCAGCTCAATGATCAGTGAAAAATTGAGAGACATTTGCATGCTTGGGGCAGCTTATAGGGGAACGTCGCAACAAATTAAAATAAGACTTATTTTATCATGAAGAGCTATAGAACAGGGCAAGGGATGAGAATGCTTGTTATGTTTTTTTTCCTGAATGTTACCTCTTTTGCTGAACATCAGTAGCACAATTGTGTGTCTGTATCACTAAATTTGCACGTCCCACCCTTAATGAATTGTAGTTTCCGTCCAAGTTTTTACCTTAACGACTATGTTAATTTTTTTTTACTAATTTTGAATTAATAAAGGGTTTTTTTTTCTGCCTGGTGACATTGAGGAAGTCTGTCCAGTGATCACAGGTTTTCCTCACCACAAAATATGAACAGCTATTTAATTTCACATATTGCAGAGTGTTTCTATAATATTTAAGGTGTTTTTTTATCTTTCATTTGATCACTACAGGAGATGCACCTGCCTCACAGTCACTCGGTAGCATTTTGTTTTTGCACGATGTACAAGAAAAACACGCCAAACCTCATAACCCGCCCCACCCCCCCTTAAGGCCCTTAAAGTGAGTGAGCAGAACGGCATCTTGTTTTTGGCCCGTAAATGCTGCAGCGAGCTATTGCACCTATCGCATTCTCTCTGAACTTCCACTCTCCCCTCCTTTGCTTGTTTTATTTATTTAATTTTTTATTTAGCAAAAAACAGACCCCCAGACGTGGGCGAGGACAAGAGGGTTATCTACCAGTAGGGGTGTGGCTGGGTCAGGGTTTTTAATCTGGAGCCTACCTTGTTGGGGCTTTTGGAAGAGAGACAGCAGTACTCGCGTCTGCCCAGAGGTGCTGAGAGATGGAGTGCTGGTGTGCCATCTGGAGGCTCTTACCTATGTGTTAGAGGTTCGCAGCTATAGCGGGGCCATCTAAACAGCAACAACAACCTTTGAACACCATTGTCAGTGGTGGGATAAAGTTTTATCAGGGCTGTTGTATGTGTGTGTGTGTGTGCATATATATATTTATATACTCACACACACACTCCACATATTCATATCTTTATAGGGACCCTCCATTAATTTCTATAGGAAAAACCCTAATCCCATCATGACAACTTTAACCCCTACCCAGCCCTAAACTTACCCATAAGTAACCAAACAAAATGTTTTATTTTTTGATTGCAATCACAGATTTTTTATAAAATTCAGGTTATCCTTGAGGTTATACCCCATATTCCCAGTAAACACTGGGATACCCAATTCCATAACAGCTACTCAGAGAGGGAGGGTAACTGGGGGTGGGGCAGTTGTAACATGCCTGTCAATACGACTCTTTACGGAATCATTGTTTGCAGCACTCCTCAGGTGCTGCCTGTGTCAGTATCAAAGGGAGAGGTCACAATGGTCACCACGGGAACCTGCCCCCAGACCTCACAGAGCTCAGCTGCATGGAGTCAGGGAACAATGCACAGAATCCAAAACAAGAGGGACATTTCTGATGCATTTTAAAAAACATATTTCTACTGCAATAAATAAACATTCTTCAGTGTTACTATGATAATGTTGTTCAAAATGTAGCACAAATATTTTGAATGGCAGAAAAAGGGAATACGGAATAAAAAAGAAATAAAAAATAAAGCTTATTATTGTCTTATGAATTATCATCTTTTTCCGTATTTTTGGGCAAAGAAATTTGGCAAATGGCAGAAAGTTGCCGAAAATCACACATGGGAAATATAAGCGGGTTAAACTCAAGGGGAAAAAACATGAATTAGGCTGCCTAACACAGGCAGACAAAATAAATTCAATTAGATTAAAGTATTACTGGATGCCCTGATAATAGCAGCCAAAATGAACACCCCAGAAACAAAGTTAAAGTCAGTGGACGAATGATATTGGGGGCTGTTTCCTGTTTAACCCCTGTTTGAACAGTCAATTCCCTCGCAACAACAAATCTGATGGCTTATAAATGTACTGCTGCTGGAGGGTAAGAGCGGGATTTTTTTTGGGGGGGGAGGAGGATGTAAAAAATGTATTGTTTGAGTCACTTCCCATTGTAGCAGTTTGAAGCTGAGACAAAAGGAAAGCAGGCAAACCCTTTCTGCGCGCCATCGCTGTCAGACCGTGGCGAAATGGACAAGGGTGCGACGCTGCATCTTGGCCCCAGAAATGCTTTAAAGAGAATTCAGATCAAATGTAAGTGATACTCTGGGGATGATGGCGGGGGGGGGGGGGGGGGGGGGGGGGGGGGGGGGGGGGGGGGGGGGGGGGGGGGGGGGGGGGGGGGGGGG
>JAODKC010000137.1:11256763-11269262 GCA_026777985.1 Mormyrops attenuatus
GCCTAACCCTAATTTGGGGCCTTAGGGTGAAACAACGGGCTGTTTAAAATTGGAAATATGCTACTAAAACCAGATAAGCCCACAGCCTTGACCAACAGGGGTGTCTTGCTACAAATGCTCCCCCCCAGGAACCATTTTGTGAAAACTAGGATTTTGTGTTTCAGAAAGAATCATAAAGCTTTCAATCTCTATTCACAGCAGTTCCTTACATAAAGCCGGCATGCACAAAAATCAACACAGCAGTAAATATATAACAACTAAATACAAACAGAAAAATATATGAATGTTCCATCCATATTTTGTAAATTTACAAGTACATGTATTTTATATTCCATCTACGAATTAACTATATTAATATCTAAAAACAGTCCAAATATCCAGATTATCACAGTGCTCATTTCATCTCCATGGAACCAGAAGGACAGGCGTGGCTGGATGGTAACCCCCCCCCCGCCATCTCCCCTTACTCCCTCCCAGGCTACACACACCTGACTGGCCCTGGCCCCCGGCCAATCGCACATTGCCAGCGAGAGCGTCCATCATTCACCCTGGAAACAGCAGATCATTGGTCTTCAGGTAGTGCTGCTGATGTTGCATAATGAGGCAGCTTCTGTAACGACGTTCATCTTCTACCAGGAGAAAAGTCACTTTCATGGACATTATACTTCGTTAATTCATTCAGCTAAAATTCTACCTGTAAATTAGCTTAAAGACATCCGCCTCCAACTTAGCATTATTATTGCTATACATTTGATCATGTTATGATTTCAGAAGGAATCTTGTTGCTCAAAGATTTTGTTTATAAGCAAACTTCCCAGTAATTAATGCCAACTTGCGCCTGACATTTCAAAATTTGTATTGCGTTATTAAGTGTAATGCATTCTAAAAGCTTTCCTGAAAGATAATTACGGGTCCGCCGCAGGGATGTTTGCCGGTTTGTTTATTATTCTAAACATCCTGCCAAAAAGTTGTGTGACCGGTCACGTCGCACGAGCTTCTTGGGGAAAAGGCAAATTTATAAGAAACACTCAGAAGCGTTTATTAATGTTACAGCATGCCCACTAGCTCTGAGGCTAGTTTTTCTGGAGGCTTTTAACATTGGCGCACGTGAAATTTGACTTTTCGAGTGAAAGGAAGAAGTGATGTACGCTTTCTTCCGGGCCTCAATTGACCGCGGGCCTCTGAGGGAGCCCGTCAAGCTGCGATCACAAAGCGCCGCTGCTTCGCGGCTCATCCAAAATGGCTGAAGTCGGGGTGTAAAAATGAGAAAGAACGATAAACAAGCTGTGAAGGCCCTGAGAAAGACATATTCACACCTATTATACGTGAGCGCTGACCTAGATCAGAGCTCCTCTACAGAAATCATTAGGCTAACATGCTAGCTTTGAAAGAAGCGGTGCGATTGATGATGACTATAAGATCTCGTATACCACTGAAGGACTGTATTGTCCTCAGTGCTGCTCTCATAGATAAATTATAACAGCTAATAATCAAACCATCCCTTTGTGTTCCACATTCCGCCAATTTCTGCCTCACAGGACACTTTTTTTCAAAGCAGTAAAAATGTGGAATTGTCATGTATGTAGATGTTTAAAGGAGTATTTTGGAATTTTTGGCCAGTTAACCAACATGCCCCTATTTCAAGCCAACCTTTCCACATTGTCCCTTCTCATAGTTATTTGTGAGTTCAGCATTATTCCTTTACAACACTTGGACATTTTATTAATTGAAAAGGAGTCTAGAGATGTTGCACTAGTGAAAAATTTTGAAAAAAAATACTGACAAATAAAGCAATCTTTTTCTACGTTCTGATATTTTAACATCTGTAAAACATGTTTCTAAAATAGAACCTGGCATTTCTTATTAAACAACTTAGGATCATACCAAATCAGTGTCATTTCAGAATCAAATTATGAACGGACTCCAATATACCTCAACAGCTACTTTAAGTTATTAATGTGACGGACCTCTTGTCAATGATTTCCCTTGTGATGGAAACCGCAGTATGTTAATTATCGCGACCATCTGGTCCGAAGCATTGAAAAGGCATCATCTTCCTTGCGCCGATTTGTAGCTGTCAGTCAGTCTCGGCTCCAAACAAGCCGGCGCAGCCCGGAAAACAGCAACGTCGCGGTCGCATGGAATTTGGGAGAATGGTTAAATTTGCCTTAAAATGGCCACTGATGGTCATTCTCACAAAACAGCAAATTTGAGCTTCCAGCTACCAACTGAACCTTTATTATTTCTGACAGTTTAAAAGGCCTCAGTTGGCTAAACTTTGCAATTTTAGCTTTATGTGCTTAAAATGTCCTGCCAAAGATGAATAAAAACAGGCAGAATAGCAACACTGAATGAGAATTCACCCAGTTTGGAACCCTGTATTAGTGAGAGATGGTGTGGCAGCCAGCAAACAGATATTTACACACATCTGTGAGACATTGAGCTTTTTAAATTCAAAACACACACTTGCAATCAGTCCTGTCTATGTGCTGTAACCCACCTGCTGTAGTTATACTTTAACTATTTACTTGGACAGATAACATCTGCTGTGTAACGACCAGAGCATGGTGATGTTTCATTCAAAAGAATGAACTCATATTCACATCCATAATTCAGGCCAATATCTCTGGTCAGTCAGTACAGAGGTTCACAGCAACAGACGGAGAACAGAGTGTGAATCTGTGAAAGCTTCTGGGGAGCGGACTTTTACATGCAAAATGTTCACACGCTGCAGTGTTTCTCTGGGTTCAGCACGGACAGAGCTTCAGGAATTTATCAACGCAAAACAGCTTACTGGCGTCAACAAAAAAAGCTTATTCATTTTTTTTACTTGTAATTAAAAAAACAATAAAACGAATAATGATTTTGCCCAACTGTAATGTAAGTGTTCTAAGCATGTTTAAGGTAGGCTAGGCTAGGCTATGATGTTTGAGGTTAGGTGTACTGTATTAAAATGCATTTTCGTCTTACGATATTTTCACCTTACGAGACGTTTATCAGAATGTAACCTGGGGAGACACTGTAATGTGAACTATTCTGTGAAATTAAGGAACACGTGACGCCAACAAGCCACCAGTGAAGAATGAGTCTCATAGATTAAAATTAGATAAAGTAATTTACATCACCCTAATGATCTTAAAGGTCTGACTCAGACTGGACTCAGACTGGACTCAGACTGGACTCAGACTGGACTCAGACTGGACTCAGACTGGACTCAGACTGGACTCAGCTTCTTAGGCTTCTGTAGCTAGGGGAGGACTATCTAGTAGAGATCTCCATGCCATCCCTCAGCACCTCACATCCAGTCTCCTCCAGAATACAGCAGATTGTCCCCAACCATCAGGGAACTGAGCCACCTCCTCCCACATCATCAGCTGGCCTCCTGTAAGCATTTACCACGCAGCTGCAGTGTGTGATGGTGAGGAGATGATGAAAGCTCTCTGATGGCCTGCCCTCTGCTTCTCCCATGCTCTCTCCCCCTCAACAGCTAACATTATATGGTCTTTGAGATGAGCCTGGAAGTTCCTTCCAAGGATGACCACCAATCTTGGTGTTTCTCATCAAGCCTGGCAGTGTCAGAGTTTCAGTGGGACACATCCCTCTGGTGGACTGTGGACAACAAGAACGTCAGGGAAGAGCCCAGCAGGGAGGCTGAATCCCAACCCAGACACGCCTGTCTTTGTCGTCCCACAGCAGAAGACAGGAGGTCTACATCCGCGTCAGCTGTCCTCAGACGGAGTCAGCCGACATCTGCACCATGGACAGTAGACGGCTGGAAATTGGGTCGAGGTCTTGTAGAACACACTCCTTCAAACATTACATCCAGACAGAGTCCAGGACAGTCACTGATACTTCAGATGGATGAAAGGAACTTTTACTGGACTCTTTCAAAGGGCAGGATCGTTTCTTCCAACCTTAAACTGCATATATTTCACTGTTTTATAGACTCATTAACAGACCTTTTTGCTGTCAGTTCCAGTAATAACTAATAATGGTACCTCTTATTGGGTCAGATCCATAATGCTAGACTATAAGTATCCATGAATATAGCTCCTAGCGAAGATCAGTGATTGGCTGCTTAGCCGGCTCCTCTGTCCAATGCAACTAACTGTTTTACTACAATGCTGTCCATTCACAGTAGACACATGGTCCGCAAAGTGAAGATTCACCCAAAAGAAAAGGATGAAATGAAGCTCATGATCATTCCCAGCAGCATAGGCCACACTTTGTTGTAGTAACAAGCATGAAAATAGTAATTTGACCTTGTTAGGCAACTACATTTAATCATGGCTCCATATATAACGCGACATATAGCATGTATTGTTATAAATATCCCACATGAACCCAACTTGACATAAAGAAGTATTTTCTACAGCCTTGGCGTCTGAACGGAAATCCTCCTAATTCTCAAGACTGTGACATCGCTTCCTGTTCCATTAAAAGCCGATCTAGTCATGTGATTTGCATGGACTAGTGCTATAAACCTAATTAATTGCCTGCAGGGAATTATTCTAACCTTAGCCTTTTCTTACTTAGGTTTGGATTAGATTAAATGTTAGAGAAAGATTATTTTTTTCCATTATTTGCTGGGAATTAAAGTCATTTTAACCAATCAATAATTGAATCTTTTTTTCCCTTTTACTTCATGAGATATAATTGGTACATTTACAGAAACCCCCTAAATACAAAATAGAGATGTTGTATTATCCAGCATAATCAAAAAATGAAATATGCTAGATATTTTGAACTACTATGCATTTTGTTCCAGGGGAAGATTAAATTAATCCCAGGACAATGCAGCACATGCCGGACATCGCGAAATTTGAGGTAAGAAACAAAAATTGTTTCAAAAGTGTTTGTCAGCAATAACTCACACTATCCTAAGTCACAGAGGTCAAAAGAGAACTTCAACAAGCTTTGGAGATTTCTTTTAAATAAAGCACCTTTAAATAATAAACACTTTTAAAACAAATCAGACTAATTTTCTCTACATTTATATTGGCTATTATTATATTCCGTTTCGTAATATAGTCATTTTTATAGGTGCAAACAACAATGTTTCTGTAAATAACTACCAAAAAATATTCTGTCCTTTATATGATGCTTTTTAAATGGGGAGTCTACATATTTCTTAATATTAAGTTCATTACTATCTATCTATCTATCTATCTATCTATCTATCTATCTATCTATCTATCTATCTACTTCTGAGCATTTTATGCATAGCGCATTTAGAACACATTACAATATGCAATCCACTGTACATTGTGCCTTTTGAATTCACTATGAAGGAGATTGACTCCAGAGCTCCAGGCTTCAGGTCAATGAGCTCATCACATCACTCGGCATGATATTGGTCATTAAGCTTTGACTGTTGTGGGCGTGGCCTGTGTGGCTGGAACAGTTACACTGACGCATCAGGAACGCCTTACAGCTCACATAAAAAAAGATGGCCGACATGGTCCTGCGATGAGAGCAATTCAACAGAGCGCAAGCAATACTGCACATTATGACAGCAGAGAGAGAGGAGGGCTGCACATCACAATGAATCACTATTTCCTTTTCAATGCGCCCGTTCACATCAATATCATTACACACTGCAAAGGCCTCTGAATGACTATTACCGCAGAACGACGCTTCTGTCGAGTTTCCTACAAACAACACGGCAATTTCCAACACCGTGTTCTGGCTGAGAAGAAAATTTGGTGGGTCAAATTAGAGTTAAATTGACAAGATGCATGACAGGGTGTTTTCTAACAAGGGACACTTGAAGAGCGAGGCACCTTAGTATAACGCGGACATTTTCATAATGTCTTTCGTTCCTCCAGCATGTCTGACAGGGGATGTTCTCTTGTTCTTGGATCATGACAGCTCTGGGCACGTTATCTGGGTTTACCGTTGGGCACGGGGCGACAGAAAACCCCGCCACACAGCCTTGTACGCGTCACATTGCCTTTTAATCTGCAAAGCTCTTAATCACCACATCATGACGAGCCCGTCTGAGGATGGGCCCGCTCAGATGGCTGTCTCCAGCAGCGGCATACGCTATCGGAGGGCTTCCGTTTTACCGGGCCCGAGGCGTCTTCCCCACACCGTCCCCATCAGATACCGCAGGTCACTGGTTTGGATTTCGCGATTCGGCGAGAGCTACTTATCGGACGCTCCTCCGACGCAGCCGGGCGCGGCCCACGGTAGCGCGCCACGTCGCTAGGCCCACGTGCTTCCAGGCGCATCATTTATCGCGGCAAATTGTTTGCCGACGGTCTACTTCAAGACTCTGACGCAAATTTAGTGGGCCAGGCGGTAAAGTTCGGCGCCCACCATGTTAAGTGGTGAATGAAAAGAGGCGAACTGCAGTTTGGGAGATAAACATTTCCTCCGAGAAGCGTAAGGTGCAGCTCTGTTGACTAGTTAACCCCTTGAAATTATACTGTAGTTTCAGACCCCGTTCAAAAGTCCTGAAATTGGGTTACAAGATAATTTCACACACGACTTGTTTGTCTTACTTGGCAGTTCAACTGGCTAATTGAAGAAGGGAAATTCCAGTCCCTGCTAGCAGACTATATTAAGACTGCGTGTAAAACCTGAGCAGAGCATCGTCTTTTGACAAAGCAAGTTGTGGGTTGTCAGTTTTATGTTTTTGTCGGGGGCATGAATTTAAAATTTCTTGGAACTCCAGTGACACAGAAACTGACTGTAATTACATCGTTTCTCTGGAAAAAAAAAAAATCACTGATAATAAAGGATATAGGATCTTCAGAAGCTTAACCGTATGTTCAGTTTGTGTAAAGAAAAATATAAATTATGCCATTACTATTTAAATACACAGCAACAATCCATCAATGTATATATAAGGCTTTGGGCTATACTGTAAAAGTCCCAATTGACTTCCATGGTACACTGATTTAAGTAGTATATTTCATAAAGCTTATAATCCAAGTTGCAGTGAACATCTTTTATGACGTTTCAGTTGCATCTTATGGGTTTGGACCTGCTCTGTCGTCTCTCCGGCTCCCAACAGCCATTTTATATCGCTACTCCCATAAATGTTCAGAGATGCTTCTGGAAAAGGAGTTCCTCTTAGAGACACAGTGTCAGTCATACTGTAATCATTCAAAACGCACAAAGGATTTCCAAGTGATTCAACACAGTATAAACCACCAACACTGTATAGAGTGCAATAATTAATTATAAATAGAGATTAGCTACAGACAGGGAATGTATTTTTGTTGAACGAATTTTAACCGTTAGGGCCACACACAAAAAAACCTCTTCAAGACAAACATTTTTGTTCGAAAAGATATTTACCAATATCCCCTGACACAGATGGAGTGGACATGCCTTTCGTGGGACATAGACCCATTTAGGCTCGTCTCATGTTGGCGAAGGACCTCCCTCTAGTCTAGATCCTGCAAAGAAAACAGCCTGGTTAAGCTGCAACCTAGAACACAGGAGGTCGTTCCAGACACATTTCACTACGACAATTGTTGAAGCTGTCGAAGTATAATTTTATGTATAGATTTTGGTACACACAGTAAACCATTACATAAATATGACCATTTATATTTACCTTATGTAGTAAAACAAATACAGATATATATATATATGTACACACACAACATAAATACAAATGTGTATGTGTGTGTGTGTATATATATATATATATAATTTCTATGTCATGTTTCATTTAAATGTATGTCCATATTCACCTATTACAATTATATCAATACTTTGCTGTAAGAAAAATATTAACTGAATATAGAAGTACTATTCAAAATATACATGAAAAAGAAATACTTGCTTAGGATGCTTGCTATCCCCATACAGATGCAGCTAAATATGTGCTAGATTGTTCAGGTAGAGGGTGGAACAGTCTATCTCCTGGGACTGGAACAAGCAATCCTCAGGTTACAAGTCCAGCCTCTTAACCATTTCAGTGCCTACTTTCTGCCTGGCCCAGCTGCACCCAGTAAGATCCCTAACGTAAATCAGAGCAAACAAACCGTCCGCATATAGCATGCATATACAAATATACAACACCATACACAACAAACAAATCTTATAAAACATGCACACAGAACCCAGAATGTGATTTGGGAAATCTGCCTTTTTTATTTATGCCTCCTTAGAATATAAAACTGGCAGAAATGTAACATGGAATGCAATTAACAATGTGATGGTGTACTGAAATACCGCAAACCAGAATTTTGTCTGACATCATGATGCATGAACTGCAGAGCGTTAGAGAGGACAGCGTTAATTTACCGAAAATGAATATGAAAATTCCATATGCCCTTAATATTCCAACAGTGTACTAAATCTTCGCATTGTACGAACCCCCCCCCCCCCAAAAAAAATGAATTAAAGTTATTGATCTATTGTAACTGAAATCATTACAAATTATGTTCAAACAACTTTTAGATCGCGTTGAAAAAAATGATAAAACAAACAACGTTCATTCTTTATTAACCGTCAGTAATTTAACTTATTTTTGTGCAATAACGTCGCAATATTAACGTTAAGATATTGCTGCAGCAGTAATATTCTGACATCACCCATGCGAATTTTTAAATCAATGTCTAATTATTTCATTTATTCATTTCAGCGTTTCAATTACATTCCGTTTTAAATAAAATGCCGGTAATTTTAATTCAATCATTCATATGCAAGATGTGTATTTCAAACTCAGTTACAAAAATTTAAAGGTGTTAAATAAGTTAATCTGAAAATAAATAACAGATTTAAACATAAAAAACCCATTGAATTTCAAATCCACAGTCACATTTAACACTATGGATTTCAGCACTGTATTAAAATATCGGCGAATTATCTGCATTGGTAAACATTTACTCAACAGGTTGAGAAGAAAGACGGAGAGACATGCTATATTAATTCATCTTAAAACCTGCAGGCAGGGAAAAATACAGAACCCCAACAGAAAATAATTAATATTACCAGCAAAACACTGGATAAGGTTCATTTCTAAAAGCTGGTCACGTTATCTGTATTCAATAAAGTGCCTGATTACGACAGCATAAGAAAACACAATCTAAAGTGCTGGACAATCTATAAGGATTATACCTTCACTTTTTATTATAGTGGTGCCGTAGACTTACAAACAGCCGAAGACACATTTGCGTTCACAGGCAGGTTTTGAAGGCGTCACATTCACACAAACAGCTCCCTTCTAAGGCCTGTTGTCGTCACTTATTGATTTCATTCATACTCCTGAACTTGGCAGTTTTACTACTGAAATTGGTTATCCCTTTTATCTATCTAAAATGAATTGCTTTAATGCTGAACTTCATTTTATTCGCTGCTTCAAATGAAATATTTTAAAATGTAGTTTTAATGAAAATCGCGAAGAAACTACACGGACGCGTAATTCGCTGTAAACAAATGCATGACTGCTTAATAAATTCAAAGCCTTGTAATAAGTCGTTCACTTTCAACGACAACACATTTTAATGCAGATCTGCAGTAAAGAATAAACCTGTTATAATCACTTCAGATTCAACAGTTTGGCATGATCCTATATTCTTATGCTTAAGAGGCATACCCAGAAGCAGGCTGAACAACAATAAATTGTAGGGTAAACCGATGTCCACTTGTGGCCACTATTATCATTGACCATCTAACTGGGGACATAATGAATAGGCACAACATGCTAACACTTCAGCTACACATGGTCATTCAAGTTCAGTTGCTCTGAGTACGGCACCCGGGGAGGTACAAACCTTATCTTCAAACAAAAGCGCGAAACGCTTTCACCTCTTCAGTCAGTCCGTGCGGATCGCAGCTCAGTGCAGCTCCATCTCGGAGAGCACCAGAGAGAAAGAAAGAGTAACGGGGGGGGGCGAGCCAGAAAAGGAAGGAAAGCGGAAAAGAGAAGGGGCGAAAACAGCGAGAAACACACTGAACAAGACTGACCGCATTTCGCCCCTTCCGTTTGCCTTTCAGCACAAATCCCAGGCATTGATCGGCGCTTGGATGAACCGAAACCTATCTATCTGTCAGTCTTACACCTGGATCCACTGACCGGCGCGGAGCAGGCATGTCCCGAAGAAAGCAGAGCAACCCAAGACAAATCAAACGTAAGTTTCCCAGTTTTCATTTGCGGTCAATATCAAATTCCATTTGTTGAAAAAGTTTTATAAGGGAATGGAAGGGGATTTGAACACCCAAAACATGTTTCTCTGACTGGTACCTCACACCTTAATGAATCAATTGACGTAATTTATTGTTTCGGTCTATTTAATTTGATCAAATTTGCTGCACAATCGAGCTCTTATTAATTAATTGCTCCAATAAATATAACTTTAATATTAGATGGTATTCTAAGATAATCAATACCTTACTATACGTATAGAATGACTTACTTGAAAAGTTCGACCTGAGAGCTGGGCAGAAAATCATAAATATAGCCTACATCATTTAAATATGTCTGCTAGTCATGTTTACATGTCGAATAAACGTATCACATTGATTTTAACGGACCGGCTGATCTTTCCCAAGTAATATAGCATGCTGTCGTATAATACACCACAGATATTGTTGTAGTATTCTAAAATACTATATGATACAGTATGTTTTACAGAAACCAGCAGTGCAGATAAATTGAGTGCTTATACAGTAAAACGTTCAGTTGGACTTTGTTTTAGACCGTAATGACAAGCCTTTGCAATATTAAATTGCATTATTATTATTATTATTATTATTATTATTATTATTATTATTGAAACACAAATTTGACAATTATCTATTTTTATAATGTAACCTTTGTAGTCATCATTAAAATTCAATGGCCAATGTCAAACATTTTGGCCTAAATGAAAAAACATAAAAAATATTAATACATACCTTAGCATTTGACAGCATCAATTTTAATAGAAACTGTTAACGGTTAATTGCACAGTGTATATGTGGAGTAAAGGATAGTAAATGGCTACCCAAATTTAGTGATATCCTGCCTCTTCTTGAGAACTACAGTTGTAATTTAGATAAATATTAACAAAATCATATATTTGTAATTATCTCTATGAGTCATGACCATTGTTATGCTGCCGAATAGTTTACCTAAGGCCTAACAGATGCTGATTTTAGAAACTGTTTTAGAAGCAGTGTCTTACTCCACAACAATGTTAAGCACTGGTAATTAGCACAGAATTAAAGTCAGTTGTTATGTAATAACGATTATTAACTTTTATATTGTTCAGCAGGGTTGATATCGGTAGCATTTTTCTCTAACATTTCAAATCATGGAGGCTTTGTTGTATTTTCCACTTCTTTACTGACTTCTCTTCTTCCTGGATGTCTGTCGCTGATGTTTTGGAAAATGCTAGTTTTTACTGCTCCATATCATTTACTGACATAAAAACCTGAAATGATTAAGTTTAGGATGCACACCTTATGATAAGTGTTCTCTGAAAATTATTTTTAAAGAAGTTTAATACTTTTCGGAGGCTCTTGTTTTTGGTCTGTTGCAAGGACTGCAAGGTGGAGAGAGAGGGACATTATTAACATTTAAAGTTACGGTGGTCGTTCAGTGTACATGATTTTAAAGTTCAGCTGAATAATCATGGATGTGTGTGTGTATGTATATATTATAATATGCTATATATATATGTATATATATGTATATATTATAATATCTATGCTTTTCTTTTGGTGTTTTGCAGATAATGTACAAAAACATTTTTTTTTCAGGACAAGACGCAAAAATGACTGTTTATTTTTGTGTGCTTGGTATCTAACCAATAACAACATCTTAATGACGAGGAATGAGTTTTACTTGGAAACAGTAGTTTTTAAATTGAACAAATGAATTACAGTTGATGGTGAACAAAGTACTTGTGTTGTTTTTTCATGAGACTGTCCACCTTTTGGATGGACATCTTTTTAATTTCAATGAACAAATGCTGTGAGCGGTACATTACAGTGTGTCATTTGGATATTTTTAAGCTAATTAATTATGCAACATGGCATTCCTTAGACTTCTAATTTAATGGTTTAAATGATCAGATTAAGGTTACTATAAAAGGTTTTTGTGTTATTATCACGCCACATAATATTTTTTCCCAAGAGGTTTAATTGTCAGTTCCTTTCGAGCAAAGATTCAGTTATAAAAGCCTTTGAAATGAATAAGTCCTGTAATAACTTTTATTTATAACTGTTTGAATATAAGAAGCCATTAGAATGTCCTTTGGGAAAAGAGGTAACCTCCATTTGAAACAGATCTTATCTAAACCTTCGCTTTACAGCGCGCTATTTATTTAAATGTCTGTGTTCGAGTGAGGAGCTCTGTTTCTCTGAAGAAAGTAAGCAGTAATTACTCCTTGCATTTCTATTCAATCCTCGCTATCTGCGATGCTGTGTCGCGGGGACCATGTCGGCGATGCGCGTCTGTGTCGCTCATCAGGCGCGACGCGTGTTTGAAGAACGGTGGTGGTAGTGGGGGGGGGGGGGTTTGTTGACCTCTTGGATGGCCCAATCCGGGGGC
>JAODKC010000137.1:11269285-11296766 GCA_026777985.1 Mormyrops attenuatus
GGGAGGGGGGTGCGAGGGATATGATGACACCGGTATTTGCCCGCGGAGACCTACACCGATGCGTGTGTGTATGTCATGTCTGTGGCGCACATTTACACAGTTTGAGAGACAGCCCAGGTTCCGCAAAGAAAAGAAAGCGGGAAAGGTCAGGTGGAGCCCGGATCGTGCGCTGCGTCCCCGGCAAACTCCTCTGAAAAGCGGCAAGACGGAGCAGGCAAAGTCAGACTAGACAGTCGCTGTAAAGGACAAAAAGGTTGTTGGGCACAGTGCCCCCCCCCCTCCCCCACACATACATTGCCATGTTATCTAAAATTGTGATTTATGCAGTATTTTAATATTTTGCTTATTCTTTCCCCTTGGGTGCTCTCTGAGCGGCGATAAAAAAGGCAATGCTGAAAGAGCACCATTAATTTGCTCCGATGACTGGGGAGATAAGCGCAGATAATGGGAAAGATAAGCAGGGGAAGATACACCATCAGAACCCCGATTATTACCATTAAAATTCCAGCCCTGCAATCTGCAGCCGGCTGATAATTCCTTCTCCGTTTCCACCACTTTGGATGATAAGGCAAAAAATAGTCACTCGCAGCTCCTTGATTAGGTTGCCTGGATATCCCGATAATACGGTGATAAATTATGTATTTTCCCCCTTGTTTTTTTTTCTGTGAAACTTTACGTCTGAAAACGTACGTTTTTTTTTTCTCCCATTTTCTTTTCGTTGTATTTCTGATGCTTCCTGTCCCCCAGTACAAAAGGGAGAAAAAAAACATACACCTTTATTGTAATAAGAGTTTGATAAAAAGCTCCGATAGGGGAGGCAGTGTTACGTATGGGAGCACATATCAATGTTATCGGCCCATCTCTCCGGGCCAGCTGCTAGCTGCTGTTGTTTTAAGCCTTATCACCCCGTGCCAATATACCAATAAATTGGCCGGATTGCGTGTCGTTCCGCAGAGAGGCCGGCTAAATTTATGACAGGAGAGATGAAAATATTGCCGATAGTCTGCGGATCGTGATTTGAGGGGATACGGTGCTGTGTGTCCTCCTGACCATCCTGTCCACACCCGAGCCAAACACCACAAGTCCCGCTGGCTCGTGGGGCCCAATCCAGTGTCCCCCCCCCCCAGCCATCCTGCAGAATGTATTGTGATGCCTAATTAAGAGAGGCATGGTTGGCTGAAGTGAAACTGAGCCTTTCCGGGTCTCTGTGAGAAAAGTGGTGGTGGTGGTGTGTGTGTGTGTGTGGGGGGGGGGGCTCGGTAGGGGGGGGGCATTCTGATGTGCGGTATAAGGACTTTAACTGCATTTGCTTTGGGTTGAGTACTTTGATTTATGGTCTCAGTAAGGGTGTTCTTCAGAAACTTTGTATACACATACAAATGCGAAGTTATATGTGAAGGCTTTGGAAGATCTTGAAAAGAACATTGCTAAGACATTATTACAGGGCATACTGTATCTGTAATGGACACTTAAATACAATGATTATCATATATCAATTTCACCTGTCATGAGATATTGTTGTGTAATAACTACAGTATTGACGATACTTTCATATTTAGTGATTATGACAGAAGGTTTTATGCCTGGTTAGTTATTTGTTGGAAAGAAATATACGAAATACGAAATGCGTCTTTTTTCTGAACTGTGTGTGCACTGCAGGTAACTGCGGTTTGTTTTGATGTGCTGGAATCCGCCAACAGATGAAATACAATTAGTGTTTGTAGGATGAAAAGAACGAAAACACTAAAACTTTATGCAGAGATTTTCTGTGCAATTTTTAACAATAATACCAAAGATTATTTACAAACATTAACTTCAAGGATTAGGCTGTCTGGGAAACAGAGAGGACGGAGCGGTCTAAGAAGTTCTGTTTGTTCGTGTTTATAAATTCTGTTCATTCCTTTATTTATGTATCTGTGTTTTATGAAACAGATGACTTGAGAAGATTTTGTTTTTCTGGTGTCCTGACTGGATGAAAGCAGAATGGGGGCGGGCCTAGTGAATTAGGGGATGCATACCATTTGAGAAGCACAGCTGTCTATCTTTACTTTACTCATTCTCATTGGTCTGCAAGTGCTAATGGAACATTGTCCATGTCGTGGATGGTGGTTTTTCTTTTCTTCAGGTCTTTTCCTCATCTTCACGGTCGTGTTTACGTACACTGTTGTTTTTTTTCTTCTTTTTTTCTTAATGCTGCAGCACGCTGTCATGGTACATGGATGGAGGGCCAAGGCGTGTCAGCTGACATTTATATTCTTCGGCGGTCTTTATCAGAGGAGACGTCCAGGGTTAAACTGGCGTAGTACTGGCTGCCAGTGTTTCTGGAAACCAGGGGTGTGTAGTGTGGCTGGAATTTTGGGATGGGGGGATGGGGGGGTTGATATTGCTGTTAGAGCCTTTGTTCCTCCAGAACGGAAGTCTGATTCACCGTGTAAGAGTATTTTTGGTGACTGTGCATCCGATTCCAGCAAAGTTTTGTGCTCGTGTTTATTTTCGGTGTTTTTGTGCCGCCTTCGGTGATGACTGAAGAATTAATAGCAAATTTCCTTCTTACAGTCTATCTGCAGAGTTGAAAAATAACATGTCATGGGGCGGGCCCTTATTTTGATGGAAAAGACATTTATTAAGGTGTTTTTGTCTTGCCTCATCCAGTGATGATCTGGCTGTTTCGGCCTGCGTTCTCTGTAGATCTGCGTTATGGCAAGAATGCCGTTACACGCTAGCCCCCCCCCACATTTGCTCCTCTCCAGGAACAGTTTGCGTCGTGGTCGCCTGGGCCGGACTGAGGAATGCCACTCGCCACCGCTGCGCTGGGGCCTTTGTTTTCACACGGCGCTCCTATGCAAGCGTGGTACCCGCTTCGGGCCGCCGTGGTGAATCGTTTGTCCCCCCCAAGGCATTTGTCCCCTGGGGGGTGCTGTCGCCTTCCATCTCGGGTGCCGTCGCATGACAGCCTCCCCCCCGTGGCCTCCTCTGGGAGCCCAATGATGCGAGCCATCAGCCGGGTGGTGCACACGGAGCGCCGTCGGAGGTTTCGCCATGCGTTTTCTTTTGCCCGAGGAGCGACCCATCCCAGCAAACCGGGCTCTGGTATCACCCAGCAGGGCCCTTCAATGGTTCACTGTCAAACTTGGGGGAAAAGGAACAGGAGAAGTGGGCGGGGCTTGTAAAGGTGGGGGTCGCTTCCTGACATTTAATCTTATTTATCTTCCTTTTTCTGGAATGGCACCACAGTCGTTCTACTGACTGCCCCGGGCAACCAAATATCGTTCTGTCATTTGTTTATTATGCATAGAATTTGAAAAGGATATTGCCGGTGAACTAGTTGGCATGTAAGTTATGAAACAGATATTATAGTCTGACAAATATACATACATATAAATATGAGGGGTGTGTAACACATTATGAATATGGGCGCGGACATTTTTAACAGCTTTCTCTGACTTACAGGTCTCAAAAGTTTTGCATTTTATCTGCAGGAAATTTCATGTTTTTTGGCCTGCACTGTTTTTATTCTCTTATCATGCTGATGTTAATATAAATCTGTTTATAATAATAAATAAAACATACTTAATTTTTTTGTAGTTATTTACATTTAATATAGATGAAGCCACCGTTGCCCCAGGTGATAATTGACTTTCAGGCTTTCAGTTAATAGCCTTGTCTCTTGCTTGTTGAGATCAATAATGGTATTAATTAATCGCCGCTATCAGCGATGGAATCTAGTTCCATTTGTTGTTACATCAGCAAAATATCAATATAGAAAGTGGACTCCATGATCGTCATGGCAACTTCATCTCTCAGGTCAAAGAAAGTTCATCTTATCTTGCTGCTGAGAGTGGCAAACTGCTCTGGAATCTAGTTTGGACTCTAAGATCATCGATTTAAGCTTTTTTTGTTGTTGTTTTGTGGGGGGAAAAAGGGGCTTGCATTCTAATCACAACAGAGATGTAAGATTTAAATATCGATGTCCAAAGGCCATTATGGGAAACAGGCCTCCGATTCTGGTCATGTTCAAGTACGTCCTTTTAAGACCCAAACAAAGGTTTGATTATTGGACTGTCACTGTGCTGTACATCTGTATAGCCGGCAGCTCGTGGCTTCTGAGAAAGGCCTTTTCCCTCAGCTATACTGGAGGACGGTGTGAGGATACTTTTATCATTTTAATTGTTTCTTTCTATTTTAACGGAGGTTACTCTTGGGGCAGCTGGGTATACAGTCACCGTATTCTTGGTAACAAGGTCTCTTTTTCACACTGTTATTCAAACACATTCCTGGTGTTTTTTTAGTGTTTTTTTTGTTCCAGACATAAAGCAATTTTTGTTCTGTATAAACAGCACATGCCACACAGTCTGATGGATGACCCTTGGCCTGGAGGACTGAGGTCACTGCTGTTGATCTCACCCCACGGGAAGTGCTCCGGGTCTGAGATGACTCTTAGTCTCTTAGTGTTCAGGCGTGAGACGCCTTTCCTGAAAGCTGGGTTTTCCTTCATTGCGAAGTATCCACTCACTAAATGAGCGGAGTCTTACTCAGAGGAGAGCTGTGTGTAATCCAATGTGTTCTACCTAAGTCTTCATATCTGCCCTCATTATCTGATGCAGCTTTTTCTGTGGGTGGGAAAGGTAAAAAAATAACTGATCCTTTTGATAATTAACCCCGTCAACTACAAGTGGCTATGAATGTCTGACTTTATATGCTGTCAGAAAATGATATGTGGGAGTTTTCGTATAGTTATTTTAGCCTCTTGGATAAAATATTGATTAAAATGGATCGTGACTGTTTTTCTTAACAGGAAGGAATTAGTGGAATATCAGTATTAATCTTGTGAACTGGGTCTTTTTAAGGCTGTGCTTGGTGGGACCTAACTGGGAGGGGGACGAGAGTGGAAGTGTGCCGTTTGGCTTTATTGGGCATTAGGATGAAACTTGTCATCCAGCAGAGACACGGGATAGGTGGTTAAATGCGACAGGATTAGCGAGAAGGCCTTTCATTACGATTTGTACATCAGCATTTCGGCGGGACGGCAACCCAAAAACACACGGCACGCTGTAAGCGTTCCGTGGCAAATTTTCTGCGACAGACCCGGCCCGAAAACGAGTAAATAAGATAATAATTTATGCAAAACTAGCGGCGGACGTGAACGGCGACCTTGGAGACGCAGTAATGCTTTGAGGAAGCCGCATTTTGGCGGTCGCGTTTCTGAGAAGGAGCCGTGAATGCTGACAGGCCTGCAAATTTCTGAGGATCGCTCGACGCGTCTGTGCTAAACTGCCCTACTGTCGGCCTCCTCATTCATATCGACGGGTATAAATTCGCTCGTGTGTTTCCTGTCTAATCGCGCCTGCTTATTTTGGGCTCCTGTTCGTGGATGTATGCGTCTTCACCCCAGAAATAAGCTGGATATGGTATTTGACATATTGATTTACTGGGAGCTCTGTCCCCGTGGTCCACATAGCATCTCCAGTGATCCGTGGTGTCTGTCTCCTGCCACCACCTCAAACTTGATAAAGAGATGAGCTGAGCCAGATATATTAATGATGGTACTAATTATAATGAAGGTGTGTTGTCTTTGGAGTGTGAACCTGTGTTTCAGATTCTGTCCAGTATATTTGTGATACTTTGGCATGTATCGTCTGTCGTCATACGTCACAATAGATTATATTGTTAGGTAGGAGATATGAAATATTGTGGTATCTGTCCTGCCTTTTTGAGCTTAGTGATGATATGATTACCATGTCGGATTGGGTGGATCGGTTCAATCGATTGTGAACCTCAATCGATTAGGTCCCGCGTTGCGGTTTGTCCTCCCGGTGAAGCGCTGGCAGCTTCCAGCCAGATAATCGGCCATTGTTTTATGCCGGCCGCTCGTTCGCCACGTGCCTCGGCCTCTGCGCAGATGCACGTTTGACCATCGTCGAGTTTCTAAAGCTTCTGAAACAGGATGACAACTGGGTCAGGTGATAAGGGGAGCAAAATGGGAGGGGGGAGGGTGAGAGAGAGACCCTGATAAAAACTGATTGATTGATGTCTGGCTTCTCCGCCATCGCAAGCTGTTGACAGTCAGTTTGGGATCAGATGATTCCCCGTCTTAGATTGAAGTGAGGGGATATAGGCAAATCTGAAGGACAGAGAGGTCACCGGCTTCTCCCTGTCTCTCTCCGGCTACCACCGAGGCCTGGCAGTCCGTCCACACACACTGATTTGATTTCTTTTATAGCCGGTACATAATTTAACTTCCAAAAATAGAGCCTGGGTTAATATACAGGCCATCGTGGTCACTTACATTTTGATGTTCACGTTTCAAGTGAGGTCTTTTCGGGGGAGGTCGTTTCCTAAACGTGTTTGATGAAGGTGCGCTGCTGCTAAGGTTTTTAAAGTGTGACGTTTGGGGTATTAGAGAGCTGTGTTTGTGAATTAAAAAAATTATGCAGTCAGAATCAGAAATGGTATTTTGGGAAGCTCGACAGCTGTGATTGGTCGAGCATAAGCAGTGAGGAACCAATGACAGTTTTTGATAATTCCTCCGAGGACAGATTTGTACTTCTGAAGGAGATGTACAGCTTTTTGGGTGTTTCTTGTCCTGTGTCCTAAGACCAGCTGTAAATGTCTGTGTCCTGTTTTTCTCTGGCTTTCCGAGGTTTTTCCACAGCTGACGAGCGTGCTCAGTTATAAGCCTTGAGCTGGCCGAAAGTGCACAGTGAGCTTATGACACTCGGGCGTGTGGCAGAACAGCCACACGGGTCACCCCCAAAGCCCCGGCTAACGAACTCCGGTTTCGGCTCAGCTGCCGACTCGCTCTCGCCTTGGTGAGATTCAGGAGAATTTTCTCCACAGCCTCGTTGACTACTTTTTTAGTGTTGTTTACTTTCCAAAGGTCCATAAGCATGAACTAGATGGACCACAAAACCAGAATCTTATTACAATTTATAGGCCTAGTACATGTGTCTGGGTTTATCCGATAATCTGTGGATTGCCTTTCATGTTTTTTGCAGACATTAGGCAGGTATAGCCTCTTGGTGCCTGGGGGGGGGTGTTGTCTCTCCTGAGAACTAATCAGGCTTCAGCTCTTGCTCAGTGACGACATTCGGCACCCAAAAATGTGTCAAATTTCGGTTTCTCTGTAGCACTGTAGTCCAGACTGCAGCTACCCCTCCCAGACCTGAGATAAAGCAGTGAGGCGTCCTCAGTATGTCAGTACCCACCCTCTGTAAGCTCCCCTCACTAATTCTTACTGCAGTAGCTTCTCCAGTAGATGGAGATTTCCCCATTGCGTAGGTGCTGTCTTCTAAAGCCTTTCCACAGATCTGCTGTCTACTGCAAGGTGTTCATAATCTGTACATTACAATGCGATGCTTACTAAAATAACCTGGAGGTGATTTGTAGGGCAGCCGTGTAGGAGTGTGTCAAAGGCTGAATTTCTAACCAGAACATAATAGGCTCAAATCCTAGGGGGGAGGTGATATTTATCCCTTTACCTCTATCATTAAGTTAGGCCCAATGTCTGAATTACTTCAGTAAAAGCCTTGCATAACTGCCTAAGCAAAGAGAAAAATGCACATCTACCAAAAATATGATTAAATAAAAATAGTGTCACATAGAGGAAAATAAATCAGACCTTTTAGTGAGATGTAATTTAGTTTGGAGCTTTTATCTTTGCGAATGTCCCCATGGTCTTATTTAGACAAATTGGCCTTTGCGCAGGTAGGATCTGCATGTGGAGCGCGGCGTCCGTTTCCCACGGCGCCTCGCCGCTGCGCTCCGTCTCGAGCTGCGTGGCTTCCCCGCATCACGCCGTGCTGCTGCCGTCTTGCCCGTCAGCCTTCAAGATCTCTGCAGGTTACGCCAACAAATCTGGAAGCCTTTCACTGCGGAGGGTGATGCAAGCCTGCAACAGGTGTGCGCGTATGTCCGTGTTCCTGCTAGCGTGTGCGTGTGCACGTGTGGGTGCGTGTTTTGGTCTACCGCGATTCCCACAGGGTCCCTGAACACCCACTTGTGTTTATGCGCCATTTGTGGTGTTTGGGACGGTAGATGTTATTCGCGACTGTAGGATGGCCTCTGGACCGTACCTTCAGCGTTGGAGTGGGAGTGGGGGGGGGATCTATGTTATCACATCCTAGAGACCCTGTGAAGTCAGGCGGTCTTCACTCCACCCTCCCGAAACTCACCCACCCACGGTTTCAGAGCACGAAGCCTCCCCCTGCCATCTGTGAGATCCCGAAAACCCTTGTGCCCAAGTCAGGGTTCGGATCCCAGCCCGCCTCGGCAACAGTGGGAAGCGGGACTGCAGGATGGCGAGGATCAGACCCGTGATGTGGTTCCGTATGCAGCCCGACCTGCTGGCTCCCCACAGGCGGCTTGGAGGAGGTCTCCCGCCTTGGCGTTGGCTCACACGTCTCCCTTTTTCCGCTCCCGGGGCCCAAATCCTCTCCTGCGCCTTGGCTGGGGGGGTGGAGGGGGCTCGGTGGCACTGTTCCGGCAAGCCCCTGCCCAGCGCTTTGAAGATAAGATTTTGATACACAGTCCTCTAGGTACGTAAGTTCTGGCCTCACTCCAGCATCTCCACGTGGTACTGCCGCCATTTTTCAGCCTTTCCGCTGTGCGTCTGTGTAGAGGAACGGGGCCGAGATCTTAGCCGTCGATATACAGCCAGACGGCAGGAGCGTGCCGCGGTGCCGTGTAGCCCGTCGAAACGCACCTGCTGCTGATCGATTTCCTGCCAGCCGCAGCGTTTTTTTGGAATCAAGGCCTTAAGTTCGGGCTTTAAAGTTGCTCCTGGATGCTTCCCCTCAGATCGATTATCTTTGGGACAGATCTCCTCCCGGTTTTCTGTCTTTCCTGACGCTAACGATGTGCTGCTACGCTTCGACGGCCCTGGAAAATGCATCCGTCCTACAGACAGAGAGAAGTCATTACTGTTAGGCGGACGGGGGTGGGGAGTGGGGTCGAATTTTTGTTAGTTGATTGTCTTGAGCCTTTTCAGCCAGTGGAATCTCAAGAAACCCGTACAGATTCTTTATTTATTTATTTATTTTAGTGCTGACCTTTATGAGTCCTGCAGTTTTTCATCTCAGTGGGAAAAAAAATGTCATCGTATTTGGTTTTGAATCAAGACTTCTCGTTCAGTATCCCCATAATCCTACTTTTTTTGGCCACAGAATTCGAATTTGCGGATAATATCATGTCATTGTGGGTATTATGCTGCTTCAGTCCGGCACGGCATTGTGTTTCCGCACACAGTGTGAGTCACTCTGTCTCAGAGCTCATCAGGAATGGAGTGTTGATTGCTTTTTGATATCCCTCCAACATGGCCGCCGTCCCGTATAGACCAGCCAATTAGAAAGCACTTTGTGGCGCGTATTTGGACGGGCCCAGCGCACAGCAGCGAAACCGCGCGTCCAAGTGTTCCCGCCACACTTGCTAAGTCTGTTCAGAGGCCCCCTCGTGTCCCTCCGTGGAGCCGAGAAATTCAAAATGTGGCAGATTTAAAAGAATCAACACAGAAGCTGTGTTCTTGCTGAACTTTATTTATGAATCTTTTTTTTTACTAAATCAAGAAAAAAAAATACATAGCGTGGATCTAGCTAAATCAGGTGGATTGCTTTGTCCAGCCCCCGCTGTCGGTCTGATATTTGAAAACGATCTGCATCAACCTTGAAAGGAGGCCGCGATCCACAGAGATCCCTACAATCTGCTTTGTTACCCGTGACTGGAGTTTGACTTGTGCTGAAAGACGACACGCGTCGAGTCTCAGCAGTAAGTCCTCAATTACAGAAAGGCACAGCGCAAGGGAGGTTAGTGACTTAATTAGGCAGCGCAAATGAGCGAGTAATATCTCGACACACATTAATTATGTTTATTTACAGTATTGCATTATGGGTGAAGTAACTTTTTACTGGAATTAATCATTTTCCTGGCCGAATAAACAGAGAAAAAATAAATAGCAGTATTAGTCGAGCGGTTTTTCCATTTGACTCTTGTATCTGTAGGCGTGGAATGATGCCCCCTCCCCGAGACCACGTTTGTGCCTGGGGTGGCATTGCCCTAACCTAGCAGGTATGGCGAAGTAATAGCTGTAGAAAATGATGATAGTTAACAGTAAACCTGCCTAAATGTACCTCAGAGGTTGTGAGCACTTGCAGAAGAAACTGTCAAAATTATTTTTATCACTGAAGCCTAACCCGGAATCACGTGGTACATCCATGGTGGAGGGTCCTATGGTCTTCCCAGTCTTCCAGGGCTTCAGAGCATCGTCGGCGATGGGAGAAGGCTGGAATTGCAGGAAGGATCACCCTGCTCCTCTCTCATGTAATCTGATCGCGTATCTTAATTCCCGCTGTTTTATTTCAGGGAACGTGCTTGTTGAATGGACTCTCCCTGCTACTTCTTCACACTCAGTTTATGGAATATCATACTTTATTGAATATCATTTGAGATAAGGGGCCTAATCCTTCACAGAGATGCTGTATATTGACCAGGTCCTTTTTATCAATAATAACCCACGGGGGGTGTGTATGACATAAAAAAGGAATAATGGAATAATGATTTGTGTCTTGTGATCAAAATATTTTGGATTAGCCTGTATTCTAAGGCTTACATTTCTTCTTTAAATGAGTAGAACTACCATCGAACACCACCCTTCAGTAGAGTGCAGATGTAAAATAATGCTCTGCATTATTCCAGAGGAGATTGCTTGGCTGACAGCGGTACATTGTCCAGGCTAGATTTCTGCATCGTAGGTCATGAGGCAGACCACCACCTGTGGATATGTTATCGGTGGCACGTCAGACTATGCGGCTGCCTGTTTGATTGGCTATCGCTCCCGAGACCGGTTGCGGGCTGCGGCCCACATCGGTCCAATGGGAAGGGGCGAAGTCATAGCGAGGAGAATCTGGCACCCGGATGTTGACGCCCTTAATGCTGTGCCGCAGTGCCATAGCGGAACGATGCGGTGTGGAATGGGCACCGCACTGTTCCCCTTATACTGCAAGCCTGTGGGGAAATACGAATTTGGGCATACTTTCCTGGGCCCTTTATCGTTCTCCATAGATTCATAATGGGCTTTCCTCGATTGCTGTGCAACCGGGCACCCGAGGAGAAGAGTAGGCGGGCCCCAGGGCGGAGGTTGACAGGGCAACTGTCCACTGTGAACGCTGTACCTAAAATTAACCTGATGAGGGGCACCCTAATTTGCTGAGGTGCAATCTCTGCAGTCTAATGCAGACAGGGGATTGGAAGAGTCCAGCAGGGGGCATGCTGAAGGGGGTCACCCGAAATTACATGTGGGGGTGGGAACAAAGGAAACAAATAAACCGAGAAATGAGCAAATGAGGAGAATTGCAAAAAGGTTAGTTTTTTTTTTAAATGAAAAGTGACTTAGCTGTTGTGTACCTGATCCTCATGCGGAACACCTTAATCCCTGAAGTCGTGGAATTTATGTAGGCGTTGGGAGTATCAGTTTACTCATTGGCTATGAATCAATTTTCACACATCTTGCACTGGGAGGGGACACTCTAGTAAGGTCACCGAGATGGCTGGAGTCACACGCAACTTCTCAAGTGACTCCTGTCCCTCCGCTGGTAAGACTGAGCCCCAACTCCCAAATGGTTAATCTCATTCGGGGCTTTTTATCTCAACTGGCCAGAACCGTGACCCATGAGCGCCGGAATCGGGGGACGCTAACAGGGCTTTGTGCGAAACGGAAGCAACGTGGCCCCGCTGGGTCAAACTTTCCTTATCAGTATCTCGACAGGGGTAGTATGTTCATATTTTTCCTAAAATTAAATTAGTAATAAACACACACACTCTGCTGTTATCCCATAAGCAGAACATCTATTTCCATTCTGTTGTTCTGTACTGTGAAATTGTGGTGGAAGAAGCAAAAAACATCTGTGTTTAAGAGTTTTGGAAAGTCTTCCAAAGAAATATGATGTACTTTTAAAGAGATATTTTCATGTTCTTGAGTATAATTTGAAAGCAATTAGCCTGGGACTTTTGGGCACATTCTGTTTACACCACTGCTTACATGAGTCTTGGATTATAAATTTGTTGAGTGTTTGCTTAAAAATAGCTTGTAAATGTTTTCTTTTTTCATTTGACTCTGCCATCCCAGAGCCAAAGCTCCGACCTTTAGAAGCATGGAGGAGGGTGGTGGGCAGCAGGGTGTCACCGGGACATGTGCTCAAATCAAAGCCAGGACAAAGAGTACGGCCCAGTCCGTCCCTGGGTGAGTCGACTCTGACGCAGAGCGCGGCTCCAGATTGAGGCATGAGAGGGAGGCAAATCTCACTCAGAATTAAACACCTGTGCGGATCCTCAGCTCCGTCATTGAGGGAAAAAAAATATTGAATGTGATACCGAGCTCCTCCACGTTGCGGGTCCCCGGCGAGAGCGAGAGCGGGCGGCTCCTGGGGACGACTGCAGATTTAAATGTGCCGTGGTGTGTCAGCTCCACAAATGGGGCTGGGTCTCTGCGCGCTGGGCTGTTTAACCTCTCGGTGGTGGAAAATGGGGGGGGGAGGGGGGGCGCTGTGGTTCGACCCGAGGAAGCAGCACTCCCCCCCCGCCCAATCGCTGCTGGTTAGCGCTCAGGAAACATTCAGCTTCTTTTTCCACCCTGGCTGCTCCACTCTTTCCGAATCTGCCTGCCACTGCATTGCATCAAAAAGTGCACATGGAAAGACGCATTTAAACTCGGGTGCTAATTGTGCCCTTATTATCATCTCCTGTGGAAAGAATAAGCTTCCTTCTGTCTGGCAGAAGTCAAAGCGAAGAGGATTCTGGGATTTTTTTACTCCCTTACTCATGTTATCCACTCCAGAAACAGGTTGACTTCTGACTTTCAATGGAAACTAAAGTGAGATGGAATAAGCAGAGGTTTGCAGGCCAGATAACTAATTAGCTCCATCAGTTACATGAAATCCTTTTAGAGGGTTCTTCTGTTTGCAAGAAAACATCCACAATACTGGTATAAGCCTTTTTTTCTCCACCTTCATATAGCTTTCATTATTCATCTGTTTTTTTATTTCAGGCTGTGGTGGACCATTGGAACAGAAGTACATTTTTTTTTTAACAGGCACTTTTATTCAAAGCAACCTGCAATGGAAAGAGCAGGATCAGCCAGTCCCTGTAACAATTGGGGGGAGGGTTAAGGGCCTTGCTCTACGGCCCAATAGGGAAACTACTCTTGGGATTTGAGCCACAAACCTTCCGAGCACAGACACAGCACCCTAACCCATTGAGCTATGTACGGAAATCTGTCTTTTACGTACTTTGAGGCAGAAGTTTGGTAGAACTAATAAACATTACAAATCAGCGAGGAAAAAAATGGCATGTTTAACAGTGTCTTTCGAAATTAAGCCGTGGTGGGGGCAGACTGGGGCCGGCGTGGGGGGCGTGAATCGCATGGGAAAGTTCACGCTCCGCTCAGCGCTCCACAGAGCTTGGGCCAGATTCCCGTGCGCTCCGAGGTGTGCAGGTTGAAACGGCGGGATGTTTGCGCAGGGCGTGTCCCCGGGGACGCCACTGCTGATGCGTGCATTGTTCTAACATCCCGCTGATGGATTTGGGAGTGGGGAGCATTCAGCGAAAGACTCGCTGCATTATCCTCCTGTCTTTGATCACTATTCATGTTCCTGCACTGGGTAATCTTCCCCACTAATCTCATTCAGAGATATAAATAAACAAGCGCGTCTCTAAATGAGACGAGAAGCACATGGGTGAGCATAGGAGAGATTATGGTAATGTGCAGATAACTAGCGCTGTTTAATATATGGCATTTTTAATAAAGGAGCAACTTCTCCCGAAAAATACACCTCCTTCGTAAGCCAGGTGGTTAGACGAGAGCGAGGTTGTAAAGGTTTTAAATTATAATGAATCTAATTCAGAAGTTGTCTTAGTCTTGGTGTCATGAACAGTCATGAATCTCTAAAACATCCAGCCACCAATTTATTGATCTGTATTTTAATCCGCACGAATAAAAACTGCTCATTCGTTTTTTTTTTAAATCAGGCACTCACTCAGGACACCTAAAAGCACATTTAAAGCACCACTTTGCATTTTGCTCAAGTAAATAGGTGCATTAACCTGTTTTCAGTTCAAGTCTCAGTATGATCTGTCAGACTTGTTTACCATGTACACAGATGCCACAGCCTTCACCATAAGTAACATATTTGGACATGGATGGATGGATAGATGGAAGGATGGACGGATGAATGGAGAAGTGGGTAGATGGACAGATGTTAAAAACACCTATCAGGGCTAAGAAGAAGAATAAAAAACATGTAATTGCATGCTGGGATCAATTACATTTCACACTGAATAGATGGAAAACTACTGGAAGTTTATTGTCATTGTACCCCATCCCGCCCCTCCCCCCACTAACCCCCCAGCCATGGCACATTACAAAGGGAAAAGAAAATCATTCCACATACCGGATCCATAAAAAAACCTCTTTGAAATGGATTGCTGGTTCCGGTCCAGATTGGCGCAGGCCTGGCCCATTGATGGCACAGCCTTTGGGCACGGGGATGCCTGGCCTTGACAGGGAGGTAGTGAGCCATATCAGTGGGCGTTCGCCCGTCCGCTGGGAGCCCCTGAGCCGTGCTGTCGGAATATCAAGCGGGGGCCTTGGCAGCACATGTGGCCAGGCGGTGGTTTTCATTTCAGGGCGATCGGGCCCGATGCTATCGCCTTCCGTCACAAACGCCGACCGTTCGCGACCTGACCTAAATCACTGGGCTTTTGACAACTGCCTCTGTTTTTTTTCTGTTTTTTTTTTTTTTGTCGAGAAGCTGGATGGAGCATGTGCTTTGTGAACTGTTTTAAAAATTGAGTTCATTGCCTGTCCGCCAAGGAGCTCTATCCCCAATGGGTACAAAGGGATTATACCTGAATTCAGGCATCCCTGTCTGACTTTGGGTCTTGTATCGGATTGGGTACGAGTTTGGGACCTGAAATCTGCATTGGAACATAAAATGATTTATCTCACATTGAGATATGATTCAGAGCGTCATGCCGCCAAGTCTTGTATTTTTGTTGATTTTTTGGTTAGCTAAGAGGAAGGAGCAAGTGCCTGTAGTTTCCGTGATGCTGTATAATGGCCTAATTTGTGTTTAGACCTTTTGCCTGTCTGTGTTTGGCATTATGACTTTTCTTTGGCTTTACATGCATGCACTTGCAGCTCACCAGTACACACCGCGCAGAGCTAGCTGTGCAGCAGACACCTTATCGAAGGCAATGGGTTCTGTCTCTGGATTTGATCAAACCAGCTCTCTTCTATGCCCCCCCCAGCACCACTTTCTCATCTTGCTTTGTTTAGTGAATTCCAGAGTCTAGTCCTCCAAGACAGTCGCTTGTTATCTGTGGGATTTGTGTCACCGTGAAAGAACAGAGAGCCTCAATAAAGGATGGTATCTCCATGCTGGCATGACCAAGAGAACGTGGTGTTCTGGTTGTGGGAATGGAGTTGGACGTGGCTGGCTTTAAGGGGAAACTCCATGCAAACAAAGCAGTGGAGAACTTAAGACAGCAAGGCTGTTAGCCGCTGTATCGTTAGCTAGCTACTTAGCATAGCTACTAATCTAGTATCATATAACCAATGAATGAAGAGAATGCTGATCCAGAAAACAGTGTTCCTGAATAGCAACATGAAATGGTTATGCGTGGTTAAATGTAATAATGTTTTGAAAGTTAGCACATTTTAAATATATGTGCATTTTTAATGAATAATTTGACTTTGACTGTGGTGCTGTTCCCATATTAGCGATGAAATAGCGGTAAAAGCGCAGATGCAGCTGTCGCGGTGTTCTGACTAAAATCAAGTATCATTGACGTATCATTTTTGTTTAAGTATCTACTCCCCTGTGGGAAAACAAAATCTAAGGAAAATGTTAGCTTTCATTTTTGCGGCAGCTGGGAAACAAGGCACAGTGGATAAAATGTGTTATGTAGTAGGTGCATGGAAGTTAGAGCCATGAAAATAGTTGAGATTTAACTTTAAGTTAGTCTTTAGTGGAGTTGATTTCAGCCTGTCATTTGGGTTGTAATTTTTTTTTGGCGGGGTGTGTCTTGAGCAGAATTTCGTTTGGGGGTGGATGGAATCTGATTATTTTGGATCCAGTTTGCCTGGGTCTAGGTTTTTTTTTTCCAACGTTTACTGTTCCACATGTCTTCTTTAATCATGTCGAACCTGCAGCTAACAAGCCCAGACCTTTAACTGCTGCTCCTCCAGCTGCCCAAAGTCTGCCGCTTGGTCTTCGAAGCGCGCCGAGCGATCCGTCGCGGAAAGCGCCGAAGCTGGAAGTTTAACTTCACGGGTCCCCGTCTGGGAGCCACCGCGCCTCTGGCGCCAGTCTCATCTCATCTCATTAGATGGATTAGAAACTTTATTAGCCCGATAACGAGGCTGAGATTGCCGATAGACGAGATGAAACGTGGTGAGCGAGAGCCATCACTTGTGGGAAACGGGGCCTAGGCGCCGCGTTTACGATCGAGGCTCTTCCCGAATGAGGCTATGAGCGAGCGGTCAATCCGCCGGGCGGAAAGTCCGCCCAACTCTGCCTGCGAGGCGTCACTGCCGGGACATATCTTTTGTTTTCCCCTATCTTTACTTTCTTATTATTTTAAACGGCCAGATTTCTTCCCCAGCAGCTTTTTTTTTTGATATCCATTTAGATTGAGGCTTCATTAAAAAAACACAGACAATAGAGTGACTTCTAATTAAGAGAAGCGCATCTGGCCTCTGGCAGCCTTCTCCCCTTGTTGCATCTATTTTGCTGGGGAGAATTCATTTGTTTCTTAATTAAGAAAAACACCAATAGCGTGAAAAATCTGCTTATGGTACCTGAATCCTAATTAGTTAAATAGTGAGGCGAAGGGGAGAGGGAAAAAAAAAACACATTCCAGTAGCCTTAGAAATGAACTTGGGGCTGATAAAATTGAACTAACTACCCCTTGCATAAATCGAAGCCAGGGAAAAGTGTACCATCATTACGGCTAAGACAATATGCAAACTATCTTCAAAGAAATCAAATTGCCGGAATGTTTTCATTTGCATGTATTAACCATTAACATAATGAGGAGACGTGACATTGGACCCGGATTGCATGTCTGTTCGGATTGATAACTGCGGCGCATCTGCAAATAGTCTACTGCACAAAAAAAAAAAAAAATTACACTAGCAGTCAAATCAGCGTTGAACTGTGGCTCAGTTTTTTTCCCAATCCGACACCCAGGCTCACCCTGCCACAGTGTCGGCTCTGTGCCATGACAGCTATCTTTAACCGGATGTGGGGGGGCTTACAGTCATCGTGACTGGTGTAAGCCTGGGGGAGACCCGTTGGTCCTGCAGCATTCTTCTGTATTCGGAACATTGTGACATCTCCACCCACATGACAACAATGTTTCGGGACGCGGTGCCTCCCCCTTCCCCAGTCCCACCGGAGCCACTTTCACGGCCAGGGTCGTCATTATGGCCGAAGGGCCAACGGCGCTGTACCCTAGGCGCCAGGCGAAATGGTGAAACTTTTCTAATATTCGAAAGAAAATATGCCACATGCTACGTCTGAGGATCAGCCTCTTAGGTCAAATTATTCAATTAAGTGTGTGTTTATTACTGATACTGGCGCAGCGTTGCGGTTACACTTATCACCCGGTTTGCAGATTGGCGTCCTCGCGAAAAACGCGGGCGTAAAGATTGCTGTGGCTGTAATTAAAATGGCACGGAGACAAATTCGACACAACCTAAGAACCAGGGAAAAGGACGGAGGTGTTCGGAAGTCGCACACGCGGCGTCAGCGTTACCCTACAGAAAAAGGCTTTGGTGTTACAGATGGTGCCCTATATCATTTTCTGCTGTGGAGCTTTCAGAAGCCTGGGCTTCATACTTTGCTACTGGCCTGTGAGCCGGGACAGGCCTGGATTTTCGCCAGGTGTCCAACAGAACCAGCAAAAGGTGACCTGAACCAGCTGAGATGCTGAATGCGTGGTCTGGTTGTCAAGATTCCATGACCGGGGCCTAGTCGCCGCGGTCACGTGACTGATGCTCGATCAGAGGGATGTGGTGCCAGAATGCCCTCCTCAGGGCACCGCCATCCCCCGATCCAGTCGGCGGCATGGCAACAGACCCAGGAATGAAAGAAACATTGGAGCAAACATCTTCAAAAAAAGACAGATTTCCGCAGCTCCCATTGTTATCACCCCTAAGTAGCAGCTCTCTCTTTCCAACGACGAGTTTTCCGCATGCTCTGTCGGGAAACGGGGCGGCGGCCCGCGCACAAGATTCCCTCAACGACGGGCTCCTCGCTCCACCTCTCCCGAGTCGAGCCTTAGCTGGCTCGCGGTGTGCCGCCTATCTGAATATTAAAGGGAGTTTCGAGCTCATCTGCAAATGTGATTTGCACGTATCTCACTTCTGCCGTTGTCAAGCTGCTTCGCCGGCAAGCTTCTGAGCGAGGAGGGAGTGCCGGGAGCAGAGGAAAAAAAAAGAAAAACCGGGATGAAGGGGGAGACATATGGGATGCTATTGATGTATGCTGTTTGTGACCTAATTTAAATCCCTGCCAACAAGCTCATATCCGCGCTGTACATTTGCTAAATTAGACCAGCTAAGCCATGCCTTCGTCGGGAGACAGGTGTAAACAACACGGCAGCCATGACACGGCGCGGGTGAATATGGTAATGCCGCAGAGCACAGAAATAATTTGGACATCATTTTGATGCCCACGGGGCCCTGGGGAATGGCCCCCGGAACGAAGGTGCCCATCGACGGCCCGTTTGCGCCAGGATATAATTACGGCCGGCCCGTTTCCCCTCTTCCCCGGTCGCTCTGCGTGGTACGCGTGTAATTTGCTTGTAATACTGAAACATATTTTGATTTTTTGTTTCTAAAATGGAGCTATTTAGGTTTCCCGTCGATCCTCAGCGGACTTTGGCGGGAAGAAACCTTGTGTCGTCCTTTGTTTAGTTTTCTGCCTGTAAAAGTGTAATAATATTGATAATAATGATAATAATAATCATGGTCATAATAACAGCGATAATCTGTACGGGAAAAACAGGATTAGCTGTTTGTGTTTGCAGTGTGCTTGTCAAACACGTGAAACGGCCTAAAATGAATTAGCATTTTTTGACCATTTTTCTCTGTTTTAGAATTTATTATCAAAGAATATCGATAATTATTCCTAACATTATTGATCCTAATTCTGATACCAGCTGATATGTTTATATATGTTTACAGATTTTTTTTCGATGTATAAAGAACTGAAGTTTTGTTTACAATTAGCGAGTGTCGTAAATAAAAAAGTACTATTTTATATCACAAAACAATAAGTAGCTGTTTCTGGGTTGAGGAATTGGTTTGAAATGAGTTATATTTAGACGAGAGGATATCTGTCATGGTGTTAGAAATGTGTGTATTCATATTTGCAGTGGTTATTTGCTGTATGGGGCCTGAAGTGGCCCACATTGTGTTTGGTGTGTTAATTACAGAAGCAGGCAGGAACTGCATAGTCTGTAATGAAAGATCCATGGAACAACTGTGAGTTTATCGTAGCACAATGCAGTCATTTCTCTATTTAGAAGACAAGGCAGGAGAGGGAAATAATGCACCTATTAAAAAGAGAATGTATCTTGGTCTGGACCAATAGGGGACGAACTCTAGAAATTCACCAATTTCAGAGCACTGATACAAAAATTATGGAAAATATTTCTTTCGTATATATTCCAAAGCATCCGTTGCCTTCTGCAAGTGAAATCAATTTTATAAATTCTTTATTATTATTATTATTATTATTATTTTATTATGCTGTTGTCTAAAACAAAACAGCTGGTAATAATACACTTACTTTACAAAACTGTACATTTAATTTCCTTTGCCGATCCATCACATACATCACATTTCATTATTGTTTTGGTCACAAGGTGTTTCCTTAAGCACTTTGCCGCCTACTGGCCGGTAAGGTTCATAGAGTGCACGTATACAGTATCACTCACACATGTAGCAGTGAGTGGGCAAGAGACCCCCATGGAAAAACAATCCATTATAAATGATCGGTTGACATGACGAACGGTCCCCGTCCTGTCCATAAGGTCACTGCTGTCGGGTCAGCGTCCTGCCATCTTCCGCTTCCGTCGCGTGTCATTGTTGGCCAGCTGGACTGTCATTTTTTTTTTCGAGGAGGACTTTCACAGAGCCTTCAAGCCTGAGAGCCTCCATTTTAAAGGTCAAAATTGTGCCACTTACGTTTAATGTGTAGGGACCAACTCCCTACGGAGACCATCCACTGCTCTTAAACAGCGTTCCACTAAGAGTCTGGCTTTTTGTGGAGAGAGACGCCAAGACTGAACACTCGTACCTACAGCCTTCCTTTTTCTCCATGTATTACGCCGATATTACATTTATACCGTGCCGTTCTGGGAATCACAGTTAGGTTTAAGTTAGTTAAGGGACTAGATTCAGGCCCTTTCAAGGCGACGAAGCACCAAAAACATTCTTGGACGAGTTTTCTTTTGACGCTGCTTTTGGACGCCGGCAAAGTGTGGTAATTTTACATTTTGCAGTGTTGCCTGAGCTTCAGTTTCGTTGCTCATTTCACTGTGAAACAGAAGGTAAACAGAAGCACAGTCTCCAGGCAAAATGAGCAGCCCTTGCTGAGATTTCAGTGCTCGTCGTTGCACGACGCATCTGTGTCTACAACATTAAAGCAGAAATTACCACGGTATGAAGGTGCTTACTATGTGCTACCCAAGGGTAAGAAGCTGACGTCTTAAACACACAGACATTATTGAGAGCTGGAAACCTTTGGGGCATGTTTTCGAATGCTAGGAGTATCCTGAGGTACGTCATCTGGGATCTATGTCTAGGTCGTTTTGAAGTCTGTGGGGTAAAGTGACGAGAGGCGTTTTCTGTTTCCTCCCTCGGTTGTTGACATTTTTAACCTGTCCCTGAGGTGACGGAAATAGGTCATGGATGCCAGCAAATAATTATTACCCAAAAAACCGATGGTTAGCTCTGCGAGCCTCTGCTAGCCACGCCGCTGCTGTCTGTTCGGAGCACGAGAGCTGGGGTCTCTGCGTGTCAGCTAACGGAGCCCTGCCAGAATCCTAATCTTTGTCTGTAAGCTTCACGTGACCTCATCAGGAACTAGAGAGGCTGCGTCTCTGTTTTAAAGGACAGTACTTTGAATGTCATTTGACAATTTCCTTTTAATTAGAACTAATTTACAGAAAGATGCCCACCAGCTAATCTTTACAGGATAATTAACTTCTATTTTCTTTACTTTTAATTAAAAAGTGGAAAAGATTTAGCTGATCCATAAAGAATTGTTCTTTTGAAATGTTCATCAGACTTCACAATTCTTTTTGGCGTTGGTAATATTTAGATTGTATCTAATGTTTGCTCTCCTCTGAGTTATACAGTAGCTTTTTTTTACCCAGGGTATTAAGAAGTGCAACTATCGATAGTTGAAATAAGAACTAGAGGCAAATTAGAATTGAATTAATGACAAATTTCTTGTAAAAGGAAACCACCATTTAACACTAAAATAAAATCTTTAGTTACATCCATTTCATAAGTGTTCGCTCGATGGATGGAGCTGTTATCTACTTTGCGATTCCGGAATCAATTCTGCTTTACTCTATGCTGTACTATGTATTTACTTTAAATAACCAGACATAACCACAGCATGTGTAGCATAAAACGTGGCCTTTAACATTTTGTGTATCATATGGCCATACTGTAATTCCGCTTTCAGGGTAACATGTAGAAAAATGATGTAACGTATCTGCGTTGCCAAAATTACACTGCGTTTTCATTACCCCAGCTAATGCACTGTACGTTTGGGCTAGCGATAAATTAAACAATTTTGCTGAGCTAGTTACCTACAGCGGATATGAATATTGATCGCTGCAGGTCATTTGCATGTTCTGTAATTACTGTGACACATTTCACACTTGGGAAAAGGCGGAGAAGCCCGGTGTGAGATCTGTGCTTTCGTGGCGTACCTTCCGATAAAACAAATGCTCTACCTTAAACCCTCATACGGTCGGCCTAATTGGGGGGCCACAGGCGGCAGCAGTCTATTGACAGGCTGTCTTTGCTGGGGAGTCCATTCTGTCTTTTGCACAGCCAACGGGAGAAGACAAATGTTTCCACTCCATGATGGTTCCCACAGGGAAAATGTGGCCAGTTGTTTGATTTGATTAAAGGTTCCCATTCCAAACTGGTTTTTTTGTTCCTAATGAAAAGAGCAACATCTATTTCAAATGCCAATTTTGTAATTATATGCTATTGTATCCTGGCTACATTAAAGTCTGTATTATACCGTAGAATAACAGCAATACCGCTATCAGGATGATTATGGTGATTACGATTATTGTTGTTAGCATTATTATCATTATTATTGCTCATAGGAGAAGCTTTTACGTCTTGCATCACTCTGTGTTAGGTGATATTTCTCGATGTTTATCGCTCTGTGGAACCGATCTCTTCTCGCTGCCCCCACCCCGAACATGGCAAGTCAATGTCAGTAAGCTAATAAGAAACAACCTTTAGTGGTGTGGTCAATTAGCGCGTCTTTGTCTTCATTTCCATGTCAGATCCCCACGCAGACAGGACCGCTCTCAAGAGCGTCTCCTCCGCTGGGGTGCAGCAACCGGAGGACAACATCCCCCACCCCCATGCCGTCCTCGTCCAGCTGAGCGTTTCTCTCTCTCACTCCCTCTCTCTATCTGTCTGTCTCTGCGGAGGGTGAACCGTGGAGGAAACCCAGTTCTACAGGGACGCGGGCATCTGCTGAGGCCTGGGGCCATGCTTAGAGGTGTTTCCAGCATTTTAATGGGCTACTGAAATGCCAGCGTGTTTTCATGCCGTTCCAATTCAAATTAATTGGAGAAGGAAGTGAAAGGAGACATTTTTTTGCCCCCCCAATTGCAAAAAAAAAATAAATAAATGAAGGGAACGGTAACTTGAAGGCTACCAGGCAGGAACACTAAAATACACTTTTTTTTATGGTGATCAAGCATTTCTTGGAAAAACGCAGACAATTATCTCCATTAATCTCCTTTAGGTTCAGCTTCAGAGATCTCTTTCATCGCAAATTTCGTCGTGGAGTCGGGTCTTGCGATGGTACACGGTGTTGGGGGGAAAAAAGCTTCTCGCTTTTGCTGTTTTTTTCCACTGACAAGGAGACTATAAATCACATTAAGGTGATAAGGCACTGCATAAAGTAAAAATAAGGAAACATAAAAAGTTGAATAAAAGAGACACCTAGGAAAAAATTATACTGTGAACTGCAAGTCAGTTTTCAGTGAACTGCAGTGCATGATACTCTTGCTGCAGTAAGGAATGTTTTTTAATTTTTTTTTATAGCTATTTTTAGTTAGTGAATAAAGAAGAGTCATGTTCCAGCTTTTAAAAAGACCTTCAAATTGTGTAGTCGTCCAATGCTCTGGTCATTCTGAAATCCAGGTGTCCATCTTGGTGTCCATCCTGGTGTCCATCCTTGTGGTCTGTCCATTCAATCAGGCTGTTCTGAATTTTTTTTTCCCTGAAAAAAATAAATAAATAAATTGTGATCACAGGCACAAATTATAGGCTGTTTTTTGGATTTCTGCATCGTGTTTCAAAGCTGTTTGTTGATGGTTGATTGTAAGGCCCCTGAATTTAGGAAAGCGGCCATTTCTAATCACCGGAATTACATTGCTTAGCGACTGGAAAATCAAGTTAAACAATACCACTGCCTATTAACGCCTGGAGAATGCCGGTCTCCACGGAAGCCTTCCCATCTGGCTCTGCACAGCAGCACCCAGACCTCAAAAACAATTCAAATATGCAAAACATACAACTCACAATTGGCTTGCAACTTTGTTCCTAGTGTTCCACACAACACAGGAAACTTAACGGCAGCTTCCTTTGTGTCAGATAAATGTTTGATGTGTTCCGATGTATGTGCGATGCGCTACGCTAATGCTAATTCCGTCATTGGGATGTTTTTATGGCACCAATGAATGATTTCGAAAATTTTATTTGGCCTGTAACCCACAAGATGCTTGCGCTCTCTCCTTCGCAAAGATCATTACAACAGTCTCGTGGGTAGCAGTGACGATTGGGCCTCTTGCCTTGTAGCAGACCAACAATGAACCCCTCCTTCTCATTCTGTTCGTCTGTAAATCCTTTATATGTCACCCAAACGAACGCCCCTGTGTCTTCACCCATCCCAGAGCGTGTCCCTAGAGCTTCCATCTTAATTTGAGCCATTTCTGGTTGTGAAATACTTTGTAACAGGCCCAGCTGGTTAAACAAATGGCAAAATAAGACTTATGTACACGTAGTATTTTAGTACACCCATCCATAACTGCTGGACATGGTCACATTCCTGTTTTATTTTAGTTTTTGCCAAAGGGCGATGATAAACGGCTCTGGAGCTCCATAAGTCTGAGTCTGAGGAAGCTGTCTGGTCGAGCAGGTAGATTATATGTGGAATTTTATACATCCTTCGTGCAGCAGCTAAATCCCTTTTTTTTGTTCTCTTGACACAGCAAGCTGCCCCGGCTCATGGCAGAAGGAGCCGGCAAAGGTTAGCTGGGAATGGGTGCAGAACCCGTGAGGCACGCGCCGCGGCCTGTGTCCCCGCATAGGCTCAGGTGCTGTGTCTCATCCACGGGCCAGCTTGGTCACATTTTCAATGGGCGGCAAGATTAAAAAGCGCATAGGTGGGAGCAAAATGATTTCCATGCTCATAGAGATGTGGCGCTTTGTTCTGTCAGATTCAATTACCTCACCTCTAATTAGGAGCCGTAGAGAAGGCTCCGTTTGTGATCCGGACATCACACTGTGTAGCCCGCTGATAATGGGCACTGTTGCTATCGGCGCCCGGCAACCAGCTTCCCACACCGCAGACGGGTGAAAAGGGAGCCGTAGAAACTGCCAGCACTCACATCACGCTTGCATATTTGTTTGTTTTTCTTCTATTCCTTATTTTACGCACAAATGCAGATTTTCACATTTCCCTGGGAAATCCCAGGTAAACTTCACTGCAAATCAGCATCTTCATCCTTTTATGTGTTGTTTTTGCACTGAGAACGATGTTCGACTTGGCAGCTCTGTTTTTGAGGGGTCTGTATAGCCGGTCTGCCCTGGCGTATGTGCTCCTCCTGTATTTGAACATCTCCTACCCCCCCAATTGTAGTTTAGCTCTGCCCCCGCCAATCCCCGTCTGACTCAGGCAGGGGCATTTCTAGAGATTTTGGGTCCCAAGAAGCCATATCATTTTGGGCCCCCCAGTCCTGACAAATCCAGTTATTTTTCAAATTTTCTAGGTCCCCTGTCACTCGGGGGTCCTTGGAATCATCCTAACTTTCCACCGTGTTACGGCACCCCTGGACTCAGGGCACTGCGTGGACAAAAGCCACTCTGTGATGGGGGGCCACACGGGGCCACTATTAGCATTGGCTGCCGAATTAGCACTCGAACACGGCCGGGCCGTGCGTCCTAGCTCTGAGGCTATCGGGACCCATGTTCGGCACAAACGGGCTGGGCCCAGCCCACATACTTCTCTCTGTCTGGTGCTGACCTCTGTCACTGGAGACATGTGCTCCTTTGTCACATTCTGAGATGCATAGTACTAACTTCGCAAAGTAACTCTCACCCCTTAGCTAGATGCTAAGCTAACCTCTTTAACCTCTTGCTTTAGGTAGGCAGTATTTTCACAGTTTATAACTGTACTAACATCTCAGTTTAACTTTAACCTCTCTGAGTTGGATCCTCAACTAATGTCTCGTTTTATCTCCAACTTCTCAGTTATGTGCTGTCCTAACCTCTCTTGAAGCCTCTCATAGTCTGATGCCAATCCCATTCACTGTACTACAGTACTGTGTTCCAGCTTGGTCCTAAACATTCTAAATTAGATACTGTACTAGCTTGAGTATTATCCTAATCTCTCTTAGTACGGGATTTTTTCTGTTCTTGGTTTTTTTCAGTTTCCTGATTTATGTAATGAAATCTGTCACATGGCCATATACATCTTTCGCGTTTCAAGTTGCAGTTCTGAGTTCAGGTAAGCAAACGTTAGTTCAACAGCAAAGTTCCTCTATAAAAACTCAGTCTAACCACGTGAAGGTTCGATACATCTCTCATAGGTTTTATTCAAGCCTTCCTCCCTAGCAACCTCATTATCACCCCTCTATTAAGCTGGAGTAAGTAAGGAAGCCACACCCTTTCTGTCCTGGGCCGGCCCCTGTCCGTTCAGCAGGCCTCAGGTTGGTTCCTCCTCTCCAGTGAGCGCTTAGCGATGCTGGCTTGGCACTGGCCTGGCTCTCTGGCCCTCTCAGGCCTGCAGATGGATGCACCGGCAGATCCGCCGCAAATGTCCGTCGGGCAGATGCGTCTACATTGGCAGAGGAGCCGCCATGATGTTGGCCGTTGCACAACAAAATGCAGAAGCCGCTACCTCATTACCGACACACTACTATATTTTTTTTGTTATATGTATATGGGGCGAGTTTGATCCATACCTTGTTTTTTTTCTCGCTTTTCTTATACGGCGGACGGCTTTTTTGGATCGCATCACACAAAAGCGGGAAATCAAAGTGACACCCTCTGACTTAGAGAAGACACGATAACAGGGCACATGGGTGAGATATCCCACGGGCCGTTTGTCACTCGCCACACAGAAAGGCACCGGTGTTCACGGGCCATAGTGAATGTGACGGGGTTTTAAACAGTACACAACTAAATATAGCAGGGGCAGCACTATCAGAAAATGAGTTAGGAGTGCGGCGCGAGTCGTTTAGAAAGTCATTATTCTTATCTTTGCTGTCTCAAATTATTTCAGGTCTCTTCATGCAATGAATTTTGTATAATAAACTAAACATATGGAAGGAGGTTCAAACTTTAAGTAATCTACACAGGACCCAGGAACTCGCCATCAAAACTGCGCTTTTTGTCCCCATTTTTTTCTTTTTGTAAGGTCTCCATGCATTATTTATGCCCCTCGGCGTCTCATTACAAATCGCATTGTTTGCTGTTAGGTTCCAGCAGGTTCGTTAAAACGAACACAGTAGATTAGCGCCTATTGGCTCCGCCTCCCCATATCCGGTTTGAGCACCGCGTGCAAGCCCGCGTGCGCTTGCCCAGAACGCATCCTTAGTTGTGTCAGACCGGCTTGGCGAGCTAATTTAATAGTTCGATCCTTATCCCGAGACGTCGTTTTAAGCATCAGAAGATGCTCAGCACCGCTCTGTTCTCCTGAATGGTGATATGAGGCATCAGATTTATATATAAAAAACACGAAACTATAAAGTTGTACTCATTTAAAGCTCCGCCTGACCACTGCAGCCTCGATTAGAGATCCGCGTACTAATTCTTTTCATGTTACGGAGCTCCAGCCGCTGTTGGCTTCCTCCAAACGATTAATTTATAAGACTAATGAAAGGCATGAGCATGGCGTGGAAATGTTGGGGGGGGGGTCCTTTATGACCCCCC
>JAODKC010000137.1:11296792-11313877 GCA_026777985.1 Mormyrops attenuatus
ATAAAGGGAGACAGGAGGACGCGTGCACAGCACCGTTTTTGAACTGAAACGGTGGCTTTGTGAAGGTTTCCTTACAGAAGAATACGACGATAGGCATTGATGGGGTCCCTGAGGATATATTTTGCGCCCTGGCTCCCGCAATGACAGCACGGAATGGATAGATATCCACCTGTAAGGACTGGAGGGAGGTGGGCAGGGGACCCCCACCCCAAAGGGAATCGAGATAATGTGATTATTCATTATCTTGATTGTGGAAGTAGCAGGTGTTTTGGGCGGGGGATCACCCCCACGCCAAAGGGAGTGTCTCCTTAGCTCAGATCAGATAACAACCTGCAACATTTTAAGGTGACGCCAAAAGAATGCTATTTTGGTTTTGGGGACGAGATGCAGGGAAATGCGCTGTTTAAATGTCATTCAGGTGCAGGGTGAAATTTTTTATTTGAAACTAATACCATCCAGGTTGTCGTTTGCTTGATTGAAGCAAGGGGTAATATGCAAATGCAAAAAAAAGATGTACAGCTACAAGCGAAACTCCAAAATCATTTAGATTTAAAGAAATAATGTTGCACAGCGGGGAAAAAAATTAATCACACGGAAAAATGTCTCCTTTAAGATTGCAGCGTTGTATTACCTGCAGCTATGGAATGTAAATGAAAAATCAACATTGTATCCTGTGATAAGGCTAACAAATTAATAAACGTATTTTCTTTCCACCTCGTGTTCTGTTGCTCCACTCGGTGAGGAACTCAGTTAGTTTGGAGTTTCAGATACTGGGAAAAGGGGGACATCCATTGCAGTGACATCATTTCAGGCATCGCCCAAGATGCCAAAGGTGTCCAGTGGAAGCCTGAGCCTAGCAGGTGGAACAGTGTGGTTTACAATGTAATGCAGCTGTGGTTACCTTTGTTGAAAACATTGCTAAAACAGAACACCAACATCTTCCTTATCGAAGCATCTGACGTTCAGCGATAAAAGTCACCAGGTACGGATCCATTATAGGGGAGACTGAGGACAGCTGTTGACTCTGGTAGATGCCTTAAGTTAGGTGGGATTAGATGTTGTTAAAAGTGAGTTAAAAGACCCTATTCAAGAATTATCCCTGGTCTCCCCTAGTAAATCCAGAAATATGCAAAGCATGTTGTGTTTAAAAATTGTAAGTTCTTCCACAAGCAGGATATTCTATTGTAGTATACTTGTGCAGTGTTACAGAGAGAAAATCCTTGGTATTTCTAGATATTTGGCTGGAAAATTTCCCATTTTAAGTACAGAAAACAGTTTAGAGTAAGTAGCTCTTCAGAGCCACAGTAGCAGCAGACCTTCTGGTAGTAGAACCACAGATTTCTATGTCCATCCTCTTCTGAGTTACAACCCGAAATAGAACTAATCTCATACCGGTAATGTTCTTGGTGAAGAATGTTTTCTATAAAGTGACAGTTTCAGATACCAAACACTTCATAGTCAAAGACTTAAGAAAATATGCATATATTAAGTAAATTGCCAAGCTGATTACACAGTAAAATGGTGTGTATAAAATAATATAAGGCAAATAAACGTGTGGTGTTTTTAACTGTGTGTAACTGTAAAATGTCTGCTGCAGAGTGTAAAGGAGTAATTAAGCATACTCTCTTCGTCCCAGCTATCACAACATCAACGTTATTTTGCCGTTTTATTGTTTTACAGCACTCATTGAAGGGTAAAACAGGAGGCTTTTGTCTACATTGTGCTGCAAGAGAGATTTATTGAGCAAAGGGTGCAAGGAAGAAAAACAGGAAATGGGCTGGTGTGTGTGTGTGTGTGTGTGTGTGTGCGCGTGTGAGTGCATGGAAAGGAAAGGAAAGAGGCTGGTTCTGTATAGCCTTCAGCTGGTGCTAACTCCCCTGACTCTGTTCCCACAAGCTGAAATTTCTCCAAAAGCAAAGAACTTCCACGCATTGCTGTGCCAGAGAACAGTGTTTATCCCAGAGCAATCATGAAGTAGCCGCTTCAAAGCCATAGCTGTCTGTTCTATGTTCGTTTAGCATGTTTGTTTAAACCGTCTTGCTGATGTTTTGCCTGTTTGGCCCCCAAAATGGCCCTTGAATTGAAACGTGCCTCTGTCACTAGGGCCGCTGGATGACGGCCTCGAGGATGAAGAGGAGGAATGCGTGTCAGAGGGGAACGAGCTGGTGGCGAAGGACGAGTTCTCCACAGAGGAGAAGTTCTCCACAGAGGAGAACTTCTCCGGCGACTTCGAACCCGAGAACCTGAACTGTGAAGACATGGAATTCTTCTGCAGCAAAGGTGACCCTGAAAAAAACAAAAAATGAAACTTCTCCATCCTGCCTCACCCGCTGCTTTCATTCCTCTGCCTTACGGCCATTTTACGTGAAATGACATCATTGCAAGATTTCTCTCATGTCAGGTGCAGTTTCACCGCGACCCCGACTCCACCTTCATCCCATCACACGGCTAGCTGAAACCAAAAGGCATAGTTTTTTAACTGTGTGGAAATTTTTTGAGCTTGCGTCCTGCTCGTTTTTGAGGCCTGCCCCTTTGTCACCTGACTCTCCAGTAACAGGGTGGGGCAGCTTGGCCGCAGAGAGCTGATGGCACCTGGTTTTCCCTGGCTTACAGAGAGATGCTGCATAATAGCAATGAACACCCGGCCCGACCAAAGCTGCAACATTTGTTTGAATTCTAGTTCAATTATTTATACCTTTTTTGTTGTTTCAATTTGGTCAAATCGTATACAAGAATACAAAACTCATCAGAGTCTCGCTCTGGATGCACAGATGAAAGAAATGTCATTTGTCATAACCTCCCGATTTGCCTACTCAAGGTGTTTCCAGTTGCACCAGCAGTCAAATGGTATGAATTTTAATTTTAAATTAAACAATTTACACTTTCAGTTCCCCTAGCCCCATCTTGGAAAAAAATATATTTTTTACACTTTGAAAGTTGAAACTATTAGCTTGGGGGATTTCACTAAAAGAAATTGTTTTCCTTTTCATGTTTTCTGTGCACAATAATAATTTTTCTTTTGTTCTTCAAGAGAGGGATTAAAAAAAACATCATTACATAAATCTAGATTTGGCTGCATCCAAACAAAATGGCTTCAACTGTATAGGTCTTCTTAAATTTTACAGAAAATGAAATGTGTGCAGACCTGATGGTCACAGAACAGCATGTTGTATTCGGTCCAGTACATTTAATTAATTTATTGATTTGAATATGTCGTATGGCAGTGACATTTATCATGCTAACCATTCCTGCTGGTGGACACTGACTGGTACCATCTCTGTGCTTCCATGTTGCAGAGATCCTAACCTTTGACCCCTACAGGACAGTGCTAGGGGAACCCTATGCTACAGTTAAAAAATTTTGCAGTTCCTTTAACGATTACCCAGAGTAGAAACATTAAGCAGGTGTGTCACAGAGGTATCCGATTTGATTTGCTCTCACTGGGAGTGAGCTGGGTGAGAGGTGTGTGACTTCACTGGGAGTGAGCTGGGTAAGAGCTGGGTGACTTCACTGGGAGTGAGCTGGGTAAGAGCTGGGTGACTTCACTGGGAGTGAGCTGGGTGAGACCTGGGTGACTTCACTGGGAGTGAGCTGGGTGAGAGTGAATACAGGAGTGTTATGGATCTTCAGGGAAATTCTTGTGCTGCTGTATGCCATAGCCGAGCATGTAATTGTTCCCATTGGACTGTCGCAGCAGTTGCTGAAGTTTAGTGAGCTGTCGCGTTAGTTACATTAAAGTTATTAATGTCTGCGAATGAAGCAAAACTGCCAGTTTTTGAGTTACAAACTGTTTTAAAAAGTATAATCAGAGTGTGGTATTAAAACGGATCCTTCCTTAATCTTTCCCCTTTGGGCACAAATACTTGTAAGATTTTCTACTTACACTGTCTCAACTCTCTCAAATTACACATCTCAAAATATGAAAGTGCTCTTCTCTTCAGATTTTGTTGTCTTTCCATAACGTTCAAACGCAGTCATCAGGTGTATTCATGAATCCCCTCATTCCACAATTATGCCTCTTACAAAGTAATTTAACTGGTCTTCTGAGTTGCTTAAATCTGCCACACTCACACAGAAGCGGCGTGAATTGAATGCGGCACAATTCGTCTGTGATAAATGGTTTTATTCGTTTTTTTCTCCTAAATGTGAGACAGGAGAGGGGGGATGCCCTTGATTAACTAAACCCTCTCAGATTTCGATGGCGTGCCGTAATTAGCCCAGTGTTGAGTCGGACGCAGGTTTTAAAGGAGCCACTCATCCCGCTGCCTTTATCTGCTGCCGCTTCCTGCCTCCCGCGTGAGGCGTCTCTGCGGGAACAGCCGGCCAAGTCCCCTGTCTTAGCTTAGCCTTGTATCTGTGTAGTCACTCACCGAAATGGGCTTGTCAGGAGGGCCTAAAGCCTCTATTAAAAGTTTCGGCCTATAATAGGTATTAAAAAGCGGGCGGAACACAAAGAGCGGCACCAATTTTCATTAACATATGAAGCGCCTATTAACTTTGATCGCGGTACGGCGAAGGAGCAAAGCCGCTTAAAAAGCACAAAGGTCGAGAAGTTGAATGTCACCGAAGTCTTAGCTGCTCTCCTTAGCCTCGCTTGAAAACGCTCCTTGGATCGTCGCTGCGAGTACCTGGGAGGGGGCCGGTCGCGGAGTCCGGTTACGTAGCCCTTGAGACCTTAGTGATGCACGCCTGACCTTATGTCACCTGGGATGTCGGGAAAGAGGGAGAGGCCACCCTACAGACCTTGGTGTTTGACGATATCTGTCAGACTTCCTTGCTTCCTCCATATTGGTTGTTGTGCACCTGTTCTGCGAAGGAATGGTTTAATTGACAGTCTGGCATCATTGTTTATTAGTAAAATTAACTTGTTTGAAGGTTCCTCTGTGTCTTTTGCTCATGTTTTTGTAGAGAATTGACTGTACCGTTATTTGTGTTTATTTGCTTGTTCCATCTATCCATCCATCTTTCCACTGCGTGTCCCGTGTACATTTGTTTATTAGCCCTTGTTCTTTACTGCCGTTCTTTTTTCATTGCAAACAACTATAAAACTCGGAAAGTTGAAGTATTTTGACTTCAGGCGAGACTCCAATGAAGTTCTTCAAGGTGTGACCTCGTTCTCCCCCCTTATCGATATCCGTAAACCTGCCCCACCCCCCACCCCCCCACTTCGCATTTATAGATGTTCGCTGGTGTCTGGTGGATGCACAGAGGCCTCATGTTTCACAGTGGCTATTTACAGCCTGTTGTCACGTTCGTGTGCCATAATTTTGTGAGTGATCGCTTTCATTTACAGAGTGGGATCTACTCCAGAAATATAGTTTTTTTAAACCATGCTTTTGCTTTTATGGAAGTTGGAAAAAATGAAAAGGGAAGTTTGTAAGAAGTTTATTTTTTTATATAAATGTTACTTGCTGTAGGTGTAGCGCGCAGAATGCCATTCACCTAGCAGTTACTTCTAAATTAAGCTCTAAGCTGTTGCATAATCACTTCTCACAAATTAGTGTTTTGCTCTTCCAAAAATATCCAGGATTTTGGATACGACCACAGTCTGTGCTTTACTGCTGTGATATACTGTAGAAAAGACGAACAAATTATGTTTATTTATTTGTGCTGGTAAAGCCTCACAAACTATGACTGACCAAGGCACAGTTACTCACCAAGCAGTATGCGGTTAATAGATTCATCCGAAGCAGCTTGTGATTAACTGTTCACCAGCTGGGTCATTCTTACTATTACCGAAAATGACCAGAATAAGCTGTAATTATGGTGTCTCGTGTGAATGCACGCTGACCTTTTCCGGAATATTCCCTCAATAAATAATTGATATTGTAAAAGCTGGTAACTTGCCGGCAATAACTACAGAGTGGACCAATTAATTACGACGGCCTTTTTTCCCCCCACAATGAGGCGAGGAGGGAGCTCTCGCGTGCAGGCAGATCTTCTCAATATTTCAGCGCGGAAGGCGGCCTTCGGAATGGCAAATGTGGAATTTTAATGCAAAGTTATGCGGAGAATATGGGAAATGCTAATTTGCAGCGTGATAAGATGAATCGAGATGTCCCTTTAGCCCCATTTAACTCAGTGGAGGAAATTAATCATTAATGTTTGTTAAGTATGACAATCTAACTGGGCCAGATCTACATGCTCCAAGACCAAACCGGAGCAAGATAACCGGCTGCCGACAGAGGGAACGGCTGCCAGATTCCGTAGTGGGGGCTGTTTGTGGGCTTTCTTGCATGCCCTTAAAGAGACAGTAATGCGGTTTTTGCCGACCACCTCCCTGCGACCCCAGAACCTGGATCCAGCATTGCTGTGGATATCTTTTGCAAATCGCTAGCGATGGGATCTTAGGTGTCTTTCTTTTTCGCGGCTGTGAAACATCACGGGTCTGGAATGAAAGCGGTTGATGTCCTGTGTTTGTCCTGGAATGATTGCGCTGTTCTTCTCTTAGGGCAGATCTGCCCAGAGTTAATAACTGCTTATGCTGTTTTTGTGGGAGCGGACTGTACCATTTGACACTGATTTCCTTTTCGCGGGTGATGAGAAAATGCAGTTTTTCCTGCTTCGCCTCCTTGTCCTTGTCAGGGAGGATCTCTCTAATCTATAAGGCCCTTTTGCTTTTAATAGTGGCCATGATTTGTTTGTGACAGAGCTTTGGTTAGCAGGAGGCTAAGGGGGACCTATTTCTCCTACCCGGTACTGGATAGAACCTTCAAGTTTTGATGAGTTGTCTGACTAGAGATGCCTGTATGCATGCTAGTGTTGTCCTGGGCTGTTATTTTTGCACTTGTGGCCTTCCTGTTAGCTTTAACAAGTCTGGACATTCTCCTTTGACCTCTCTCATTATCGGGGTGTTTTTTTCAGGAAGAGAACTGCTTTTGGCTGGATGTGTTTTTTTGTTCATCACACCATTCTCTGTAAACCCTAGATGCAGACGCACGTCAGAATCCCAGGAGGCTATTTCTAAAATGCTGGAACCTCCTAGTCTGGAACCACTGAGCATATGTTCAAAATCACTTAGATCATTGTTCCTACACATTCTAATGGGCAACTAGACGAACTGAACTTCTTGACCCTTTCTGCGTGCTTTATATATTGAGTTTCAGTCACATGATTGACTGTTGAGCAAGATGTTTGCGTTAAGGTGTACCCAGAAGTGAATTGTACAGGTCAAGAAAATAATAATCCAGACCAAGATTTCGTTTCAACCAACCAGTTCCATACTCTGTGACTGTGACTCTTTATACTTGACTGGTTGGTTAAAACAAATTCTTGGTCTGGATTTTTACTTTCTGGACCTGAACTATCTGGGTATACCTAATAAAGTAGTTACTGAGTCCTAGATGGTGACACAGTGGCTTAACATCACATTTGCGTAGAAGCCGTCTTTAAGACGTGGTCTGCGGCTCCATGAAAGAGAGACCGTGTTACATGAGGATAGAGTTTGTCGTCACTCTGTATCCGTGAGATTATGGCAAACGGGTCATCCTTCAAAGGCATTTCTCGGGAAAGATTACCCTCCTGATCCATCCGGCCGACCGGAATGCATCGCTGTCATTTCGCCTTTAATGCCGATCAGTTCATTAGCCGCTTGATCCACTTGATAAGCCATTGAAAGGTCAGCTTATGTAAACTGGTGGAGATGAAACCAAGGTGATAGGACACCACCGGCTGATGCTTTTCCAGATAAGACACATTCTTCCCCTATGGGACGCCGAGGACGTAAATTCCCGGAATTCGTTCCATTCGACCTGTTAAACTGGGGTGCTCCGCAGAAATAAAATGATACTGGGGGTAACTTACGGAACCCTTGGCCAGTTTCTCTGATCTTTGTGATTTGGGGATGCATGTTCCTTGAAGTCGCATGTGCAGGATTGATGTTTTCTGAGGTCTTTCTTGACAGAGACAATGTGGGGGGGGGGGAGAAAGCCAATATGACTTTGCTCCTACCTTGCTGGAGGAGCTGTTTGTGTGCATCGCCTATAAGATTATTGACCTGGGCGTGTGACTCCCACATTTAACCGTGATCAGGCAGGTGGGAAGGCCTCCGGTCGGAGCTGCAATAAGACGGGTTTCTACACCTGCTGACCCGTCATGTGAACCTACTGCCAGACCTCCATCGACGCTGAGCGATTTCTTCTCTTTGGGTCTCTTGGTGGGGGGGGGGATGGGCTGAATGGGTTTGGCTTCTGTGATCAGAAGGTTGCTGGGTCAGATCCTGGCAGAGTAACCCCAGCTTAGATGGGTACCCGAGCAAGGCCCCCAACCCCCCCACCCCCCCCCAAAGAAAAATGCCCCAGGGGTGCTGGATGGTCAGCTGACACTGTGCTTAGACCCCCGGCTACTAGAATGTCAAGTGAGTCAGTGAAGACTCACTATAGATCAGAATCTCTACAACAAGGAAGTCACACTTACAAGGAATTTGACTTGATGTTTGCTCCAAGAATCTTACAAACAAGGCAAAAAGCATTAAATAGAGGTCAACATATAAGGAAGTTTAAGTATGAAGTTATAATATAACTATTCTAACCAAGTGTACCGTATGTAACAAGATTAGTGATATAGACAGTACTAAATATATAGCATAATAAGCTGTGAATTACAGCTTCTCAGTGTAACTGAAGCAAAGAGATCTTAGTTCAAAATGAGATAGTACATTAGAGAGATTCCTGAATGATCCTCACAGATCAAGATCATGCTGATGGCAGGGGCATATTTCTAAAAATATCGCAGAAATGCCGACCTGGAGCCGAAGGCATTGTTTCTTTGGTTTTCTGACGAGGCCCCTCTGAAGGAACTTCAGCAGGCCCAGTGACATTGTTCCTCGTGGGGCCGCGCTTGCGATCGTCTTTAAAATGCATTGCGAACTGTGCTAGATAGACTGCAGAAAATCCTTAATCACTGCTTAATTAAGGAATCATCTTGTAGCTTCATTTCCTGAGCTGTAATTAAACAGTTCCAATACGTTTCGTTACAGGGCTTAACATGTACGCCTGAGATCAAGGTAGAGCCTTAATGTTATCGCGCTCTCTTCTTTAAATTTGGTACTTTGGAAGTAACTGTTGGTGTTTGCCTTTGTTACAGCTGTCATGATATCAGCCTCATGTGTTAACGAGGCTCTCGAAATCCAGCAATTAATAGAGCGGTAGGGGAATTTAGTGTATGTGCTCCCCGTCACTGCAGTGCAGGGGTGGGGGCTGTGGGGGGGTGCAGTAACCCGACCAGACACTCATACGTGGAAAACTGGGTCACAGTGACCTCATGTACTGTAACTAGGACAGCACTGTTCACTTCCCTCCGCGTCCGTGTGTTTTTTTTTTTTTGGATGAGACAGGAAACACTTGTCCTCTTGACAACGTCAGTGTCCGTCTTTTGAAGGGAACCATGTCTTTAAGGAGAGAGAGTGAAAGAGAGAGAGAGAGAGAGAGTGGGGCCTAGAGCTGAGGATGGATTTGGGGGAAGTTGAGGAAGGAACTGAATCTGTCAGGAAGTGGCCCCACAATGTGTGGATGTCTGTCTGGCCTGGAGACACGTGGGGCCCACTTTGTGCTTTTAATGGCCCCGGGGACTCTTACGGGGAGTTGCTATCAGCGTTTATACACCCCCTGCTTGGACATCTTCATCCTCTGTCCCATCCAGTGCACGTCCGTGTGTCTAGACGTGCGGTGATTCAGAAGGCGAGGCGTCTGAAACTATTCCTGTCAGGCCCCTTTGAGGAGACACTTCCGGAAGAAGTGTTTAATCCTGACGATCTGCTGCAGGAAACGCCGGTACGGAGCGACATTTTACACACAGCTCTCTTAGGGCTGCAGCCTATTGATCTGCCTAATAGCGTGCATTATGGGTAATATGCTCTGCTCTGCGTCATATATGATCATCATTCACCTTTGAGCACATTCCCCATCCTACGCTTCAGTGTTTCACTTCCTTTATGTGGTCCTGATAATTTTCCAGCAAGATCATCATTCCTTTCATCAAATCATCTTCTTTTGTACTACTTTAGTAATCCAGATCATTATTTACTCTTTCATATTTTTTTTCTCATTTAGGCAGGTAATTACATATATCAGTTATCAGCCAGAGACACAGATTACATCGTCAATGTTTGGCGGCGATGGAGATAAATCGTTATTATTATGGATGGTCCATGTTTAGCAGGCAGAATCGGTACAAATGAGGGTCGCCAGGCCGGGCCGAGCTCCCTGTCGCTACGCGGCAATCCGCACATCGCCACCCAGAGAACATGCCCGGTTCGCAGGTTTGCCACACAAGCGGACCAAAGCGCGAATGAGAACAATATCCCTCCGCAGGCCGGCAGCCAGGAAGGGTGGCACGTGCGAGCCGCAGCTGTGAAACGTGGCGGCCCCCTGACCCGTGCGTACTGACCACCATACTGGTGCCGGCTGCGTTATGTGACCTGTGGTTTACAGCTAGTAAGGTGAAAATCACACACTTCCTGCATATGTGTTTTTGAGTCATTGAGGTGATCATAACACTGTTGCATGGTGGCGAAATTTTCAGGAAAGAGTGAGCGAAACTTTAACCTTAAAGCAGGCAATGGTTATGATGATCGCAAGATCCTATCTGTGCTCCTCTTCCTGTCACATTGTTTACATTACAATGATTTTTCTACCCATCAAACTCTGACTATTTTTAAAGAAAGTCCCTCAGCAAGACCCAAGGCATGAATATGCCCTTAACCTGATTATCACCATTCCAGTCCCTCCCCCCAGAGCATCCCCGTGACCCCCTTCTGATCCAAAAACCGTGGACAGACATGCGTGCCTTGCCGATTGCCCCCTTATCGATTTGGCTTCTGCAAACGAAATCAGATAACAGAATTCACATTGTGCAGTTAGTCGAAGTCTGTGCTTCGCCAACACAATTAGGTAATCGGTTTAAGGCCCCAGATGTGTGATACAACCTGGCAGTCCTTAAGGATATGAACACCGGAGACCACGTTTGGGGTTTGCCAACAGACTTTGATGTGGGGTGGACGAAACGTGTTATAATTTTCACCATTTTTTGCGTTTGAACGTTGAATGATGAAATCAGAAACTTGTAGATAAATAGAAATATATAAAGGGTATTAAATCTATAGATTGTGTTTTGTGACTATTTATTTTGTATTTTCAACATTGCTGCAGTGAAGCACAGCTGCCTCCCAGAATTCTCTGCTGTTACACCAGTGTGCCTCCCTTAACCCCCGCTTTCTTTCCCTCAGGCGAAGAGGATGTCAGTAGGGAGGCTGGGGAGTCGGATGGTGATGGACAAAATGATAAAACCCGACAACCTCCTCTTGGACCTGAGGACTGGGACGGACCAAGTAAGTTTACCTCTGAAAATCAGAAGACACAGTAGTGATGCCACAGCGCCCTGGGCCCCTGTAGTGATGTCTCAGTGTCTTGAGGCTCAGTAATGATATCATAGCATCCTGAGCCTCAGTAATTGTGCCACAGTACGCTGGGCCCCTGTAAATAACGTCACAGTGTCCTGAGCCCCTGTACCGATGTTACAGTGCCCTGGGCCCCTGTAGTATTGTCACAGTGCCCTGAGCCTCTGTAATGATGTCACAGTGTCCTGAGCCTCGGTAATGGTGCCACAGTGTACTGGGCCCCTGTAGTGATGTCATAGTGCTCAGAGCCCTTGTAGTAATGTTGTAGTGTTGTGAACTCCTATAGTGATGTCACAGTGCTCGCCGTACAGTCGTATATCAGCAGCTGGTTTGTAGTCACTGTCCTCCAATGTGAGAGAAGCCCTTAAAAAGTGCCAGAATTAAAGGTCAGGGACACTACAATGTAGATGCCATATCAATACCCAAAAGGTCATCCTCAATTATTGCCTGCGACCTTTGTTGAAAGGTAAATAAAAAACCTAATGCGTTATTAATAAGATGTACAGTACTGTAATCAGCGACTAGAGGAGGCTCCGAGTTTGACTGTAGAACTTTACACCACAGCAGGAAACAGAGCTGAATGGTTACGAGGTGACATAGCGGTTGACTCTGCTCTCAATTACCAAGCACTCAGCACCGGAAGCTGGAGCTGGCAGGCTCTGCAGTCACTACGCTATCAGGAGACGCACTCGTTTTCGGGTGACAGTACGCTCTCCTCGACGACGTTTAGCTCATTAGTTAGCCGCCTGTAATCACTTGTCAGGGGTTGATTACGACATGTTTTAAATTAATACATCAGGGATCTGGGGAATTCGTTGCCCCCCCTCCAATAATAGGGCATCTTCAGATATCCTTGAAACATCATGAGAGCTGCAGAAGGTAAAGCCTTTGGTGTCTGAGAGGTAAGTTGGCCCTTGCTGGCAGGAGGATGTAGCGGAAGGTGGGCGGAGCTACGGTGTGCCGCTCATCAGAGAGAGGCGTGACGGACGAATCGGGCATCACACTGACGATGATGCAGCAGGTGTTAACAGTGTCTCTCGAGGTCAGCCTAACCTGGCATAGTCGACAAGAAACAGGACGCCTCGCACTTATTCCCTAAACTCAAGGCATCGTTCGTGACTTTGTACTCTAACGGGGATCTCAAGTTTGACAAAACTGTTTCCTAACAAAATATGAAGCGGACCCTTAAGGGAGGCTTAAATGAAGTTATTATCACTGTTGAATTAGAAGTTTAGTTACCCAGTTTGAATGGAATGGATTAAATTGCTCCTCTGTTGTTAAGCTTATTGTGTGTGTGCTTGAACACTGACTGCGTGCCCAACAGAAGCTTATAATAAAAATCGTGTTTATCTTTTCTTCTTGAAGAATCTCATTTTGCCTTGCAGATTTTCCCCTGCTTTTCTCTAAGGCTTTTTAAAAACAGTTTTATCTGCTCCTCCTCCCCTTATAAAAGTCACTTCATCAAACGATGGATAATATATCTAGCCAGATAGTAACGTGGCAATTACTGTTGGGCACTCCTTGCACACTGCTGAACGTACAAAATATGACTAGTTTTAAGTCATGTGACCTCGTGAATTTATTGCAGGTGTATAGGTTTTGTAAACTGGATTTTGGCCAAGTTCTGTTGGTAGCCCCCCAGGGTGTGTATTTTATAGTGACAGTGAATCAGTATTATCAGTACTATCAGATAATACATTTATCATTAAATTTCACATTTGCATTTAAATCTTGGGAAGGAAATGAGTGTTGCTGGGTAAAGATAAGGATGTTTGGACAACTGTAATAAACCATCACTGTGATCAGTCTGCAGAAGGGACTCGGGGGGGTCAGCGTGGAAACTTTGGGGCAGTGACATAAATAGGCGTCACATTTCGTAAGGTCTTTTTTTTGGGGGGGGGGGGGGTTGCGCTTAAAAACACCACTTTTAAGGAGTGGATATGAGCTGTGTGAGTGACTCTAATTACGATCTGTGCTCACCCGTAAGAATGCAAATTAAGAACGCTCAAAGGAGTGTTGGATTGTGGGTAACGAGACAGTCTTTGCCACAGAATGATCTCTCTGAATAATTTGAAAATGTTGCATATTATCGTTATAATGCTGGTTCGTCTGTTGCAAGTGAAGGTGTTAGAGAAAAGTGTTTTTGTGTACACGGTGGCGATTTAAAGGACCATTTCACTATGAAATATTGTAATTGTCTTTGGTATCACAAACAGGGGTGGTGCGTCGTTCAACTGGGTTGGAATGCTGTACTGGTAATCAGAAGGTCATTGGTTCAAATCCCACGAGTGGTCGAGTGGTGTTACAGTTGGGCCCTTGAACACTTCCCTTAAGACTGCTTTCTCAAAAATATATATTGTTTTGGGTAATTTTGGAATATATTACATATATTAATAATAAGTATTTTTAATGTGTGAGTGTGCCCTGCGATGGGTTGGTGCCCCATCCTGGGTTGTTCCCTGCCTTGCACCTGTGGCCTCTGGGATAGACTCTGGACCCCCCGCAACCTTGAATAGGACAAGCGGTTGCAGAGAATGGATGGATGGATGGATGGATGGATGGAAGTATTATTAATAATTGTATTATCTTAAATTAATTAAATTAGTTAAAAGCTTATACTGTTTCACCTGAGCTCTAGATCCAAACATATGAGACTGTCTGAACGTCCCAAGTCCGTATTCTATTTCCATCTTGGAGGGGAAGTCTTCTCCCTGTACCAGTACAAACATAAATTCTGTAAGCTCAGTTACATACACATGTGCCGTATGTTTGAGAATAAACGCTATATTCCCAGATTGCTCTAGGAGAGTGATATGTTAATGAACACTCACACCACCCATGTCCGCTAGGAATCATCATTCTCCACATTTCAGGGTCTTGCACAGTGTCGTTGTTTTCGCAGCAATTGTACCGGGGGCTCTAGTTAATCACTGCATGTAATGACATCATTCATTTTTACATCATATCTCATATGAAAAGCCGATTTCTTTTATAAATTTTTCCTTTTCTGTTGGGGAAGTCAGATCACAGACTGGTTATATTCTGATATAAGTGGAGAATCAAACAATCAACTGTGAGTACCTTAAATTCCATGACTTCCAGCACATGATGATTATAAGCAAATTTATTTAGTTTAACTGGCTAACCTTTCATCTCTTTTCAAATACTCAAGTGCTTCATATTCATCTGTATTCAGTCTTTTTTTTATTTTCTATCTACACCTTCAGCCAGGGCGATTACAATCTTAAACTGATAATTCTTAATCTCTCGCTGAGACTACCGGCACAGGCAGGGCAACAGTGTCGAACCTAACCAGGACGTGTGGGCTCACCAGTCTTAGACAATGCCGTACTGTGGCATTCACTTTAATATCACCATTTGGCTTCTCTTGTGTAATTTGCATTTTGTTCACTTAGCAGGTGCTTTCATCCAAAGCGACATACAATTTTGCGAAAGCAGGGCCAGCAAGCTGCTGGAGCAGTTGTGGGTTAGGGGCCTATCCCAAGGGCCCAGTGGTGAAATCACTCTGCCTTCCATGGGATTTGAACCAGCAAACATCTGATTATATGCACAGAATCTTATGCCACTGAGCCACACACCAAATTTTGGTTCATCTTTACTTGATTTATTTGTTGTGAGGGCAGGATTTCTTGAAGGCGATATCGACAGTCTGACGTGAGGACCCTGCCCAGTGTGACCACGCCCAGCTGCTGGTCGACACGAGGTTAACAGTCAGGTTTTGCCTTGTGGCCACATGATGACCCTATGGATTTACCGTGCCAAACCACGGGCATCCATTCACTCCCATTATGGATGTGGGAATACCCATAATTCATCTCTGTCAGCAAATTCTGTACCACTCGCGTTGTCTTGTGTTTGGACCCTTCATGCGTGCTTGCAATCGATTTCTAAATGCGATGTTAGCAAAATATCAATATTCACAATATCTTATTGTAATAGCACACCCACAGGGCTCCGCTCCAGGGCCGAACGGATTTGCTGAGTAGTTCTTCTTAGCTGTGTGTGTTTTCACGCCTGGCTAGTGTAGGAAATACTTTCGGTGCTCGTACAGTGTGCGGCGTACCAAAGTGGCTTATCGGTCTGAGCAGAGAGTGGGTATCAGTGTTATTGGTTTACAGAGTTCATTGATTCTGCTTTCTGATAATGAGATTATTTGTGACTTTGATCCAAGGCAGCGGAGTAAAGCAAGAAAGTAAAGGAGTACACAGATTGAGGACATGAGCTTTCTGGACATACAGTAATAGCAGAATCGAATTAAACTTCAGCTGTTCCAGTTAACTTCTGTAAGTTTGTGCCACACTGGAGGGGGGGGTGACTTCTGTAGAAACTTTGGGGCGAGATAAAGGATAAACTGAAAGTATCCCTCACCATGCATCGTCTCCTGGTCCTTCACCTCCGTCCACATTGCGCCCTAAGGACAGGAGGAAACAGGAGCTTGGAGGCCCCAGCGATGCCCGTCCTTCTGTGCCAGGTGGGCATGGGCATCCTAGGGCAGCCTGCCGGCCAGACAAGCCTAAATCCCACGCTGGTCCCGATGCCTGCCATGAAAGTCCCCCTTCATCATCACGGCCACCTAACGCCATGGCTCCTCCGGATGACTAACCTAGATGGTGTCGCTCCAGCCTTCTCCACCCTGCCTTCCTCCCCAATGCCCCCCCGGCCACGTAGGACAGCGACCGTTTAAGGTTTAATGCCCGCACACCGTGCCAGGTGAATCTGCGTACCAGATGGCCGGGGCGCTTCGGCGGGTGCCTCGACAAATGTTTGCCTTCGCCGGGGCGCTATTTATATCGCCGCGGAGCACAGATGCGCGCGTGTCAGCGACAGGACACTGGGCTTTGTCTGTGAGTCACCGAACGATCGATGGCAGCCCGGGCCTTTGCCTCCTCCTGCTCGCGGGGTCCATCTGAGGCTGACGCTGGGTTCATCCCAGTTTATTTATGCAGGACACGGGAATAACGAAGCTGGAGAAATATTAAAACTGTAGCTTCCATCCATCCATCCATCCATCCATCCATCTTCCAACTGATTTTCCAAAAAACAGTCATATATACTTTATATGCTATAAGTATTCACTAATAGTTTTATAATTGTTAGAAAATGTATTCATTGGACATTTCATATTGCATTGATCCATCCATATATATATAAAACAGGTGAGGGTCACCGTTTTCTGTGGTTTGAACTTAATATAAACTTATTTAACTTAATATAAAGGTGATTTATAGCTGAATATTGACTATTGAAAATTGGCAATGGCAATAAGAGTGGTTTCCATGGTTACCGTGAGCTCCAAGCACTCATGTGATTCCAGGTACAGAATAACCCCATAATATGCTGCTGAAGTATAACTGAAAACACAGCGGTAGGGGGCACATTTCTTTGGCGCTGTGCGCCACCCTAGGTACCCTCCACCCAAAATCCGCCAAGCAGCGCTCCCATGGCAAGCAGGAGAGGGGGTAGAATTTTTTCCCATGAGCCTCAACTTAATGATACTTTGATACCTGCAAAGTTTGGTGTGGCAACTGAATAGAGTAATAATTTTATGTCCATGTCGGGGGGGGGGGGGGGGCTGCACAAATTAGTTAGGGACAAAAAGAGTTCACCGATGCAGAATATACTTCAGAACATGGGGGTTTAAAAGGGATTTAATGGTAGGATTGATTAGA
>JAODKC010000137.1:11317331-11336280 GCA_026777985.1 Mormyrops attenuatus
TTTTTTTTTTTTTTTTTTTTTTTTTTTTTTTTTTTTTTTTTTTTTTTTTCCTCCTTTCTTTTGTTCTGGGGCGGGGGGGGGGGCGGGCGCGGCCCCCCCCACCCCAGCGGTGACTGCAGCAATTAATTGCATCACAGTGAAACATGAGCGCATTTATGGTGGGTCAGCCTGGGCCGCTGTGAGTCCCGCCTCGATCATGGGGGGGGACCAAGAGGAGGTACGAGAGGGGGCATTATTTGTCTGCAGAGAGATATGTCTGCTGTAATCACAGCTCACTGCTTTTGTAGCCATTCACAAAAAAGAGGAAGGGGGTGTATTTAGTGCTGGGGAGGGGGCTTACAAAGTGCTAGGAGCCCATACTGCTCGCTCTCATCTTCCGTTTATACGTGTGACGGGGGGGAGTTAGTGCTTTAACACAGCCCCCGTCGCTCACACACACCCTGTAAACCAGAGGGCCAGTCCTCTCTTAACTTAAACATAAGATCTTCGCGGTCCGAGGCGCTCGGTCGCCACAGCGATCCGAAAGCGGACGCGCCTCCAGTGTCGGTGTCGCCCATCGCGGGGAGAATCGTGCCCGCGCCATGCGGAGGGGCCCGTTTTCTGCTGTGTTAGCGTGAATCTAAAATGCACTCAAACAGCCTGCTGCACCGGTGCAAGATTCCTCCTCGGCGTGGAAAAAAGGAGGGAGAGAGAAAGAGAGACGGGGAGAGAAAGTAAAAAAAAAAAACACATAACAATGCCAGAGAAAAATCAGAACATTTTCCGCCGAAAGATGGGCCATTTCCAAATCCTTGTGCCCTATCAGACAAATTAAAGTAAATCAAGCATGAAATGAAGCAGAAGAGCCCAGAGATAAGGCTCCTTTAAGTCGTTTACAGATTAGGATAGAGAGTGAGGTGCATCTGGTCTCTGCCAGTGAAGGAGGGTAGTCTCCCATTTCACAATAGCAGCCTGTGTATAGGATTACTTCCCCCTGTCACTGACATGGGGGAGAGAAAGGAAAAAATAAAAAAAATAAGAAAAAAACTGTCTGCAAAATGTTTCTAAATACATCCCTAATGTTTCCTACCAACTTCAGATGTTTGGCAGGGGGATGATAATATATGACTGAATTTTGCTTTTATTTCAATGATTGTTTAAAAAATGTTTGTGTGGGTACCGAAGACTCCTGCAGAGGGTTGCCAAATATGTTTCCCGTTTTCTCCCGGCTTTTTTTTGAGCAAATATTCAGTACAAGGAATGTATGGGACGATAAGACTTGTTGCTGCGAGGGATTGGCTGCATCACGTCATGTGACCAAAGGTATAAACGCAGTAATCAGTAAGGCGCATTCTTACAGACGCGCCGTTTTCTGACAGCTCTGTTAGAACGACTTAATAGCTCACATGTCCAGAAAAACTATAAATGCTCAGCTAATTAATCCTCGACTGTATTTAGAATTCTCCGTGTGATCTTGTTTTTTTTGGTGAAGTCAGTCGTTTTAGTTTTTCTTTTATTCAGCAAAATTACTATCTTCCAGATATACATTTTCACAATTTAAAAGTGTCTTGTTTCTCTGTTATTTCCTCCATATATTCTGCAATGTCCATGTGATCCGACATGAAGAATTTTCACATATTTCCATATCCCCGGCAAACCCAGAGTGGCCGATTGTCCAGCCCCGTTCTTTCTGTTTTCCGGAACTTTTGTATTTGTGCAGGCATGCATCCGTCTCCACATCATTCCTGGTGGGTTAACCCCACTAAACATCGATCTGCCCAGTGCCTACAAGCTACTGCAATTCAGCCAGCAAAATGCCTTGCGAGAATAGCCTCTCTGTCACATATTTCAAAGATGCAAGGTGAAGGGGGGGGGGTTGATCCTGAGCCGCCGGAGATGCCTGCTGAACGTTTTCTTTTTTCATTGTGCACATGCAGATGCATTGATATATTCTCGACATTCGCTCTTTCCTGGTCAGAAACCTCCCTGTGCCGAAAGAAAAAAAAAAAAAGTTTCAAGCTCAGCCGTTAGCCAGCTATTCCCCCGGATGCGGCGCCAAACCGGTAAGACGTGGCGCGCTGTCTGGGTCAGCCGGTAATGACGCCGGCGGACGTTTAGCGTTACCATGGCGATGGAATCGGTAGCACTGATCCCATCTGGCCAGATCTGGAGCAGAATAACAGAGCAGAATAACAGAGCTCGCGCTTGCAAATGTACTGCAGGCAGGCAGACGCTCCAGTCTGCTCACTCCCGCTGTTTTTGTCAGCAAGCTGATTTATTACCGATTCACCCCCCTTCCCCCGGTGCTCGGCACTGTAACTTAGTGTTTATTCACAAAATCAAGGGAGCAGTCAACTACATAAATACGTTTGTTTTTGTTGAGTCCTATTTTCCATTTAAACAAAAAGCAAACCCGTTTGAAGTCCTAAAGTTCGAGCGAAAGTTTGCAGGTTCAGATCCTGCCGGGGGACATGCTGATGACCCTTTGAGTGTAGTACTGAGATGGCTTTATTAAACCACACTGAGCTGCATGAACGGGGGGGGGGGGGCCAGGTGGCCATAGCACCGCGGACGGTGCGGCCTGTGATTAAGCCACCAGCTATGCAGCTTGCATTATCGGGCTCCTTTCAGCGACTCCTTATTTTGCGCACGTTTAACGAAGCGTGCGGATAAAACGGGAGCGGCAGGTGAAACAGACAGAAGGTGCGATCTGTGACGGGCGTGGAGAATTCCCTCAGCTTCCCAGTCCCGTGCCCCCCCAGTGTTGGGAGACGAGTTGCCCGTCCACTTGTATCTCAGGCTCGATGGCCCCATCCTCTCCATCGGGGGGGGGGGGGGGTCGTTAGCTTTGCCACGCTGACCTTGACCTTCCCAGCTGGAGACTTAAGTTTAGCCTCTCTATCGTCGTATCTCCAGGCATTTAAAAATACTCCTGAAAACTGGATGATTTAACCCACTTTTACGCTGTTCACATCAAAACTGGATGGGGGGGGGAGCTTAATCCATCTTATCTGTTGACTGTCAAACTGCTCTGGCTAAAACCTACTCACAAAAGACAACTAGGTCACCCAGGAAAAACAGAATTCCGGTTAGGGGAACTTTGAAATCCCTGTAATTGAGTGTGGAAAAAGGGTAGAAAGCCAGTTTGGTACTAATGATGGGTGTAGTAAGGGGAATCCGTTACTGGTGAGTCAATCCCACCCTCATATTATGTAAGTAATACTGCTGAAGTAAAACACAGATTTCCTGCTGTTTCATCTTCATTTATTTAGCTTTAATTTTGAAAAATAACCAAACAAACCAATCCATTCATTTTCCAACTGCTAATCCAGCTTCGGTGGCAGGACAGCTTGTAGCCTATCTAGGAGTTATGGGGTACAGAGCAGGGGAACAGCCTGGATGGGGTGGCAGTCCATTGCGGAGCACACACTCACAGTCACACTCTTTGGAGTGTGAACCAGAGGACCTGAAGGAAGCCTATGCAAACAGATGTGTACAGATCTGGGGTCATCCCTGGAAGTCTGGGATTACGGATCTACCTACTGTTGCACTGTTCTGGCAGAATATGTATCTATATTCTCCACGGCCTCAACAGGGTGCTGGAAACGTTCCTTTGAAATTCTGGTCTATGTTGTCATTATTGCATCATGTAAGTGCTTCACATTCATGCTGAGAATCTTCCACCACATCCTAGATCTGGTGACTCGAGGCCATTGAAGTACCCTGAACTGATTGTAACGTGGAACCAGTCTGAGATGACCTGTGCTTTGTGACATGGTGCATCATCCTGCTGGAAGTAGCCATTAGAAGATGCTTAAATTGTGGCCATTCAGGGATGCACATGCCCAGCGACAATATTCAGATTTAAATGCTGCTCAATTGGTGGCTCAGTGTGTGCCAAGAAAAGGATCCCGCAGTATTACGGCGCCACAACCAGCCATGAACTGCTGACACAAGGCAGGTTGGGTCCATGGATTCAGGCTGTTAGCGCCAAATACGGACCCTGCCATCTGTATGCCTCAGCAGAAATCGAGATTCATCAGATGAGGCGACGTTTCTAAATCTTTAACTGTGCCGTTTCGGGGTCCGCTGTGGCCTCAGATTCCTGTTCTTCGCTGACAGGAATGGAATCTGAAGTGATCTGCTGCTGTTGTAGCGCATCCACCGAAAATGTCCCACTGTTGTAAAGAGTGACTGTTTGAGTTACGGTAGCCTTCCTGTCAGCTTGAACCATGACCATTCTCTCACCAGCAAGGTGTTTCCACCCGCAAAGCTGCCACTCCATGTTTTTGTTTTTCGCACTGTTCTATGTAAAGTCTAGCGGCCGTTCTGCATGAAAATTCCGGAAGATGAAATACTCAAAGTATTCTGTCTGCCACCAACAACCATGCCATGGTCAGTAGCACACAGGTCACATTTTTTTTAGATTCTGATGTTTGGTCTGAGCATTAACTGAAGCTTGTGTCCCATGTCTGTATGGTTTTATGCTTTGAGCTGGTGCCATGTGATTGGCTGATTATATATTTACATGAACCGGCAGGTGTAATGTGTGTGTGTATCTATAGAAATGTATGTATGTCTGTATGCATATATAACTTAGTAGAGGTATCTCATTTAAAGAGAAAGTTTTGTGTCTTTATATCAAAATCATGTTCTGATCTCAAAATCCTATTTTTCACCCATTTTAAGTGGCCACAGCTGGAAACACGGTAGGTTCAACAAATGAACTGATGAAGAAATCTTAGATCGACCCAAATTAAAAGATGTCCCAGACTTTAATCTACAAATTATCATTATGCTTTGTTCTGGCACATTTGATTTTAATTATATTCTGTGAAGGGATTTCAATTATTAAGTTTCGGCCTATAAACGTGATGAAGACGCGCCGTCCTCTAGATGTTAGTACAGATACTAGTAGTTGATTTTCTCCTCTCTTAAAAGCCAGTCATTGATCTCAAGTGTAGTATATTTTCAGAAGATAGATGTTAGAGATATTCACTTGCTTACTGTACTCTATTGGTTTGCTCATGCATTGGGAAAGTATTATATATTTTCTGAATTTTTGATAATAGTTTCCTCATGACACTCTGGTTTCTTGCTGCAGCCCATAAGAACATGCAGTTACGCAAATGGGTTAGATAAATAAATATGTCCATGCTGTGTGATTATGACTGGGACCGCTTTGGAATGTGCCCTGCCTCATTCTCTGCATTTCCAGGGATGGCCTCCAGTATCACTACAACCCTATACTATATAAACGGTTATGGAAAATGGATGGATGGATGGAAAATTTAAGATGCACACCTTATAATAAATTCTCTTTATTCGGAAAGGACTCATTGCTAGTTAGCAAAATAACTGTCTTTTTAAATGAAAGCATTATACTTGATATGCTTAATATGGTGTTAGATAATTTAGTAGTCTTGACCTTATTCGTTTTTTTTTTTTTTTAAATCAATAGCAGCAAAACATCATGTGACCCTAAAGACGTGTGACATCTTGGATGTCTCATTAGCGTCATCAGCCCAAAGGCATCCTTTGGGTCCAGGCCAACATGCTGTGTAATTTTAAAGTCCTCCCTAATTCCAATTGTCTGAAAACAAAGTTGACCTGAAACATTCTGGTGGCCGCGGGGGGGCCAAGCTCTCAAGCCTACGCACCCCCCTTCAAGTTTACGTACGCGCCTGGCTGGAAACTTTGTTGGTGAGGCCGTGGACTTTCTCAGAGGGAGACTCGAGCCAGACAGAGTGAGAAATAAAGACTCCTTCTGCGTTTTAAAACAAGTGTCTCGCCAGGAGATAATGGTGTGGTCTAGGTTATAAATGATGCATTTTGCTGACTTGGACCTGATAATAGCGGTTCAGGATGGGGGGGCAGGGGGGAGGGGGAGAAAGTTCATCGCTCTCTTATCAAGGCACAGTGACATTTCTCCTTCAGCTGTTAAATTTCATATCGCATATCTCCTTTAAAGCTGTAGCACCTTTTGTCGGGCGATAGAGCACACTGCATTGCAGTGTACGCTCCGCATGCTATATTAATTTGTATCCTATTTTGGCAGTGCTGCACCCTGCGCTGTCGATAGCGATGCCTCCGATAGCTTCACCCTGTGAATTGTCACGCGGGAGTTTCCGCATCTTGTAGCTTCTCACTCACACAAGGTGTGGGCTTCACTGCTTCTTTTTTTAAGTGTGGGATGTTAGTGTCGCTTAATTTTGACAAAACTCTAATTTTCCAGTGACTGAAGCATCGTTTATTTCAGAGGGTAAACACATTAGTAAAGTGACATATATCTAATTTTGTTGTAATCATTTAGAAATTTATTATTATTAAATAATCAGGAAGTATAATGTTAAATATTATTGTGGCTTTTAACGGTATTGTATGTATGTTCTTAATGTGTAAGATTGTATTAATACTTCAGCAATTCTCTGATGAATTTATGTAATGAGAATGAACTGAGCATCATCCATCCTTCCGTCTTCTATTCTGGTCTTCTATCCTGGTCTTCTATCCTGCTTATGGTACAGGGCAGGAGTACACACTGGCAGGGGTACACACAGGCAGGTGTACACAGGACAGGGGTACACACCGGCAGGGGTACACACAGGCAGGTGTACACAGGACAGGGGTACACACCGGCAGGGGTACATACAGGCAGGTGTACACAGGCAGGGGTACACACAAGCAGGTGTACACAGGACAGGGGTACATACAGACAGGTGTACACCGGCAGGGGTACACACAGGCAGGTGTACACAGGACAGGGGTACACACCGGCAGGGGTACACACAGGACAGGGGTACACACAGGCAGGGGTACACACAGGACAGGGGTACACATAGGACAGGGGTACACACAGGCAGGGGTACACACAGGACAGGGGTACACACAGGCAGGGGTACACACAGGTAGGGGTACACACAGGACAGGAGTACACACCGGCAGGGGTACACACAGGCAGGGGTACACACAGGCAGGGGTACACACAGGAAAGGTGCCAGACTGATAAATTCTTCCCAAGTTTATTATAATGTATTGGAAACTTCCTCAAAAAGCTGAAGTACAAATCATGGACAAATATAGTCACCAACTGAGATAAACAATGCAACGTGATTCATTAATGATGAACAAACTATTCAGATAAAGATCAGTATTTAACTAGTGTTATTCATGAATTGTTCGTTCAGTAGTTTACAACGTCGTACCCTAACCTTAACCCAGATCTAACCGTAACCCTGACTACTGAAAAGAAATGAACATTAATAGGGGTAAATTGGTTAAACGAGTAAACTAGGAGGACAGTTTGAATGTCCCTGATGGCTACATCACCGTGCTGCCCTTAGTCATCGATTATGGCATCAGATGACAGATTACCTCCAAGGAGCTCAGCCTCGGTGACTGTTGAGGGGACAGTTTGGTTAAGAGCTGGATAAATTTCACTGCCCCTTTCTTGACGAAGCCTAGTTGGGCCTGGAGTAGACGTCCAGACAGATGTCGATCAGGGTCACCCCTGGCCAGGGCTGGCCTCAGGTGGAACGCCCTTTTCCGCGAGCCGGCCCACCTCTGCTTGTTGCCATGCGGCACTAGCGGAAGGGACGCGTCTCCGCTTGTGTCCGTTCGTGGCACACGGCAAACAGATGCCAGCACTGAGCATCTTGGTCCTATCTGAGGAGGATCTCTCCACATAAAGGGACATTCATTGGTGTGCCAAGTATCTGTGGAGAGCAGGAACAGACCCTAGAGTCTAGCGACAGATGATGATCTTATCTAAGGATGTGGGGGGGGGAGTAAGGGGTGGGGGGGTTGGAGAAATCTCCTTAGTCCCACGTCAGCTGCTTCTTGCCAAGGCTGTGGCATTTTAGGGTTGGGATGAGTTTCCTGAGGGATGTCAGTGATGGGTGAATCCTAGGCTTTCAGTCATGTGACTGCTGGGACACGTTAGAGCAAACTCCCTCTAAATAGTATTTTTTGATAGCTTGGTTGATTCGATGCTTGGCAAAATGGATGTTAAATATCTGTTGTTTTTCTGATGACAGGATATGCCATCGGACCACATAAGACAATCTGACACTTTGCATACATAATCATATTGCTTATATTCACTATGCCACCTGTGCATGATATACAGTATAGTACAGATTTTCATTGCATATGGCTAGTTAAAGGCATTTTGGTGAAAGCAGGATTTTCAATGAAAAAGTATTTTAAGATCTATTTAAAAGTATGTTATACAATTTGAAAATTCGTTTATTTGTGCCAGTGGTCTTCTGCTCTCATTCATCTGAGTACAGCTTAGCGTTTGGAAACTGGTAACAAAGGCATAAAACAAAGACACAAAATAGCTGGTGAAGCTCGTGTATAGAATAAAGGTTGATGTTCTAACCATGTTCTAATGATGTTCTAACAGTGTTACTAAGTGCGGCGTTTTCCCTGATGCGTATGCAAAATGTACTTTTGGATTCCATGATTTCCTCAGACCTCTTTTGTTATTTTGCTGGTGTGGGCAACAGCTGTGAAGAGCCAGCTGGGGATTCAAGGTCCTCTGGCTACGTTTGGAAGGGGACACAAACAACTGGCACCCAGTCACTATGCATGCCACCCCCCCACCCCCCCAACCCTTCCATCCCCCATGCCACAGAATCCACCACCGGAGACAGCTTTCCAAAGTGTGAAGCAGGGCTAAACGTGAGACCACATCCAAGTGGTAAAGGGCCGATGGCCTTATCAGAGGACAAACAGGATGCATCAAGCCGACTCTGTTTCTCCGCGTTCCTTTCTCCCTGATGCTTGCCAGCTGGGTTTGGATGCTTAATTATTTTGTCTTAATGAGCTTTACCCACCTCTCCGAAACACGCTGCCCTGCCACTCCGAGTGCCGCCTGGGCTGAGAGGGAAAATGTTCCCGCTTGTGTTTCCCCCTCGGTTCATGGAGAAAACAAAAAGTGCAGCGGTGCACACAAGTGCTGCCGTGCGAGGGTTTTCCATCCTGTAGTACGACCTTTTCATCCACATTCCTTAGCCAAAAGTATTAGACCCCCAAATTTTTGCACCAGGTGCTAATTTCTTTAATGGTAATTACATGTATTCATTTATTATTATGGAAACCACCTTTTACAGTAGTGTCATCAGACTGAATACCTCAAAGCATTAGAGACATGGGAAAAAGTTCTAGCAGGAAACTTCTGGATAGTGGAGAATAAAGACTTGGGTGTTGATGCGATTCAGCAGGTTTAAATCCTGGGAGAGGATTGCTGCTATTCTCTTAAAAAAAGTGCATTTCTTGTAAGGAAACTACAATAGCTTCAGTGCAAATATAAATATTACGAAATATTATTATATAACTCTACTTGTGGTCAGCAGTTCACCTACTAAACCTCTTTAAGGCTTTCTAAGGATACGGAGGGAAAAAATATAAAGAAAGTCTGTGAAAAAAGTTCCAGCAGTCCGCACCAGGAGTGCTGCAGTAGATGGGAAATACCCACAATGCAATGTTAAAGATGACACTCGGGAGTTTAGTTTTATTATTTGAATGTTTTGGCTCAAATGATTGTTAATTGCGTCTCATACGCAGACAGTAAGAGGGTGGAGCTTTATTAAGCGGAAAGGTGGGGCGCCCCCTGCAGTTCGAGCAGATGCACATGCAGGTAGCTGTGAAATTTAAGGGTCTGATTTCTCCAAAGCCAGTCAGCCCTCCTTAATCGAAACTCTCTGCGTTGCCAAGGCGACCACTCGGAAATGCACACTTGAGATCCGCATGACTTTCTCGAGAAAGCGGGAGTCGTGACCAGGAGTCCATTATCATAACTATTTGATTAATCACTGCCCTAAAAGAGTACACTAAATCTAAGAGATAAGACAAGGCTCACAGTGCTATCCGGTTACACATTTAATTAGCTGGAGTTCCACAGAGCTCTAACGAGAGGGGCCCTTCCAGGAAAGACCCAAAATAGTTCTGCTGCCAGCTACCAAGCCTGCAACATCTCATTGAGATTATCAGAGGAGCTGAGGGCTTCCAAGAGGGGTTTCGATGGGGTTATTTTCATATAACTCCTCTGCGACACACACACACACACACTCCGTCACAGACTCCTTCCCACCGAAGTTCATCCACAAATGTGAGCAGGTAGCCCAAGCCCAGGCCCACACTGTCAGCTACACGGCGGTCTGTCTTATTTAGTGTCTTACGCTCGCATTTTATTCATTTAGCCGATAACGTTATCTCGGACGAAGTGCTACGGTCCACTTGGCAAAAATGCAGTACAAAAGTGCGCGAAATTAAAGTTTCACGATAGCAGATGAGAAACACATTGAAGCAGAACTCCTCTTTTTTTTTTTTTTTTTTTAATCTAAAATTTAAACGCTTTGCAATATTGACTAAAGCCGCTAGGCCAAACTTGGCACGGGTCAGGGTCCCCCGATGAAGCCCCCCTCCCCCGTTAAAGACTCACTCGACCTGAGGAAAGCCGCAGAGCAGTCAGTAATCAATCCTGGCCCACTTGTGGATGAAGTTGGATGAAGTTCTTACAGCGAAATGATTCCTTAATCAGGCATGTTAGATGGTAGATAAGGTCCGTCTACTAAAAATACAGGAATGTGCCAATGGGGAAATGTTTTATTTGGGAAAAAAACAAAGACTGGGGGACTTAAGAGTCTAGAGATTTGTAGTCTCTCAGAAGCTAACTGTACTCGAAGTACCAGAATGCCACAACATTCACACATAAACCCTTGAGACTCATGGAGCAGACGAGGGAGATTGATGACTTTAGGTCTTGAGTTGGAAGTTTGTCCTGGCAGTTTTAGCCCATGTGTGATGGCTTTCACCTTGCCGTTTTAGGAGAACTGGACGTCTTCCAGAAAGACGGAGAGCGGCGGATTCACAGCCGGCAGCAGCTCTCTGTGGGCACCACGTGGGGGCCGTTCGAGGGGAAGATCGAGATGAGCGCCGACGGCGGCAGCACGGTACGTCGCCCCCGCTTCCCCTTTCCGACGGACGTGCCCTGCCCGTGCTCCGCGCCGTTAGCAGGTCGCTAGCTGCTTCACTACCTTAACTTTGTCTTTCATCACTTGGAAGCAGCCCCCCACCACGTATGACGGATCGTGGCGAAGCTGATTTTAATGGGGAGGGGGGATCTCCCTTGACATCCCTTTGACACGGAGTTGACTATTCTGGAGTCAACTTAGCCTAACAAAAAGCTTTGAAGTGCATCCATTTTAACTCTTTAATCTGCATATTTTATGACTAAATGGCTTAATTGGTAGATTTCGAGTTGAGTCCAGACCCTGGTTCAGTCTATTGTATTTGATGTTATTCTCCAGCTAGCTTCGCTTGTTTAAACATCCTCGTTAAGTTCTCTTAACTACTTAAAAAAAAATATGTTGACCTGACTGCTCTGGTGGAAAAAGAAATCCTTTAGGGTTTAATATTTAATTTTGCTTTTGGATTAATTAAGCAATACTTATTAAAAATTGTAACGAATCTCAGTTATCCTGTTAAGAAACATAAGGAATTGTCCTCAAGGAGTTTGGACCCAGCGGTCCATTTTTTCTAGGATTACTTCTACACAACTTCACTGAATCCTGCTCCAAAATGGTTTGGCCCATTTCAGAGCCTGTATCCCATGTGATCCCACTACCCCCACCAATAGCTAAGAAATAAATAATGGAATGCCTTTGAAATAACTATGTATTTTTTCCAGTACTGAAAAACTTAACACCCTTTCCCATGCCACACTTAAGTTAGCTTTCCTTGTGGATTAACGCTTCAAAAACGTTACAAAAAGCACAAATATTGGTTCCGCTCCTAACGTGAGTTCACACGGAACGGTCCCACGACACTCCGATTCGATGACACGCTGGCGCCAGAAACAGCGGGGACAATTAAAATGGAAATGCCGGCTGGGGAGTAGGGGAGGAGAGCGAGTTTAAATGCACCTCAACGGAGGAAGCGCCGAGGTTATCGCGGGTTCGAACTGAGCCGCTGAATCATTCCCGCGTGCCGGTGAAATTCCTTCATTTGAGCAAAAACCTCACAGTTCAAAGATCACCAGTGGGGGTGGGATTTATCGGGGTAATGGTTTGGGGGAGGTTGGGGAGGAGGTTAAAAATTATGTTTAAACCATAGTAATTAAAGGGTTCGTTTAGTGCTGTGCAACTATTGTGATTTAAGGACCCTGGGGCTCATTTGGCACGAGGCGCTTTCAGTGCCGCAAGACACAACTTCTGCGTTTCCCAAAGGACGTCCCTGAAGATTTTTTTCTCGTTTCTCTCCTGATACAAAGCATTACATGTGGAGATTTTAACTAGATCCTTGGAATGTGCGGAATGTTATTCGGAATGCATTGAGAGTGGAATACCGAAGAGGTCCGTCACTTGACCGTCAAGCGGCGCCTCTCTCGGAGCGCCGTTCATAGTTTCGCAGAGAGGACGAAGTCGTCGGGCCGGGCTCCTAACACGATTTGGTTTAAACAGAGAATCGGACTCAACGCAACCTTTAGAAACAAGTCGATACCAGTGTGAGGACATAAGGGGGATCCCATCAAAGGAGAGGCTGCGGATCTCTACCCAGGGTCAGGGAGAGAGCTGCCTGGTCCTTATGCATGCTGGGTATTTCACTACTGGGTCACTGGGGGCAATAAAGCACTTAAGTTGGAAATGAAGCTTGATCACTCCCTGCACCTGTACCGCACCCAAGAGGGAATTTCTGCAGCTTGACCTTGAGAGGCTACTAAATCTCGGCATTGCTCTTTTTTTCATTTGAATTTCGAAACCGTGGAGGTGAATGAATTACTCCAGTCACCCAGGTACAACATTGATGTCAGGTGCTGAAGTGCGGGCTTTCAAATACAGGGTTTGGTCAACAGACTAAAATCACAAACTCTACTTGCGCAAAGACTATGCTTCATCGTGAATATGCTCCGCCGTCATAAACGAGAGAGACACCGACAAGACAAGATAAGATGGACTTTATTAGTCAGGGGGAATTTGTTTCCCTATTTTTCATATATTTGGTACTGAAAAAAACATAAAATGCAGATATTGCTCAAAAACATGGGAAACGTACATTTTGTTTTCTAGCGCGTGTTGAAAAAAGTTTGCAAGTATTACAGTTGATCTCTAGGTGTCTTTTTTGGCAGATCTACAGCTGATTACATTTTGAGCCAAGAAGCACGAGTGTGATGTCACACAAATTCAGTCTTCTGTCTCATCCCAGCTTGAGGGGTGACCTGATTGTTTATTGTCAATGCAGGATGTTTGACTCAGAGCCGACTGTATGCCACTGTGACCTGAAGGTCATGTTGGAAGCTAAAATTCCCTGCATGAGGCCAATTTAGATGCAAACATCACTATGCAAGCTTTGTCCCGGAGTCTACTGATAGGATTGTACCTGGCTATCAGGGCAAGGCTGCTCATTGAGACGTCATAAAGTGGGAAATTTGTGAAGATGCTTTGGAGGTGAAATGTTAAGCAGATACAAAGGTTTGTGGGGATATTTATTCTCTAATTAAGCCATTGAGCTACATTTGCTTAGTTCTGTACTTTCAATCCATGTTTTTTTCTTCTTTGTATTGTTTGGAAGACTGTAATAACTGATTCACAGGTATTGGAAGAGTTTTAGGCTTTTATTATTTTGTTGGACAAAAATTTTAACTAACTCGGTGGGGTTTTATCTATGGTCATGGTGCATGATTCTTAATTGCAAAGTTGTCACTTGTTTCGCTGTGACAAGAAGATTTGGAACATCAGCAGGCCGCTGGGATGACCAACCCCAGGTGAAATTTCGGGAAGCAAATCGAGATTATGGGAGACATCATCATTCATGACGTGGGGGGTTGCATTTCAGGAACAGTAGTGGAGTAGGTAAAGGTTGGCCTCTGGCCCGTAGACCCAAAGTGTGTACCCAGCCCTGATCCGGACTCTCTCACGCTTCCCCCAAGTGAGTGATGAAATCGCCACTGCCCTGCCTTGTTCCCCGCTCCTTGGGCAGATCAATCAGACCATTAGACTCCAATTATGCAATCAGCCCAATGCAGGTGAGCTACTATCACACTCGTCAAGGGGGGGCGGGTGGGAAGGCCCATGGCAGCCCGCTCACCAAATTAACGCAAATGAATGTTGACACCTAGACCTAAATGTCTGTAGTGGGGGCTAAATTACCATTCTGGGTCGAGGCGATTGAGTAGCAGGTGTCTTCGGTGTGGTAATTACCTAAGCTTGGCAGAACCTGACACAAGCCCGTGGCTCATCTTAAGTAGACTTTCTGAAAGATTGAGCCCATTTTAGGTGTTAATAATTGATTTGGACAAGAGCTAATAATGGGTTGCAGATTTAGGTTCCGTTTTGGATGCCCGTTAATGAAGGTATGGTTCCTCGTTATGTCCAATTTAAAAATTAACTCTTTGATAATTACAGCGCCTAATCAAGGATAGTGTGGCCTACATAGGAAGCACTAAAAAGTGTGTAGTTCCTGACCCGTGCTGAGTCCATGCCGTGTTCCGTAGCGCAATGATAGTGACAACAACTGTGTTTTATTTTAATCTGCTCTGACGGCACCGGTGACAGCTTGTCCTCTCTGTCACTGAGATGTCGCTTGTAGTTGTGCTGTGCCGTTAGTAACTGAGCTCCTGTCCTTGTGTGCTCTTGTACTTTCATATGTCTGGTAAAATAGCCAGTTAGTAAACATTTCCTTGCAGCTAGCCTTTAATGTGACAGCAAGTTGAGTTCAATTCTTACTGTCTTACTGTCCTAACAAGCAATTAAAGATTTCCATGCTAATAAATCTATGTGTTCAGATAGGGTTATATTATTACTGCATGCCACTGGCACAGATACATTTTATATCTACTGTACATAATATATTTTCCTTTTTAATTTTAATGAAGGCTTGTGACTTGGGCATACTAGAGTTCCGGGTTAATGAATGTCTTGTCATAAATTTCTAGAGTTTCTCAAATCACTGTTTATTATGATTGACCTTGAACTAAACGCCCATGACATGCAACGCTGAACATTTTTTTCAGAAATCCTTTGAAAATGTAATGGCGGTAAATAATTTATATTTCCATCAAAAAAAATCTTTAATTTTTTTATAGTTTGGGTTACTGTTTGTTTTTCCTTTCTGGAATGATTAGGTTCTTTCTCCCTTTTTGCCGCATTATCGGCGTGATTTGTTTTTGAGGTGTGTTCCACTGCATTTTTAAGGAGTCTTTATCTGGCTGAAGTGAAGGTACAGTAGCACATGTCTGGGAAAGGGCTTTGATCTTCCGGACGTGCGCTCGTTCCGCAGGGCCCCGTGTTCCCCAGCAGCCACCGGAGCGTTGCCTGAGACGCATAGCTGGAGAGGTTCGACCGGCAGCGTGCAGGGCTGCAAAAAATGACAAGATACTGTCTTAATTTGCAGCTGGAAGAAGGTAGAAGCTGTCAGAGCCCGGAATATTCTCATTGTGTTATTTAGTTAGGGGTTAGGCACAGGGGCCCACATACCAAAAAAAGCTGGGGAAATTATTCAACCCATCACTCATGCATTTATCTCCTTCGATTCCTCTCCCTCCCGCCTGGCTCCCCCCCACACCCGTTTTTTCCCTCCAGTATGTTTATTGTTAGCCGCCAAAACTTTAACAAGTGGCGGTGAATTTTTTTCCCGCCCAAAATTATATTTTTCTTCTTGTCATCACTGCATTAATCATGGGGGAGGCATTCTGAAAAATGTTTTGTTTTGGCGGTCGCGATCTATTTTGCGCGCACGCGCGTGCGTCTCGGCGTGTGTGTGTGTGTGTGCACGCGCACGCGAGTGTGTGTGTGTGTGTGTGTGTTGTTGTTAATCTGCGCCCGTGGCAGGTTCCCCTTCCGAAACGCAGCGCTAAGCAGCGGTATCGCGCTCCCATTGTTGTAGCCTCTGTCATAGCAAGGAGAGCCGATGCAGGCCTGCTCTCGCCTGATAAGGAAAAGAGGATTCAACATGGCTGGAAAGGAGAATCAGTGGGACTTGAGAGTGGAGTACGGATGGGGCTTGCACGCTCACACACACACACACACACACACACACACCCATACACACACACACATACACACACACACACACGCACACACATTCTCTGGCTGCTGTATACACACATACGCATGCAGTTACACATGCAAACAACAGCGTTACACAGATCTGCTCCAGGCAGGAGAGTGGTACAAATTTGGGGCTTTAGATTACCTGAATGTCATAAAATCAACTGAGTATTATTACAAATATAATGGTACAATCAGAGCGCATTTATTGTGACTTATTTTAGCCTCCAGTGACAAATGTTACCTGTTTCGGTGAGATTTTTATAATATTCAAGGCTCAGAAACAGGTATAGAAGATGGATGGATGGATGGAAAAAATTTAAGACGCACTTCTTATAGAAAATTCTTTTGATTCGGAAATGTCTCCTTGGTTTAATATTGCATGAAATATTATATGTTACATTAAATATCCATGTATATTCTTGGCGTCTGTGAAATAGCTTATTTAGGAAGATGTGATGGATTCATCTGCGATTGTCTGTTTCCATTGGACTTTAGGACCAAATTCAAAGCAGGGATTGACTATTTTGGATTTGGACTTAATCGAAGATCGTGGTCGAGGCGTTAGAGAACAAAACGTGCGAAATGTTAGTGGAAAAGTAGCCAAGTTCCTTTGTACGCGCCTTTTCTAGCCGCGTTGACATGGTTACGGGCGTTGTGTTCATGTGTTATGCTGGAATTAATCGGGACAGACATATCTAAAGATTTCTGTGTTGGTCTCTTCGTGATTTCACCCTGAACATCAGTTAATCGCTGTAACAATCTTAGGCCACGGCGGGTGAGTGTTAGGCCCTGCCAACCTAGATAGACTTTGTCTACAGGTCATCTGGCCTGAAATTCCCTGCTTCTCCCGTGACTATGCAGAGGAGTTAGAGTGTTATCATACCTTTGACTTGAACTACAGACACCCTAGAAGAAAACAACTAGATCTCAACCAATCTACTGTGGGTAAAGGTTTTTCTTATGTAAACAAATTATCTAGCAGTTAGCTTATTGTTAAACCTGTGTGATGTTACAATTAACATTTTTTTTCTCTCCCATTTTGTGCTCAGAGTTCTTTTGTCAAAAACTTTACATCATTATCTGGAGGTAACTGCCATTTTTTTCCCGTTCATGTTATCGTGCTGTGGAGACTATAGCATTGACATCCCTAGCTACATGGATAAAGCTATCAGGAGAAGACTCTCTCCTAGACAATGGAAGAAGAGGAAAAACGTCGTAAATCCGGCCAAAGAAGTCCATTTCTGGAGCGTTCCTCCATAGCATATGTTAAAATAATCTCAATTATGGAGCAAAGTTCTTTTTTTCTTTAATGAGCGGAATCTTCCAGGAGAACAGCTGAGATCTTCACCTTGTCGTCGGCTAAACGGACAGCTTCCTGTCGTTGCCCCCCCCCCTTGACGGTTGGGGGGGCGGTGGGGGGCTGACTGGTGAACTGTGAAAGCTCAGCGAGTTTAGATCGGGAGTCAAGAGACTCCCGACGGTGGGTGGTAGAGTGGGGAGGGCTTTTACTCTTCCCTCCTCCTGGGAGTTAGCTGTCTGCCAGGGAACCAGCGGGGTGACGGCGCAAAAGGTTGTCCGAGCAACATGGCAGTATTAAACGGGAGCCAGTTGAGCAGACGTTCCCCTCTGCTGCGCCCGCATCACCTTCACGTGCTTCAGTTTCCTTGGCTTTGAGTAGTTTGCGGCATTCCCAATTGGGAAGTTGGTCGCAAAATTAAAAACGGTAGCCACCCAGGCTAATCCAAGTTGCTACTATTTATAAACGTTGAATGTGGTGCTAATTGGATCATTTCACTGGCCTGTATGATAAAAACATGTTGAACGTAGATGGTAAAGGCATGTAAGCTTTTCGTGTTTATGCCATAGGAGGAGCCAATGGCGGATAGCACATACTGTACGTTCTGCCGGTTGCGGTCCCATCCGTCATTGTCACGGCCGCACTTGTTAGCCATTAAAACGACTTCTTCAGGAAGGCCCGATCTTCCCGCTCATTTCTGCCTCCTCCTAATTAGCGTATCGTAATATAGAAAGTGAAGTGGAATAACTTAATTGTGCAAGTGGTAAGGAGCCGGTTTATTACCTTCCCGGCTAATGTCACGAGCGACATGTTGTAAAAGAAAATGTAACTCAACGCCGTTTCGATGGTCATCCGTTGGCTTTTATTAGCGAGGATCTGTGCAAGTAGCCAGTGTTAGTTCCGAGTAACAATAACCACGCTAACTCTGATGTTGTTACTACTAATAATAATGCTTCTTTATTGATCCCCATGGGGAAATCCTCTATCCGCCTACCCCATCCTGCTCTCCATGACGCACATGTAGTTGAGAGGAAGCTTGGCAGCGAAGGGAAGCCATCTGCAGCTGTACCCATGGATCTGGGGGTTAAGGGCCTCGCTCAAGGGCCCACAGATGTGACTATCCTGCAGAGGCCGGGCTGAAACCGGCAACGTTCCGATCACAGGCACAGAGGCTAAGCCTGCTGAGCCTCATAAAGTCAACATCTGACTCCCGCTGACTCCCGAGTCACAGAGTCGCTGTTAGGTACCCCACTCGTCATCTCCTGTGTGTTAGCCTCCTAGCCGCTTCACATTTCTCCACGGTCACATGATTAAAAATGGGGAAGCAGGGCGCGTTATAAGGTAGACTGGTATCAGAAGTTGTACCTGCTCCTCAAATGTTCACCTGGGTACTCCAGGGCTCACCCAGACTGAAGTTTCTCCTCCTGACAATGCTGGCTGGGGGAGCGGAGAGCATCGAGGCGTGCTTCGCCTCCCCCAGTGGACGGCTTCCTCATGGGTGGCAGGCCCCTGCTGCTGGCCCCTGATAAGTGCCGCTCTCCTTTGGGGGGGGGGGGGGGGGGGGGGGGGGGGGGGGGGGCGGGCGCGCCCGCCCGCCCCCCCCCGCCCGCCCCCCCGC
>JAODKC010000137.1:11351128-11368165 GCA_026777985.1 Mormyrops attenuatus
GGACTGATTGGCTGAAGAGTCCTCACACCTGGGTTTGAACAGCTGACCTAAAGGTTATCCCAAAAACCTGCATACACCCCTGCCTTAAACCTTACACAGCCCTAACCTTAACCATAAGTAACAAGACAAAATACAAGACTTTTGACATTTTTAGTTTTGCAGGTATTTTATTCTGGGATGAAACTGCAGTGACCAGAAGAGACCAGCACAAACACACGGGGAACATGTAAACCCAGACCGCCGTGCCCAGACGCGCGAGGCTTCCTTTCTGTCCAGTCAGTCAGTTTTTTAGCGTAGAGGTACATTTTTTTACCGCCACTAAACCCACACTCATGCGTGGGCTCTAAACAGTCACTACACTAAATATTAAATAACCGTGTTCCGTATTTAGGAGACGCTGAAGCAGCATGTTCTGCTACCCAGCAAACTAGCTACGGTCTTCTGATCCTACTAGCTAGCTATTAATTTAGTTACAGTAGGTTTGTATTCAACATGCACAGATAAATAGGTTATACTAAACTGTAGGACTTTGTATCTGCATTCTCGAAGCGTCCTGATGTTTGTGGGGCCATGAAGCCATGAGCGGAACTACAGGTGACGTTACATATAGCAAGTAGGTGTTCACCTCGCCTTAGAACCTGCATACCATGGCAGAAATGACCGGACTGGACGGCAGAATGGAGGGAGGGAACCACGAGGCGGACAGGGCGCCTCGGCAAAGATGGCCGTCCCAGGGAGCTTTTAGCGGTGCAGCTTTTATCAGGGAGGTTAATGTGATTCCGATCAACAGGGTGGACGGATATTTTCCCAGGATATCATTGGTTCTATTTTTCCCTCTTAGACAAGCGCAGAGGGACTGCCCAATTACCGAAGAGCTATGGATCACGGCTAGATATAGCTACGCTAGCATGTTTACTCTCACGTAGCGTTTCAGCACTGTTTATCGTTCTTCACTTTCAGGCTCAATTAGAGTGTTTTTTTTATTCACAGTATTGTGACCACCTAACATCAATTTAGAAAAATCAGATTTTCTCAGAGGAAATAGGTAGAGGTGTTACGAAATTGTTTTGTAGGTTACTTTGGTGTCCATGCAAGCAAACCCGCTGATAACCTTCTATAGCTACATAATTTTGCGGCTAATCCATTTTATTGATTGTACACTTGACTTTGCAAAAAAATAACTGCGCGGCTCTTAAACCGTGGTATCAGTGCAATATCACTTTTTCTCACTGCACAGTGCCTGAGCATACACCGGGAGCCACCCACTGTGCGGACTTATCTTTTATTTTCAGGAGACAATCTCGCCCAATGATCTCAGTAATTCCTGCTCTTTTAAGCTCCCCATCCCTGCCCCCCCCCCCCCCGCCTCGCCACATTGCAGCGAAGGACAGTAGAATCCCCGGATTGGCTGATTAAATTAAATGAAGCGAGGGGGTGTCACACGCCACGTTGGTGGCCGCGGTGATGCGGGGTGTATTTGCCCGGTCTTGACGAGTCCCCCATCTCGCCTGGAGCGTAGAAGCAGAAAGTGGCTCGCTGGTCAAGAGGCAGGCACCTCAAGTTGCACCGGGGGTGCTGTGTGTGCTCAGAGGCATTGGTGGGGGCTGTCGGAGCTAGCACGTGTTGTCATTGTACAGCCTTGGTTTTTTTATGATAGGGGTCATTAACGTATCACTTCACCAGGTACTACCTGCTGCATTCATCAGGAATAGCTGTAAAAATTGCCCCCCCATTATGTTTTTATTTTAGTGGAGTTGTATTTTCATGGAGACTTGTAGCTGAGATGCTTCCCATGAACTGCGAGAATGAGATCATGCTGATGGCCTTAACAGTAAAATGCATCCCAGGACCGCTCGGTCTTTCGGACACTCCGCGGTGAAGCTGCGACGACGCGCTCGCCGTAAATCACGTCTGTGGCCTGCAGGAGGCGGGATTGCACAGACGAGCCGGCCGCGTTTTCGCACAAGGGCAAACTGGTGTGCGGAAACCCTCCCTGCCAGTGCCTGTCGGAACCTTTTTGAAATCACCCGTGGCAACCAGTGAGCCCCCTCCACCCTCCCCGCCTCGATCCCTGTGCCAAAATAGCAGCTCTTCTGGTGGCCTAGCCCCCTAAGCCTGCATATTGTTGAATAGCGGAGGCTAATGCTGTGTTGCGATGCCATTTGGAGTCACTCCCCTTCTGGGAGGAATCCGTGCCATATTCCCTGTAATCCCCCGCTTCCTCTCTGTTGTCGGGTTGTTCGCCTGCTGCTCCGACGCCTTTCTCCCGCAGCCTCGTCCTCCTTACATCCGCCTCCACCATTTTAATCCCTTTGACCCGAACCCTCTGTGTTTCCCTGTATCAACAAACTCCCGGAGATTACATCCCGCCCGTCCGTGCTGGTTTTCCCTCCCGTTTACCAGACAGCAGGTAACCGGCAGAGATGTGTCTGTGGGGGGGCGGGGGACCCGGAAATGGGCCCCCAGCTCACGCATCGGCGTGTAGACTCGCTCTCCGCAGCTTTCTGAGGGAGGGGTTTTTTCCTGTCTTTTCCTATGTGGCACCAACATGTTGGTTATGTATGCCGTGCTCCAGTCTCTCCCCCCGCAGTGACCGGTGTGGGGTCACTAGGCTGGAGCTCCAATGGAACCAACAGTCCAACCTGATTAAAATGCACCTTAAAACCCTGCAGCACCGGGGTCACTCCGGACCGGACCGGAGTTTCCAGCATCTGGTGCAGGTGGTGAAGCGTGCCAGGTTCACGCCAGCAGGACAGCAGGGAAGCTCTCCCCCCATATCACAAGTGTGGGGGCCAGCATCTCTTTTATTATCGCTAGTCATTAGTGTTATCTATCCATTATTTAACATGAAGAAAATAATTTTAACAATCGAGACACAATCGAGTACCAAAAAAACAGATTAAATATTTATCCATAGATTCATCGTCTAACCACTAATCAGGGTTGTGAGTGGGCCTGGAGATTTTCCCAGTCAGCACCCTGGGTCACATGCAGACACACACCTGCACATTTATCCATATATTTCTGAGAAAAATAAATATTATCATTATTATTATTATTCAGAGTTTAAAAATTGTTGTGTGTTAAGGTAATGTGCTTCAAGTTATAAGTTAAAGTTTTATATTTACATATATTTAGCTGATGTTTTTGTCAGAAGCAGCGTAGAAGTGAGGCAAATGGCACATTACAAACCTGCTGTCAAGAAGTCGGCTAGGCATACAGGCGGCTAGGCGTATGCGCCACTAGGCGTACAGATGGCTAGGCGTTCGCGCGGCTAGGCGTATGCACAGCTAAGCATACAGGCGGCTAGGTGTATGTGCGGCTAGGCGTACGTGCGGCTAGGCGTTCGCGCGGCTAGGCGTATGCGCCACTAGGTGTACAGACGGCTAGGCGTTCGCGCGGCTAGGCATACAGGCGGCTAGGTGTATGTGCGGCTAGGCATACGCACAGCTAGGCATACATGTGGCTAGGCGTACGCGCGGTTAGACATACATGCAGCCAGGCATTCATGAGGCTAGGTTGGGTATCCAATGAATGCGCAGGACTGGTGTAGGCGGTATTGGAGCGTAATGTACTGGGAGTGTAGGCAGTATTAAAAGAGGTACTCATATTGTATATGAAACTCATCAAACTCATTGTTTGTTAAACAAAGAGCCGTCATATGGTACAGGTAAGGAGTTCAATCTCAGCCAAGTGTTCTTGTGTCTCAAACACAGGGCCTCTGTGGCGTGACTGGGCACACACAGGTCCCCGGCAAAAGGTATTCCTACTGGGATTTAGTGCTCCCCAGAAATTGTGAGGTTCAGGGCAAAGACAAAAAAATAAAAACAAAAAACACGACAGATCATGGAGAAAGCGCAGCAGAGGTTTCCCCTTAAGCTATTCAGCTCAAGAAGAATGTGCGAACGGTGAAATATATATGCACTCCATCCTGTCGGAAAGGTTCTGCTTATCTTGAGTGACTGTCAAGCCTCGGAATATCACAGAACGGACAAAAATATATTAAATTAATAAGCTGCTGGATGTTGTCGGGAATTATGATGCTTCATAAATCCTGGTTTGATCAGGGCGGACAAGGCTTAAATCCACTGCTTCCTAATGCACACGGCAGTGTTTCGGACTGGATTTTATTCTGTTGGAGAGATAGAGGCCCTTAGCTTTGGAAACAAGATTTATCATCTTCCTCTTCTTTCATGACTGACAAATATAAAAAAAAGAGCCTTAGGGAAGTTGGCAGCCGTTACTGCCTTTAATAGAAGGGCACTGTCGCAGCAAGGTGAACCCTGGGCCAAGGAGAGAAAAATGCTATTCAAAAAAAAGAAAAGAAATTGGTACTGGCTTATCAGTTGTACTTCCTGTGTCGGGTCAAAGGTCGGGGAGCTTTCGTTTGTTTGTTTGTTTCTTACACCATAAGGATGGATGCTATCTGTCCTGCCATCCTAACAGGTGTACTTTGTCGACCGGCAGAGGTAATATTTCATGTCACGAATTAGGAAAGTATACCTTGCTATTCTCTGTTTGTAGACCAGGCAGAGAATCTATCATTTTCTCAATAGTTCTTGTTTTCGTGTATCTTTTCTTGGATTTTACTAGCAGGAATTGCTAACTGGCTAACGAGTGACATCTTAACATACAAGCTAATTTTTTCTCATAATATTGAATTAGCGTGCCCCATTTTATATTAGATTGATGTAATTTTATTGTTTTTAGCATACCATGCTTTCCGCACCTTCAACGAAAGTGTACACGCATCACCTGGGAAAACTCACTCGCTCATGTAAAAACGCGGAAAATCTCTAGCGACAGATCAATATGCTGCACAAAGCAATTTTTGAAATGTTTCAAATTTTGGTGTTTCGATGATTTATATTCTGATTGATTCGCTGTACAAAAATGTATCTGTATTTTGAAGTATTCCTAGTGCTGGTTTGCCGCATATCTACAATGACAGGAAAACCGCGACTTCTTCCAGGGGTCCATCTTGAATATATTTTCTACCTGCAAAGTCAGTCTTTTTTTCTAGAGCATATGTTTATGGTTTCTGCCATGAATTATTCAATGTTTGAGTAAACACCAAACCATCAGAAAATATTCCATTCTGCTCACTAGTAATCATAATTCAAAGTGTTTATTCACTATATCCTAAGAAATTTGAAGTTTGCCATGTATACACCGGGGATAATTACATGGCATAACTTCACTCCTTTCTTGATCTTGCATCCCTGGATTTGACACTATTGCCAGAGATTGTTATTATTATTATTATTATTTGTTGCCTGCCGATGATAGTTCCTCAGAATAATTTATTCAGAATTAATCCATTTTCTCCGTGCATCATCATGACAACAGAGGAGGTGACTGGCACATGTCTGTTAGCCCATTGGCCAAGAGGAGGATGCCAACAGGAAGCGTTTAGCTTTAGTGTCATGGAGTGCCACAACTCCTAAGCTGAACCTGTGCTCAAAGAGATCTGGCAGCTTGCATGACGGCCTTGTGAGCCTTCATTTGATGTAAATTTTTAAGTAAAATTCATGATTAAGTACATTCAGAATCAGAAGATTAAGTTAACTTTAACTTACTGAACCCCTTAAATTAGAAAGTGGACAATAATGTGAGAGCAAGGTCAGGATCTATAGCTATTGTGAAAATGATTTTTGGGTTTCTGTTATTAATGTGAAGTTACCTTTCCTTCAGAAGGTCAATGTGTCACACTGACACACCATAAAGAAAGGGTATACCTCTTCTGGTTGATTTCCCCCTTTCCTTACCATAGTCTCATGGGATCTTTCACCATGGATCTATGGCAAGTAAACAGTGGAACAGAGATTTTGAGCAGGAAACAGTTAAGACAAGACAGTGATCCTCCCTCTTCTGATGCTAGCCAGGTTGAAAGTTATATATTTTTTGCATAAACATATCTCTCTGCCTTGTCCTTATTGGCAGAAGCAGTTTGTATTGCATCTGGCCCTGCTGCGCTTGAACACTGACCCACGGTGAGGGTTAAAGCTGGCTTGTTATTTCTAGATGTAACATTGCTCACTCACTTAAAATACATGAAAACTACCACTAATAAAGAACCACTAATAAGTCAGTCTTGGAAACGTTCTTGATATTTATAATTCTGGATGATTTCCTGTTGCACACTGTGCAGATGTCCCATAATCCTCTTGCAGTATTCTTTCCCATATCAGCCAATGATGGACAGGCTATATTAAATTCTGGTTGGACTTATCGCACTATGGTTTACAGCATGAACCTTTGAAATCAGTAAACTGGAATTTTCCTTTAAATGATTACATTTGTTTTGGATTTGTTTGCTAATTTTTGTGCAGAAATTAACGGGATATATATTTTTTATAAATTTATTATTCATATTTACAGTTAATATATTTACTAATCATATTTACATTTAATTTCCAGTTGAATATTTTTCTCTCTTGATGTGAAAGTATTGTTGGCATAGGTCATACAGCTTTAACTTTTTTTGATGTAGTAGTGGCCCTGTAAATGAATAAATTAAGGCTCTTGAGAAAAAGGAAATAAAAATTATTATATATATTTTTTGCCTTTGTATAACGTTTTACATGAACCAGAGGCTGAAAACCCCAAAGACAGGAACATTTAAGCAGTCTCCCCAAGCAGCTAGGTTTGAGAACTGCCATCATGCTTGAAGAATCCCTGTTTAATGTACTGTAATGTGAAATTCAGTGGGGACGAGTTTAATTGAGTTTTACAGAAAGCAGTAGGGAGTTGCGCTGGAAGGTAGGTGATGTTGAGGTTTCTAATCTCCCATTCCGGAGAGGCTTGTTGACGGAGTGGTTCCTTTTCTTTCTGGATAAAAAAAAGAGGAATCATAAGAGATGATACATCCGTGGATAAAACCAATTGGCAAGCCTCAAAGGGACCGGGGTGATAAGGCAAATCCAGCACTTGTGGAGAAATAAAAGAATCCAACTGTTCATTAAAATGAAAAACAAAACATGCGATGGAGGAGGCGGGCGGCCCGCGTGGCGGAGGAGTGAGCAAAGATGACGAACTGAGCCAGCGATATCAGAAGGAAGGGTTGGAAAATAATCAAGGATTTGGGAGGAGGATTAATAGCGAGATAGGGACGAATAAGGATTTTTCCTTCAGCGAAATTATAAAGGGGAGGCCGCAATTATCTGTGGGGTGGAACGGCGAGCGATTCATGGCCGTTTGATACTTGGTGCAGCCCGGCCCAGATACAACTTGTAGTTTCTTTAAAAATATGCCTCTTTAAAAATCAGGTTTGCCAGAACAGATATTGCACACGCACGTGATAAGGATACTTCAGTTTAACTTCGATTTTACAAAATGGGAAATCACGCGGTGTAATCTGAGCCATGCGGACAGGATACTGAAAAACTGTACGTAATATTCAGTTATCAAACAATTATCGTATTAAGCGCTAATCTTTGACACAATGAGTTTCATTTCACAGTTTAAAACATATATTAAACTACCCAAGACCCACGTAATAATTCATTAATTGGGGCTTTAAAGATACTTTGTGAGTCGATAATTAAGCTGACTGTTATTTGCCAGAGTGCTCTGTTTTCTTAAGCGTGTCTATCGCTTATATCTGTACAGTGCCATTAATATTTATGAAGATCTGTTGGGGCCTTGCACTATATTTTGGTGAATAAAATGCCATTCTTGCCAGACTGGAGATCAAACAGACTGGTGGGGGTGGGGTGGGGGGTTTAATTTGGTGACTCCAATTTTTGAGTGGCTGGTGAGGCCTTAGGAAGGAGATGACGCCGACCCCAGAGGTGGCCGTACGGTGTCTGTTTGTTTGCTTGTTCCGGGGAGACATGATAGTGACCTGCTTATAATTGCTACACCGGTCTGCCCCCTACAGGCCCAGAGATGTAAAGACACACTTGACCACACGCTCCTTCTCCTGAGGCACGATGGTGTGCAAGTATGTGTGTGTGTGTGTACGTTTATGTGTGTGAGTGATGTATATATTACATTGTGGGGACCAAGTGCGTGATATAAACCTGTTATTTTGATTTTTGAGGTTTTGAGATTTTTTTGGTCCCCACAAGGGAAAACTCAATTTTATAAAAATCTGTAACCACAATCAAAATGCCAAAAGCCTTGTATTTTGTTTGGTTACTTATGGTTAAGGTTAGGCCTGGGTAGGGGTTAAGCTTGTCATTGTTGGGATTAGGGTTTTTCCCATGGAAAATATGAATACATAGGTGTGTGTCTGGTGTGTGTGCTTGCACACACACTTATGCATCTATGTTTTTGTCTGCCTATAATTTACCGCAGTATGAATAGGATGCCCCAGTAATGGGTTTTCCAGAACGCCAAACCTCAGGTTCACACAAACAAAGGCCTAATGAAAGATTGGACATTATAGCCAGCGAAATAATTATGACTCGTCCGATCCGGCAGTGAAAGGTTCTGCTCCCCTTTGGTGCAATAAAGCCATTCATCAACTGATCAATAAAAATATGTAGCAGATTATTACGGCTGCTTTCCGTGGGCCTCCTCGTAAATAATGCGGCCTGGTCTCCTGGAAATATTAATTATAATCATAATGTAGATAACATGTATTGGCCTTTTATAGCACAAGCTGAATGAATTTTACACTGCAATTCAGCGAGCAAGGTCATGCAAAGTTGCATGGGTACGGATGGCGGCTATTAAAAACATGAAATACTGGTCAGCATGTAGAGCAGCCTGGTATGAGGCAGAATTCTGCCCCGGCTGTGGGGCCGCCATCGCGAACCTCACACCCATGCCGGCCGGCAAATCCCAGGTGACGTCGCCGTCCACCGTTTCTCCACCAATTAGGCAACATAGGCAGCTGGCGAGGGCGCCATCTTCTGAGGGGGCATTGACGTGGCATGCCAGATTCACTTTGCCTCAGATAGATGGCAGGAGCAGTATTGCTTGCCTAGGGCACCGCATGGGTTTGACCTGGTACGGTTCAGATTTTTGTCGTCCTGAATCGATGCAGTGGCTATTTTTCTTACGGAAAACATTAAAAATCTGGTGTATTTAAGACCCCGATCGATGTAATGTGGTGCAGTGTGAATTCCTAAACTCAATCTAAATGCATGAAGAGTCCTGTCAGCTTTTCGTCGCAGGTGTCAGACTGTGTAAGACACAACAACAGCTCTACTGCAACTTTAAATATATCAGATGCCTTTGTCCAAAGTGGCAAGGTCTCCGGAGCAGTTGTGGTTAAGGGCCTTTCTCAAGAGCCAGCTGCTGATATGATTGTCCCGCCGGCCACGGGATTTGAACCCATGACCTTCTGGAAACACCCTCAGATCTCCAACACACTGAGCCCACGTTTCTTCCTATGGTTCCCTCTGATACTTCAGGAAACAGATTGAGCATAGCTCCTCCCACTGCAGGCCCAGTGACGTAGGCTGCACCCTGCGGAAATATGTGGCCTCTTTCCATCTTAGTGTCAAAGAAGTCATGACAGTAAAATTTACCCTCATTTGATTTCTGAGGTCCTCCATTTTTACATACTGACAGCTGCATTTCTGGATGTCATATTTACTGTAATGGAATGAGTAAGTATGCCAATAAGCTTTTTATTAAACATAATCATTATAATTAGCAGAGGCCGACAAGACAATTAGTTTAAATAAACACGGCATGTTGAATAGGTAAAGCTGTAGAAGCTGCTGTGTCGTTCCGTTTCGAGGACGAATGCAACTTCAAAATAGGTGATGTGTCAGAAATTAATTTCACATTTCTAAGCGCAATAAAATCTACAGGTATCTAATTACATTTGGGTGATCGCCGGCCTTTTGTTTTCCTACTTTTTGTCATGGAGAGGTTTTTGTTAGCCTGTCCCCCGCAAACATGCACAGTACCTGTAGAATCATGCGTTGCTCCTTTGTGTCAAAGCCACAAACTTCCCGCTCGGTGTGGAAATCTCGATTATGGATTCCACGAGGAGTTATAAACGACCCGAGATCCTCGGAATGTTCCGGACTAATCGGCTCGCGCGGAATGTGGTTCCCTTTTGATGCACGCCATCTCTTCGACGGAGTCGCTCATTTCCATAATTCTGGCACTTTCTGCATACAAAGCAGATTTGCAGATAGGTAATCCTTGTACATTTTTTTTCAGGAGACACGTTATTAGAGGATTGAGGTCTGAGTGGGAAATTATGTACATTTTTGAAAAGTTTTTGACAATCAAACCATCCACTGGTGTCTGGTCTTACGCCCCACCCCCATTGCTTGCCCCCACAATGCTGGGGTCCTGGCCCCCCTGGCTGCTAAATGCTTCAGGCTAACCTGAGGCTTTCCTCGGAGGTGGGCGTTTCTCTGGAATGTTTAAGAATGTCTAACCTATCCAGTCTGCATCCCCACCCTCCCCCACACACACACTTTCTAAGCGTCCGTCACCTGTCAGAAGCTCCTCACCTTAAACCAGCTAGTTATTTCCCACTGGTTTTAAGCTCCCCTCATATCGCAGCTCATTAAAGCGCAGCGCGGCTGCCGGTCCGTTTGCGTAGAGCCTCGTTTGTGCCTGTGTGGAGCGTGACCGGAACTGAGGAATTTTCCAGAAGACTTCTTCATATGACTCTAACTCCCACAACCCCCCCCCCCCCAAAAAAAAAGTTACATTCAAATTGTAGAATTTTGGTGCAGAAACCCAGGATCCTGCAGACTGGGGGACCAGTGGTGTTGCCTTTGATTTTGTATGTCTTTGTTGTGGCTTTGATCATATTTGTGAGTCCATTTTCTGTAAAGTCCTATTCAGGGTTACAGGGGGTCTGGAGCCTATAGGCAGGGAACAACCTAGGATGGGTTACCAACCCATCACAGGGTGCACACACACACACACCCTGGACAATTGGGTAACTCCAATTAACCTCAGCATGTTTTTGGACTGTGGGGGGAAAGCAGAGTACCCCAAGGAACCCCCTCGATGACACGGGGAGAACATGCACGAAACTCCACATACAATTTTTATTCTGATTGTTCTTATTGTTATGTAATTCTGCGCAGTGTCCTTATGTGTTTTGAAAGGCGCCTTTAAATAAAATGAATTATTATTGTCACATGGAACCCTGATGGACATTCGAACCCAGGTCCCAGAGGTGTAAGGCAATAGCACTAACCACTGTGCCACGCCTATTCGCCGGTCTAGCTTGAACAATGCTTATGACAACGTTACCAGAACCATGTGACAGGAACTAAAGTAACTGGAACTGTATTGTGGGGACAGGAGACGAAACGGGTTTAAAACTGGATGTAAAAGACGGACTTTCTGATGTTCGCAAAACTGATACAGTGATAATGTCACGCTTAATGGCAACTTAACCACCAAATGCAGATTTGATAGCTGCTCCTTCTAAACACATTCTGGGCTGGACTGGTAGCAGTTCAGACTTTCCTGGTTTACCTCTGAGGCGCCTTTTGTCCTCAGCCTCCTATTAGATATGCATGTTGAATTAAAATATTAAAATAGACTTATAATAAATGTACGGAGTACGACCCTGAAAACCCCTTCCAGGATTACATTTTAAATTATAAAAGAAACTGAAAATGTTTTAAAATAAATGCTTTCTGGGAAAAGTTTTTTAAAAATCTGCATTTCAAAAATGTTATCATCTCGCCCCACCTCCCTCTACTTCGACACTTCTCCCAGAATCCCGCAGGACAAATTGATTCCTGCGGACGTGCTTGAGAAAGCGGGCTGGCTGGTATGTGCGCCTGCCCAAAGCCCGCCCCCCCTCCAGCCCCCATTCCGCCCCCATTCCGCCCGGCCAAGCTTCCACTGGCTTTGCCCGTGACCCCCGCGCGGCCGGTATCAATCACCGGCAATGAGGCCCGGCTCACCGCCCGCCTGCCAGCCCCCGGCCCAAACCCCCGGCACAAACCCCCGGCACGCGCGCGGGGATGTGATTTCAGGGTAATTTTGGAAAGCATATTGTCTAATTTCACCATCTGTCTGCGAGGGGGACATGGCAGCCGGCGCCTCATTTGCCTTCTGCTTCTTTTATTGGGCCGATACGGCGCCGGGTTCTTGGAGCGGGCCGGCGGGCTGGGTGCACAGCCCAGTGGAGCCCGGACTCCCGTCCTGACAGATACGGGCCTGGCTGGGCTGCCGCGGCGGCCAAACTGTCAGCTGCGCGGCCTGCACCCCTCCTTCTCTTCCTCCTCCTCTGCCAAGCGCCTGTGTTTAATGAAGACTGAAGTTCCGGCCTGACCTGGACGTGGGTGGGGGGGGGCAGTCCATCACCCTCCCGCATCTCCCTGCGTCCGCCCCATCGCTCGTTTCCGCTTCCGTCCGGCGGGTCTGTGGGCAGACTCTGGAGTCTGGGGGCTAGGTTTTGCTGGGAGTGTGGGGGGTGAGGGGTTCTCTCGGATTCCCCCCCCCCCCAGCGGCTGGCGTCTGGTCTGGGCACTCCTTGGCACGCACATTAATGCAGAGCAGATTGCTGGAGCACCGCAGTCCTCGTTGTTTGATCTTTCCTCCTCTTGCCATGCTTCCTGGCGAGGGCGCCCCCCCCCTTCCCCCGAACAGCACCCCCCGCCATGCGGTGCGGCCTGGGCCAGCCTGGCACGGCCTCAGTCCACCTGCCAGCTTTCTCCGTCTTCCTCCTCTGCTGCTGGTCTCTCCCCGCTGCGTATTCCTGGAGTTCCTTAACTTAGTAAAGGCTTTGGTCACGCAAATGAACCCATATTCACAGCATAGACGTCCACGTGCCATTAAGAGGCAGCGTCTGTACATTTGGTGTCGTGGCGCCTTTGTTCTGTGTCGGCCAGTACTAGTGATGCTGTTTTTATTTATTAAACTCAAGAGGTGACTCGCAGGTTAACGTCGGAGTATGAGGGATTAACGCTGAGATACCTGGTAACATCCTGACAGTGTTACATCCCTGCAAAAATATGTACACACTCATCATGACGATGTAATATTCATACAATATACTCTCTAACATCCACACGGTGTATTATTCATGCAGAAATGCCCATTACCATCGTAACAGTGGAATATTCACGCAAAAATACACAGAAACATCCTCAGTTTCAAGTTCAACAATGTACTGTTCATGCAAAAACACACAATAATATTCCTGCAGGGTAATATTCATACAAAAAACACGCTAGTATCTTAACAATGTAATATTCATGCAAAAACACACAGTGACATCTCAAGTAGCGTAATTTCCTTATCATGTCAGTCCATCTGAGTCGTATCTAAGCCTGCAGATGTGAATTACAGTAGTCTAACTGGAGTGGGTATGGGGGCAGCCTTACTGGTTCAGTTGTCATACCGCATCAACACATTTTGTGGCCCTTCTATAGGTGTGTAATAAAAGAATAAAACGATGAATCTCTGGTCACCTAGTTTGTCTGAGGTGCGGGATCCCATCAGCGGAGTTATGGAGTCAATCTATTCTGTCTGAAACCACAGCCCCCCACCCGCATCCCTGAAGCCCTAAGCGAGTGCCACAGAACCATTGGTGGTAGTCCGGCAACCGATACCTCTGCATTTGGAACACGCCAGTGATTCGGGGGAGCGGAGATGTTTCAGGGAAAATCCTGTGACCTGCATGTGTTTTCTGGTTCCTTCCATTCTTGGAATTATGGTGCCATAGCTTGCGTCATGTCCCACAGCGATGACACTCGTTTGTAAAATAATCTTTAATAAATCAGAAGCCACAGGTTATTTGTCTCTTTCCAGGAAACATTCGGATGTGCAAATTCAAAAACGCAGGGGTTTTATAGAGCAAAGCTGTCGTTGAAGGTGTTCCCTCGTAATCTGAAACATCTGTACGAAGCATAATAATGGGCTTTCTGCTGCGATTTTCTAATGTGTGTTTGTGTCGGAATAGGAGGGAAATCCCGGGGCTAATTTGATAATAAGGCGCCATTGTGATGTTTAAGCCAAATTTTCACAGTCCTGTCTCTGTTGTAGAGGGAGGACCATATCTCTGTGAATCTTATCGTATCGAGTTTCTCCAACCACGTTAACCACGCCATTTGCGACTAATGGATTATATGAGATTGTTATCCAGTTAATTCGTTTTTTTAAGTTTAAGATGGAGGGTTCGATAGGAGCTGGGAAAGGACCTCATCAGAAAGCGACAGGAACGAGAAGCACAGATCCCGCCTCCGCCCCCCACCAACCCAGGGTCGCGGGGGGTATCCACGAAAATGGAGGCCCAGGCTGCAGTGGGACATGATCTGCTAGCCGTTGCGAAAAATTAAATAAATAAGAATACAAGTGAGCTTGGCTTGGTTCCGTCTGGTCATTTGATCGTAGAGACCTTGAGATACAAAACCACAAAGTGCTTTCAGGTGGGGGCTGGCCGGCGGGTGGAGGGGCTCAGTGAAGAAGCCCGTTCTTAAGGTGGAGGAGACTTCCTGCTGGAAACTTACGGTTTGCGTCGAAGAGCCACCAACAGACTCGGAAAAGCCTGGCTGGAAAAATCGCTTAATACGTTTCTGTTATATCGATTACGTTTCCTTGCCAATAAAGCTGACTGGAAGGAACAAAAAATTATAGGCACTGTAATCATTTTTTGATCATTGCACGGATATGCAGTAATGATTTTGACACAGAGTGAAATGAAAAGCCATAAAAATATGGTTTCTTCGGAGAGAGGGGACGTGGTAGTCATTATGTGACACACACGCACACACACACACATCACCTGCTCAGTTCCAGAGCCGTACAGCGAGCTTCCCGCTCAGGCAGCCATAACCCGGTCAAATTTCCACCCCCAAATATGATGGCAGACGTCCTTTAGCCCGAAGCTGTCCCTGAATAATACCAGGCCGTTATAATGCAATTTACCTTTTCGCTAGTCCACAAAAAAATGGAGGGAAAACGGGGGACCAGCAGAGTGTGGCGAGTCGTCTTCGGCCTCCTGGGCAACATATGGTGGCCTCAGAATTAGTGTGCCGCTTGCCGATTGCCGTTCCGGAGACGGACGGGCTGGCCGTGGCCCCTGAGAGCTCATTAGAGGCCCTTGCGCATAAAGCACGCTTGGAAGCCGCCGTGGGCTGATCGCGCGAGCCGCACCGGTATCCAGGCCGCCTGCAAGATAATAAACAGAATTAGCATAAAATGTCAGCGCTTGGCATCATCCTTCAGCAAAGGGCTTGTCTTCTGCTGTGACATTTTTTTAAGTGTCTTTTAAAAAAAATTGTGAAATCTGGGGGGGGGTTTAAAAAACCAGCTAGTACCAGTCTTGAGAAAACATATTTAGGATGTTCTATTATTGCTATTATTATTATTATTTCTTATTTGCATGCCTTTTTTCTCAAAGAGTGAAGCTCCTTGCTAATTATCGCATTCACCCCTGACTGTGTCACTCCCCCGATCCGCGGGCGATAAGCGGCACGCTTTACGCCATCCCTGCGACAGCCCACAATGCGTATTAGCTGCTCGGTAATTAGCCAGCATTGGGCATTATTCGCACCTGCTAGACTGTAATAGCGCTCTGTTACACAGTGACGCTTTCAATTAACGGGAGCCCCCTAAGCCGCCACCGCCACCAGCCAGGGAGTGCCGCGTCGGCCCTAGCCGAAACTGTATTTGTCATGCGCCGTAAGCCAGCACAATTGCGCCGGAGTCGCACGATAATTGCCGTTTGGTGCCTCTTTACAATAAGAGAAAAAGAATTACTCTAATGGATGTTTGTCATGTCTTTGGAGATTAAAAACACACGTGTTTGTGCTTTCCACCCTCCCCCAGGGATGGTAAATCACGATCTGCTCTCAGAAAGCCACAAGGCAAGTAAAGTGGCGAAGCCGCGGTGATTTTGGTGATTTAGCGAGGGTTCGAGGAGCCGCATTACTGGGCCTGACGGCTCGGGGAAGATAGGCAGACAGTGTTAAGGGGGGAGGACGAGGCTATGACATTATGTCTGTCGGGTTACGGTGTCGGAGTCAAAGTGCGAGTCGCTATTACCGGATCAATACCTCTCAGTTGTTGCACTTATCTCCGGCTTCACGGTTAGCCAGCTCTGCCAGATAGACGCGGGCAGGAAATGCCACTGGCGGAGGAGCTGCACTCTGTCTCCGTTTGTTTAAACGCTGGGAGGCTTTGTCGAACGCACCCCCTCTCGCTCCTCCCATCCCCCCCCAGTCAAGAGTCAGAAGCCAGCTGAAGGCCCTCGTCCTCACCGACGTACCACTAATGCCGCCTTCCCCCACAGGGATTTTGGCCTCCTCCGTCAACAGGGCGCTGTGAGTGTTGCCGTGGCGTCGGGGATGGGTGCGCTCTTGTGCCGGCTCTTTCGCAGCTCCAGCTCTCCCTACCCAGTTGCAGATTGCACGTCAGAGTGGGGGCGGGGTATGACTCCGACGTGACGTACAGATTCGGCAGGATGGGGATGCTGGTGCAGGGTCCCCCCCGCCGACTGTTACAGAGAAACACCAGTTGGCGGAATGAAATGTTTAGCTACTTTCGGGTCCCTCATTAACTTCTGAAGCTAGGGCTAATCCATGCTACGTATACAGCAAAAAAAACGCTAAATTTACTCCTTTTTTTTTTCAAATAAAAAAAAAAAACAACTGGCCTGATCTCTCCATATTCATATTCCTATGCAGGCGTTATCACTTAAAAGGCTTTCTAATTACAACGACAAGACAAAAACTCCTTGGATTCATTCCAGACCCGCTAAATGATAAAATAAGCACAGTCTCTCTCCTTCTTAATCTCCTCAGAGCACCTTGGAGCCTCATCTCCCAAATACATGCGAATGAATGTGAAAATGCCATTTAGAGATGCAGGTGTGACATTTGATAAGAAACTTCTGGATTAAATATGTTCTGCTAATGAGGAACCCAGCCACCCCATCAGGCCAAACTATTGGTTGGATTGTCTGGAAGCCTGATAACATTCCACAAGCGAACATCCAAATTCATTATTAATAAACATCCCCAGTCTCTCTATCACAGGCAAAGTCTGGATTCTTCAGTAGAGTGAGGAATGTTGCTTCTCATTAGGAAAAGCTTTTGGGGATGGGGGGCCAGTTGGCGATCAGTTGATCAAAATGTGCATGCTGAC
>JAODKC010000137.1:11371306-11386431 GCA_026777985.1 Mormyrops attenuatus
CCCCTCCCCTGTCATACTTTAGACTTGTTACTCCTTGGGCTACAGCCTGTCCTCGTGCCAAAAGTGGCAAAATGCCCCGTGCAAATGAACTTGCACATGTGCACGCGCACACACACTGACGCGCACACACTCCAGATCAGCCACATGATGGATCGGGATTCCTCCGTGCCAGGAGGTCAGCGCTGAAGGCCCCCACGGCGGATCACCGTGGGCCGCTGTACCTCCTGAGGACACAGTGCCCTGCAGGGGCAGCAGGAAGCTAGAGCCTGCTGATGCCTCCGACTCGAGCGGCGCCCAGACTGCCAAGGCGTGTCTGTTTGGCGAGCTCGCGTACGCCGCCAGACGTAGCCGTCTCAGGGGGGCGCCGTTGGACTCTGGGAATCTTGCACGCACGTCGTCTCCTGGGACTTATTTACAAAAGTCGGCTCGATCCTTGTGGCATGAATCTGATGTAATCCAAGGAAATCTGTGTACTCAGAGTTCAAGTCAGATATCAGGCCGTGAACCATTAATATGAATAGCGGTATGAAGCAAAACATTACCTCAGGAGATACGAAGCAAGTGATGCAATCTTTATTTATTTCGTCTTTGTGATAGGCTATGGAATGGCTTTTGCATTACTGGACTCATGCATACTGAATAATACATTTCCACTTGAAACAGGTTTATTTTATGGATCGCTGGTAGATCCGGGGGATCTTCTACACATTCCATGGAAGCAGGGAATCATAGTCCCCCCCCCCAAATAAATAGCAGTGATCATGCTGTTAATTGGATTGCGACGACGCATGCGGGTTGCGATCCGCACCTTCCAAAGGTATTCTAACCCTCACCGTCGAAGCTCCGATTGTTTTCCTGCCCCGAATATTTGTTTTCCACATTAAAACGCGGTAAACAGTAACCATCTGGCGTGCCTTATTTATTTATTTATTTATTTTAACTCAGCCGCTGACATGAATGCCGCTCCAGTAGCCAGATTTTCCGGGGAGACGTCTTCTTCCGCACTAGCAGCGAGTTTCACAGGAGACTTTAAAGCGCCAGAGACGGCATTCCGGAACTTTCTCTGCACGATCATTTAGTGGAGGATAGAGGGCTGGGACTTTGAAGGATGATTCTTTTTGCATTGTGTTCAAACCAGCCCCTCATGAGGGGAAAAAGAAGATGAAGTTCATTTGTGTTGTGAAATTTTATTATTATGAGGTGAATTTTATTTTATTTTTAGAGAGTGACACACAAGTGTGAGGGAGGAGGGACTCCTGCATACTGACTCCAGCTAAATGGGGCACTGCAGCTTAAACAACAGCTTAGAAACGGCTAGAGAGCGGCTGGTGGGGCCCAGGCCACCGCCACCCCCTCCGCCCTCGTCAGGCCTCTGCCGTCGCTCTGGTGGCGCATCTCAGTTCCACTCTATTACCCCCGCACGGGCGCTTGGCCTTTTCTGCGGGGAAAAGAGCAATTTCCTGCCGCAGTCTGTTTGATCAAGTGCTAAACCCTCGTGATCAATAGAGAGACAGATGTCGGGTCCAGATGGCCGCGTGGCAATACCTGGGGCAGCAGCGAGCCGTGCCAGGACTGCCGAACGACAGCGAGCGGGGGCAGGCGCCAGGGCCGGGGGGCCGCGCCACCGCGCCCACGCTCCCGCCGGAAACGTAACCAACGCTCAGCGGTATGTGCGCGGGCGGCGGGAATGGCGCCAGACTGGCTGCGGCGAGGTCTCGCGGCACGCCGTGTTTGGAGCGCGGACGCGTCCGGACTCCAGAGCGGGCCGGCGCGACCTTCACGTTCCGCTTCCGGAAAGCGTTTCTGCGGGTTTCTCTCCGGGCTCCCAGCCGTCTCTCACTGCAGCAGCTCGGCATCGCTCTGCCCCTGGAAGTGGGCCAAGTTTCGGTGCCAGAAGGGCCAGGCGGAGGTTTCTAGAAATGGACAGGACATTTCAGGGCCACTGTGTCACGTCCGGGGCCACAATCCATGGCCGTGTGGCACAGTGCTTCTCGTGGACTTGCCCCCCCCCCCCCCAAACTCCTGCAGCAGCCTTGGGGGACTGTGGGGGGGTGCTAGGGGGGTGTGATACAGGCCAGCGGGCAGCAGCTTCGGGGGCCACGTGGGACCTGCCTGTCAAGCAGTCATCCCCGTCCCATTACCATCACCGGTCAGAAAGGGTTAGTGCCTCCCCTTCCCCCAGACTAGAAGACTCGGTAAACAACGTCAATTTCCACAATGAGACATGAAGACAAACAGGAAGCTACTGAAGGCCATTGAGGAGGAGGCTTGTATGATTTGGCAGGAGTGAGCCCGTGGCCGATCTCGATGGGACATTTCATCGGGCTCTTCCATGCGTCTGCTTGACGTGTAGAGGGAGCCGTACTCTGCTTACTCTTCTGTTTACCCCGTTTATCCTGTGTATTTACCCTGTTTTGTCCTCTCTCCTGGCTGGTGCACACAGCCTCGAACAGGTACGATTTGGCTCCGTGAACCTCTCTCCTGATTTTCCCATTGATTGATGACGATGATTAAAATGACAATTGCTGTTTATATTTTGACGTGAAGATGGAAGATAATATGGAAGACAAATAGCCGTGAATTAAGATTCGGTTGTTATTACCAAAACTGTCATTAGCATCCTGTGATTTTAAAGGAAGAGTAGAGAAAAATGACAGATCAGTGCAACGTGTGAAAATCTAATGAAATGTGCAGCTATATTAGACATCTTCCTTAGGCAACACACTGTAAGCATATGACCTATATTTCAGTTATATACAATGTAATGATTCCCGGTGGTTTTACTGCTTTGAATATTGCCAGTAATCTTAAAACGCAAATTCCTGCCGAGGTGCATTAGGTAAAATTCAAACAGATAACTGAATATGTGACAATTCGAAGAAGACTTTGGTAGCAATGTAATTTCTGCATTTAATGTACATGTCTCTGAAACGCCCTTAAAAATCGCAGCATATTAATTCTCATTTCATGCTTTTTTAACTCTATGCTCTGTCTAAAACAGAGAATTGCCAATATCATTTTCAATATGATATGAAAAGAGCTTTTTATGCCTCTCGAGAATTGCTGAAGGAATGACATCTAATTATATAGGAAGTGTCTCATTTTCAAATATTATTAATCATTAGCCATATCAGATTACAGCCAGTAAGTGGTATAATTTTTAAATCGTGTTTTTTCTGATACTAAGGAAATTTTAATGTGGGTTGTGCTTGTTACAGTTTTCATGGATTTATGACCCCTGGTGGGGCCCCATAACTACGGCAGACACAGCTACACTCCTTTGGCATTCATGCATTCTGACTGGGGTCCTGTCTGCCCAAGGCCAGCCTCGAGCTTTTGACACTGGGAATCATCTGCGAAACGCTTGATGCTAAAATTAGTTCTCATACACACATGCGCACACTCGGCGGGGCCTGGGTGACCCCACGTCGGCAGGGCCTAGGGAGGTAACAGGCAAAGCGTCCATAAGCAAATAGAGGTAAATTCATAGGGTGAATCGCAGGTGGCCTGCAAGCTGTACTTTTGGCTGCTGGACGGTGACGATGAAAAGCGGGTGAACACGGATATCAAGACAGTTCTGAAAACTGCAGGTAAAGGAATCTCTGAGCTTGAGAGGACAGGCAGGTGTAATGGATGGCTACGGTTATGGCCAACAAACGTTCCTCGGGATGTTATCTGCCCGATTTCTCACCGATGTCCGCTCTGCTTGGGTCTCGCAGAACTTCGTCTGGAACTTCTGGGTCTTATCCACGGCTCTGTGTGAGCAGGTGGCCCTGTCATGTCACCTAAGCAGGAGAAGAGTGCCATCTAGTGGCTAACAGAGGAATGGGCTTAGCTGGTCCAGGCTGTGAGCAGTTGGGGGGGGGCTTGTTTGTCAGTGTCCCACACCCACATTCCACATGGGCACTTTGATGTCACCAGGTGCCTCTGAGTCCAGTGGGCTCTCCACTTGAATCGCGTGCCTCATGTCTCTGGGAAGTTTAGCTATTCAGCTATTTTCTTCTTTCCTCTTTCATGTGACGCCTCAAGACGCATTTTTCTTCTCAACTCCACCGAGTCAGACGCCACGCAAACATTTGTGGTGATTCTGGGGGAGGGAAAATCTTGTTTAATTTCCTCATTGTTTTCGAGATGCTCATTACCGTTTGAAAATGCTTCTGGGGGAGGGACTTTACAATCGACCCCTTTTCACTAGCAGCTTGTAGTTAAAAGTCAGATAATTAGAATTATTGTCTGTTATTTTATGAATGATCTATAATTAATAACATCTCTGGCTTAAAATACAAACATTCACCTTTTAATAAACACATGTGTTAAATTATTTTACTGACTATGCAGAAGATTCAATTTATTTGTTTCAACAGTAACATGATTTTGACATGATTTATTTTTGACTTCTATCAAAAAGCATGAGCAGAAAAAAATGTTACTTACATTATAACTGTGAGGAAAAACCAGGACAAATAACATGAAATAAGCCAACATATAAAAACTGCATTTGAACATATGGAATGTTATCTTTGACGACGTCCTGGAGAACAGAAGCGATGCTGGGAATACGGACCCCTGGCTGGAATTCAAGAAAGTTTCAAGTGGCCACGAAATGACAAATCGGGCCCGCGATGGGCCAGGACGCTGGGCCGTTAGTCATCTGTCATCGGCGATGGGCTACACCTGGCGTTTCAAAGCCCTGCTTGTGCGGCTCTCGTCCTGCGCATCAAAACGGGCACCGTTCCTCCTCAGGGAGCGGCTGTCTTCGCGGTGACTGTCCTAGATGGGTGAGGCGAGGTGCCTCCGTGAGATTCAGAGGACACCCCCCCAGCAAGCACACCCATGTCTGTACTAGGACGTGCCCCCCCCCCAGTACGGAGGACGTCAATGGGGAAAAATATAGCTTATGATACATATAAAATATGCAACTACCAAACAGTTATGGGCTGCCGTTGTTTTCGCGTTTTTAGCAGCCCTGGGGCACATGGAACCACTAACCACCCTGGTCTGGCAGATTCTTCCACTGCATAATACAGTCCACGTGAATATTTCGGCAAGGCGCTTCCCTGTTTCTGGGGGGGGGTGCGTCGGCGAGGGAAGAGGGGTTCCAGAAACCACGTGGGCTTACTGGCCCAGACAGATGGGCGAGCAGGGGGGCCCGCGAGCTTAACTGTCCGTTTAACGTGGAGTCGGTGAAGAGTTTGTGCGGTTTACATAAAACATTTGAATACCTGTCTCCAGGCCAGATTAATTATCTGCACCCTTCTGTTCCTCACGTTGCTCTGTTGTCTCCCAGCCTTGCAAGGGATGGGGGGTTGGGGGGGGGGCTGTTTCTGTTTTCATTAAGATACAGCAATGGTGAATGTGTGTGTCGGTGTCTTCGAGGCAAACAAGTGGGGAAATGGTCGTCTGGGTTGGCTTCTTGTGAAATCTCTCACATTCAGCATCGGGTGGGTGTGTGGGGGGGGGCAGGTTTTACTTAATGGTAGATGTTCTTCTTGATGCAGAGCGGCCCCCGTGATGCCGTTTCTTGCCTCTTAACGCCGAGCGTCTAAGGGAGAGAGAAAAAATCATTAATCAAAGCAAAGGGACGTTTTAGCGGTGCCGGCCGCTGCGGATTGGCCAATGGCGTATCGGCATGGCGGGGGGGGGCGGTAGTGTTTAATTATCTGGACTAAGTACAGGATGCCGTCCTGATTGTTTTAATGAAGCAGCCGGCCTATTGTCTCTGCCTAATTCCCCTATTGTTTTAGGAATATGTCAGAGGTCTTTATGCTTTTATCAGGTGTTCTGCAGGAGGACGCACACAATGGCCCACGTCGCCACGGCGATGGCCGCCTTACAAAGGGGCCCCGCTCATGCGCCAAGAAGCCAGCTCCTCCAGTACCAGACTGAGCCGGTAAAAGACTCAAAGCAGGATCTCCGGAAATGAACGGCGTTGGGGTTCAGCCCAAATGTGTCCGCTAGACCTAGATGCATTAGCGTGGGATACACACAACGTGGAGTTTATTAATATTGTGATGCTACGCATTAGCACCTCAGTGACAGCCGGTATGGAAATCTGCCGGGGGTGGGGGACCCTGAATCTAGGCCACCCTTGGAGCCGGGGTGCTCAGGGCCGATTCCCAGCCAGCTGGGGCAGCTGGGACGCCAAAGCAGGAGCAGACTGAACTCGAAATCAGAGGGTAGTAAACAGAGGCGGCAAATTCAGGTCCAGAAAGTAAAAATCCAGACCAGGATTTTGTTTCAACCAACCACTTGAGTACTATTTGACTGTGACTCTTTATGCTCAGCTGGTTGGTTGAAACAAAATCCTGTCCTGGATTTTTACTTTTTGGACCTGAAATTGCCACCTCTGGTAGTAAATCGTGGAGGAGAAGCTCACTGTGGTATAAAGGCTGCATGAGACATTGCAAACATTCCCAGACTGGTTAGGAATGGCTTTCCGATCCCAGAGAGGAGCCTTTGGGAAGTGGCGAGGTTTCAAATCCCTCAGGACAACTGGGGATATGAGAAGGACAGAGACCGGCCTGCCTGCCCGCCCATGTGACTGTGAGATTGGGCGGGGGGTGGGACCGTCGCAGGGGAGGGGCGAGATCATTGGGCAAGCAGTTAATTGAGTATTAACCATTTAGTATATTAGCCCTTATTTGGGAGGAGAGAGAGGGAGCAGAAGTTAGGGCCTCATAGTTTTTGCGTGGGTGTCTGGCCGGTGTTTTCCCAGAGGGACAGTGGTGTGTCCCAACATGGCCTCCAGGCCCTGGGCCTAGTGGATCTGTTCACATTCCCAGCAGCTGTTAATCCATCAGCAATGTTCTCCTGGTCTCCATCAGTCCATTTCATGCTCATTGCCTGTTTCTCTGCTCCGTGTGAACTGTCTGCGGCTGAACTTGTGCTTGCTGAGGCTTACAACTTTCCCCATGACCCACTGCAATCTGCGCTCCGGCTGTCGGTGCCAGTCTGTGTTTATTTAACTTATAAGACACTCTAAGTGCTTCTGCAGACAGTGTGCCATGTGACAGACTCACGACTGGGAATTGAATAGACCTGTATGCGTATGCTTGGGGGGAGGTCCTGGCCCTTTAAATCACCTCACTTCCTGTCTATAAGGCCTTCCCCACAAAACCAGATGCAGAGGTGTCACCTTCTGACACCACCCTCTCTGATACACGCCCCACAGACTGGATGCAGCTTTAGCTCCATAAATTATTGGTATAGGTGCATCTTTGGGGAAAAAACTGGTAACAATCCAAATATGTAGCTGCCTTGTGGGATAAAATAATAAATAAATGTAAATAGAAAGTTGCGTTCAATTTGTGACAAAAAATGCACTCGGGAAGTTATGACGGTATAGCTGTGGGTAGCACAGATACAGATAATTCTGAGACAGCTAACAGCTTTGGTGCAGAAATTAATATTACTTTAATATTACTAAGTTATGATTCATTTTCCCTAGAAATTAGCATTATCGGATTCTGGCACTTTTATGCATGTGGATTGAACAAAAACCTCAATACACTCAATTATCTGAGTTTATATTTTGCTCAGATAGCAAACCTATAGTATTTAGCTTTCTCTTAAAGTTGGTAACTTTCCTTTGTGCCTGAATGTATGGATCTTGCTCTCTTTTCTGTTGCCTGAAGCCTAGCTCTTTCCATCATGCGGAAACACCGCAGGACCCCATCCGTCCCGGGGCCCAGCAGGGCTGTTTGCGAATCTCAGAAAGCTAACAGGGCCGTTTAATTAATTGTCCAGCTTTTCTCTAAGACAATGTCCTAATTCTGCCATTTAGCATGTGGGTGTATCATAGTTTGTTGTTATCTCGCCAGCCAGATTTCTGTAAATAGTCACATTAAAAACTTTAATCTCTTCAGTGGAAATGAAGTGCAGTTGAAAAGCCTGTCATGTCCAGAGATAAATATTATCTGAGTGGAAGCTTTTCCTGCGCGGTGGAAACATCCGGAAGACTCCGCCAGAATGCTTAATCCAAAACAATGCAATTTAATCATTTGAGGCTCGTCCCAGGTGTCCTATTCATGCCATATTTCCTACTGCTCAGGTCAGCCCGCAAAAGTTTGAATTTGGGACGTGAAATTTAGCGTGGCATTCTGAGTCACGTGACTGAACACAGCCAATCAAACCATTTTTGCATTCATACAGTATGTATTATAGATATATATTTATCCATGTACGCATCCATCTTCCAACCACTCCTCAGGCATTGGATTACAGAAACCAGGAAGCACAGGGCATAAAGCAGGAGAGACTCGGAATGTCAGTCCGTCGCCAAGCACTCACATGCCTGGCACACACTCTGGACAATAAGAGATGACGATTCACCCAATAGTCTTCAGACTGAGATAACTCTGTACGACACCGAGAGAAGATGCAAAACCAATCAAACAGCACACAGAAATTCAAACCCCCTACCCTGGAGGCGTGGGCAAACATGCAGGCCTCCGCCGCATCTTCTGCTGCATTTGGTGTGATGCAGTATATGCAGTTGACACAAAGTAAACATTTGAAGGGTGTGACTTTTTGTTGCATCAGCCTCCATCTCCAACTTGTACCTGGGCATTCATTGGAAACTTAGCCTTGCTGCACTTACGCCTAGTCAATTCCTTGACAGTACATATGTTTGTAATGTGCTGTTTGTCTGACTTGTACGTTGCTTTGGGCAAAAGCATCTGCTAAATAAAAATAAATGTAAATCTTAATTTTGTGTTTTGGTTTTCAGTTTGTGCTGCATGCCTGCAGACCACGGCACCCAGTGTCAGACTTCCACTCCCAGTATGCATCCTCATTAGGCCTTTGTGGCATAATTACCTCTGCAGTGCATGAAATCCCAACAAGGGCCAAGTCAGCCGCACAGCAGGGGGAAAGAAGAACTGACTCATTTTACTGTAACACGGCAACGGTTCAGACGAAAGGAAAAAAACAGCTGAAATGTGACCTTCGGTATCCGGACCATTTCTCGGTTCATGATATGATCTGCGTTGAGTGATATAAGCCTTGTGTTTCCCCGCTACATACAGACTGTGCCCAGAGAACGTGGGGTCCACCTACTGGCAGGGCCGCCCACCTGCTGCGATTCTGTCTTTCCAGGGTCAGGCTTCTCTAGGTCTTACCAGGGTTCGCTGGAATCATTTCATGGTTTATTTCATATTGAGTGGCTTTCATGCCCAGCTGGGTAGAAGGGGAGTAAACATGTTTCATCAATCTATACCCCTCCACATTTCAGTCTCCAGAGTGCCCCCTATATACGCCCGTTGACCTCCCTGTTCCCTGCTGCATTATTTTCAGGGACTTGGAAGAGGTCAAGGGAGGAAAAGTGTTTTTTAAGAAAATATCCCTTTGCAATGCTTCAGGAAAGCTAGAGATATAATTGTGCAACATTTATTTTTTTTAATCTGTGTTATATTATTCTGTTTTAATGTTCACAAAGAAAGTACATCAGGTGATATTGCACATAGACAAGTGAATGTGTAACCATCTTTTGATGAATACATTTTAAACATGGTTAACATGGTTTAAATCGCACCTTGTCGAGCTAACACAGAAAAGCGTAATCACAGAAAAGATGGGGTAGTTACTCAAGAGACTGGAGGGAACATGAGCCGGCTAACCCTTAGACCTCAAAGGGTGAAGCTGTGACACTCAGTCTCAAAACAGTAAATAGAGACAGCTGTGTCTGGCGGGGGAACCCTGTGCCTGTGATTGGAAGGCCACTGGTTTGAATCCCATGATCAACAAAATGGTTTCACTTATGGGTCTCTGAGCAAGGCTCTGAACCACCGATTTCTCCTGTCTGATCCTGCTTTCTCAAAATAACATCAGAGTGTCCCTGCCACCTGCCCTGTGCTTCCTGTCTAGCAGAGATCTCAAAGTACCAGCCCATGGTAAACAATAAAAGTGTCTGCTAAAAAAAAATGTGCATTTTGCATGGGCTCCAGCACTTACAGGTCCTAACGGGATGCAGGCATGTGTAGGGGGCACTAACGTTTCATCATTTCCCTCCTGCAGGGGGACAGCTATGGTGCACCACCACCAGGAACATAGCGGAGGGCGAAGAGCTGGTGGCGTTCGCCGTGGACTTCGACTCGCGCCTGCAGGCCTTTGGCCACATGTCGCTGTCGGAGGGGATGTACCCGGCGCGGCTGCTCGACAGCATCCAGCTGCTCCCCCAGCAAGCCGCCATGGCCTCCATCCTGCCCACTGCCATCGTCAACAGTGAGCATTGCTGTCGGCACCCTGTCACTCCAGCACATTTCCGCTGATGGGTTTCAGTAGAGGATCCCACCTGCTTCCCAGAATTCCAGGGGCATATACAGAGGCGGGGCCCCAGCTGATTGGCGCCCAGAGTGGCCCCTCCCCAGTCACTCAACGATTCACTACATATCGTTAGTTAAAGATAATGTTGCCTGTTCTGTATCGAGTATGGTTCTGCTAATGCCCCCCCACATTAAAAAAATCTTAGGATCACCCCTGTGGAATGCTGGAACAGCAGTTAAAGGTTCGTATTAAGGGTTATGATGGATTAAAGAAAAAGGGATATTTGGGAAAGTAATATGACTCAAGTATTTGTATGAGTTGTCAGATTTTACACATGCATAAAGTATCAGGTATACACTAGTCCTCAGATGAAGGTTAACGAGTTATTAATGAGTGCTGAGTGCCTTGTCAGTGTAAGTAATATCGATGTCCAGATGTGCGTGATGTCAACATCACATCTGCAAACCCGGATAGAGCAGGACTGGCATGCCAACTGTCAAATGAAGGGGGAATCTGGGTTCACCTTCTAGTCTCTGTCCTTGATCCGTAGAGCTCTACATGCTCTTGTTCCTTACCCGGCTTCTGCAACCCCCCCTCCCCAGAGGACATCTTCCCCTGCAAGGCGTGTGGCATCTGGTTCCGGAGCGAACGAAACCTGCAGGCTCACCTTATGTACTACTGCAGCGGGAGGCAGCGGGAGCCCGAGCCGGCGGCAGACGAGAGCGAGGCCAGCCCTCGCCAGAGCCCCAGTGTCTGCCCTTTCCCACAGTGCAACAAGAGCTTCTCTGGCCCCCGGGCCCTGGAGATGCACCTGGCGACGCACAACAGTGAGTAGGCTGGCACACATCCTCTATCACACAGAGGTTTAGCTGAATCATTTAGGGCAATAGGAGTCATCCATCCATCCATCAGTCGAGTTTCCAGCTGCTTATTGTGGGTCGTGGCAAGCCTGGAGAATATCCCAGGAAGCACAGGGCCCAAGGCAGTCCAATAGAAACAAGCCACACCAACATCATTAGCCAATCCCAGATGAGAGAGGGCGGGAGCAGCAGCATGAGACAAACAACACAGCAGGTGGCGATGTGGCTAGAACAGCAAGGCTGGGTGAAGCCCTTGGCCCGGTACACCTTGGGTTCAATTCCTGTTCTGAGCATGCTGAGGAGAAGGATGTAATTCTGGTGTTTAGCACAGTATGGGCAGCTGAAGGTGGGCTCTTTGATCATCGCTCCTACGGACATTAAGGAGAGATGTGAGCAGAGGAATCTGAGCCCTTTTTTCATCTTTTTCACAGGTGTCAAGGTAGAGGAGACCCTCCCCCCTGGCAGCAGCTTGAAATGCACCATCTGTAGCTACACGGCCGACTCTCTCATCACATTCCAGCATCACATCCTCTCCCACCTGTCGCAGGCGGCCTTCCGGTGCAGCCACTGCCACGTGGGCTTCCAGAGTCACCGGGAACTCGCACAGCACCAAGACTTGCATGGGCATGGCGGCAAGCTTCGGCGCGAGAGTGATGGTGAGCACTCCCCAAGGGCTGGCGAGGACGGCCCACAGCAGGCCAGGGCCGAGCTGCTTGGCAGGAAGGACCTTCTGCAGAGCCCCAAGGGCACCCAGGGTAAGGAGATCCACTCCGACGCCGAGCCGGAAAAGCCTGAGAAGAAGCCGGCGCCATCAGCCCAGAAGGGCGACTCCCATCTGGGCAGCAAGGCCAGCTTTTCCTACACCAGGATCAAATCGGAGCCCTCCAGCCCCCGTCTTGCTTCCTCGCCAGTCCAGCATAGCATGGGGCCTACATTTCCCATGGGCCCCTTTCTGTCCCAGTTTCCCTTTTCCCAGGACATTTCTGTAGTTCCTCAAGCCTCAGAGATCCTGGCGAAGATGTCAGAGTTGGTGCACCGCCGGTTGAGGCACGGTGGGAACAGTTACCCACCAGTGATCTACAGCCCACTGATGCCAAAGGGCGCCACCTGCTTCGAGTGCAACATCACATTCAACAACCTGGACAACTACCTGGTCCACAAGAAACACTACTGCAACAGCCGCTGGCAGCACGTGGCCAAGTCGCCGGACTTTACTGGTGTGACCGACAAGGCAGCGGAGGCCACAAGCCCAAACGCAGGGCATGGATCTGTTGGGATGCTGGCGCCATGCCTCCCAGCGGATGTGGACAGTCACCTGGTGCCATCGGCCTGCCTGAACTCCTCCGTCTTGGACATCATGGGCGCAGGAGGCAAGGCACCTGACAAGGACCTCGGAGGGCAGGACAAAAGCACCGCCACACCCGCTGGTGCAGAAGAGAGGCTAAACGGCAAGCAGGTGGATGGAAAGAGCCCCAACGCTTCCCTGGTGGAGAATGACAATGACCCAAACAAGACGACCTGCGAGGCATGCAACATCACCTTTAGCCGACATGAGACCTACATGGTCCACAAGCAGTATTACTGTGCCACACGTCACGACCCGCCTGTGAAGCGCATGTCGACTAACAAGGTGCCTGCCATGCAGCGGACGATGCGGACACGCAAGCGCAGGAAGATGTATGAGATGTGCCTCCCTGATCAAGAGCAGAGGCCCCCCCTGGGCCAGCCGGGTTTCCTGGGAATGCCCACCCTAGGGAGCCCCTGCACCTCCCAGGAAGCGGTGGAGACGCTGGCCGACCGTTTCCACCCAAGGTGCGACATGTTCCCAGGATTGGTCCCAAAACACTTAGAAGCTTCGCTAACGGTCTCAAAGTCGATCTTGGGCCCCAAATGCAACACAATGGACCCACAAGAGATTGATGCCCCTATCGACCTCAGCAAAAAGTGCTCGCCACACGCCGACAAGCCGTGCGGCTCACCTCGGCGGCTCCTCGATTACCACGAGTGCACTGTGTGCAAGATAAGCTTCAATAAAGTGGAGAACTACCTGGCGCATAAACAGAACTTCTGCCCCGTGACCGCAGCCCAGCATGGTGACATCAGGGGCCTGGACCAGGCCATGTTCCCCGACGTCAAAACCGAAGGCAATAACCCAGACGACATCTTCGACAAGAGTCAGACGAAATGCGACAAAAACGGCAGCGCCAAGCTGATGGCGCAGAACGGCGGCATGTTCTCCTCCCATCTAGGTTCCCTGCCAGGGCTCAAGGCCTTCAGCGAGGCCCAGCTCATGCCGGCCAAGGAGGAGAACAAGAATCTCTTTCTGCCCCATTGCCTTTATCCTGGAGCAATAAAGAAGGTAAAGGGTGGTGAGCAGATATCCCCATATTATGGGATAAAGCCCACCGATTATATCGGAGGAGGCCTCGTCGTGCAGGGAAGTGAGGCAAGTGAGCTGGAACAGGGCACAAACGGAGGCTCCGAGCCAGGGAAAGTCCAGCCGGCACCAAATGGCTGCCCCCATCCTGGCAAAGACTCTTTACCCTTACTGCCCAAAAACCGGGGCATGGTGATAGTTAATGGCGGGCACAAACCAGACGAGAGGTCCACGGCTGGGCCCCCGCAGCAGGACAACCATCCCCACTCACAGCCTCCAGACGGTCACCCCTCGCCCACGTGGGGGTCGGAGAACCCCGCCGACTCCAACGAGAATGTGTCGCCGTCAACCAAGTCGCCGACGGAGGAGGCCGCGCCCCCTATCACAAAAGGTGTCAACGGCTCAACACAGGCAGCCGGCGGCGGGAAATACTGCCGCCTCTGTGACATCCAGTTCAACAACCTGTCAAACTTTATAACCCACAAGAAGTTCTACTGCTCGTCGCACGCGGCCGAGCATGTGAAGTGATGTCCCCACCCCACCTCCCACCCCCTTGGTACGCCAGTGCGTCTGGAATCGTGCGTCGCGCCCTTATGCGCTGCTTGTGGACAATCAAGAGAAGCATCTTCTTTTCATCATTTAAAGACTCGAACGCAGATCATTGGTTTTAAAAAAGAAAAAAAAAACGCAACAAAAAATTGTGTAATATTGGTGCCACTTTCACATTTATTTATTTTACGATCAGTATTAATAGGAGTAGTGATCTTAATTTAAATGAAAATGAAATTTATATCAGAGTCGTTTGTAATGTTATTGTATAGTCATTCTTGTGCAGCACACATTGTTTACACTGTAATGTAGGATCAACACACCACCATAGACGCCGACTACATTGGGAACTTGTGTTTAGGCACCCGAGTCCGTGAGCGTTTTAGCGAATGCCTGAAGCTCATTTGCATACAGGATCCTTGAAGCTTCCACCCCGGATCAGCACTGTGGGGATAACCAGGGGTTAATCCCAAGCTTCTCACTCGGGCATGCGCCGCCAGCTTCGCGTACGTACGTAGCCGTTAGTCCTCGTCTTTATTTTCCCCCCCCTTTTCGACTCGGAATTGGATGTTTCCATGAGGATGGCAGCGTTCCTGTATAGTACTCGTGTTTCCGTTTGCTGACACACCATCCATCTCTCTTTATAACACTCTGCTCTTTTGACGCAATACTTTGTAAAGGAAGTAAAGTTACTGGAGACAGTATTAAGACAGGATGACTCTTCAGATTTTGTTTGTATCCCATTGGGAGAGGTGGGGGTGAAATCATAAAATAATGAAATCTATTGATGTTGATGAATGAGATGGGCGGGTGGGGTTTGGGAAACACTGGGCTCACATGACCATTCCAAGGGAGAAAAAAAAAGTATTTCTTAAAAAAATGTTGTTGCTATGCATGTATATGGATGGAATAAAATTCCAGAACTGTTGAAAATTTTATTTTGATGTGGTGTCATAATTAAACTTCAATCCTCAGGATAACTCGGTGTTGAGTCTTTTCTTCTATCCCCCATCCGTCCGGGGGGGGGGGGGGCGGCGCCCCCCCCCCCCCCCCCAGGCGCGCGGGGGGGGGGGGGG
>JAODKC010000137.1:11393325-11427965 GCA_026777985.1 Mormyrops attenuatus
TACATACATACATACATACATACATACATACATACATACATACATACATACATACATACATACATACATACATACATTTATGTACACACATAAATACAGAAACTGAATCATTTTCCAACAAAAAACAAGGACGGATTGTAGTCGACGATGGTTACATTATCATTACTGCACGTAAGGCTTCCAGTTAACATGGCAGTTTCCTGACATGACCAGTGTGTGTCAGTCAAGTACTGCTTTCAGAGTACAGCATGTGAAAAAAAAGGGGGCGGGATCAAGTCTGCCAATCATTCTCTCCAGGACTGCTCTGACCAATAGGCTGCACAGGAACTTTCACCCAAGTCTGCATTGATTAAATTCCATCGGTTCCCCACAGCTACCCGCCATGATTACTGACAGACTAAATGGCATCGACATTATAAACATGCTGAGCTATTTCCACATTGATTTTGGATCAAACGCAAACGCCTCTGAAGTTTGATATAATGTGCCTTTTGTCCTGTGATAGCTAAATACCAGAGGACTCAGCACAGTGTGACTCATCACTGTAAACTGTGATTTTTGGTCCTCATCGGCTCAGCCGAAGGCTTACCTAAAAATACAACCCCCCCCATGCAGAGTCAGAAGATCACAGCTAGCTAGCTGGTTAGTAAAACATGTAGCTTCAGTATCTCCTGCATAAGGAATGTGTTTAATTAACATTTAGCGTGGTTTCTATTTGTGGCCTAAAGGGCCCCTCCAAATGTTAGGGGCCCATGCAAATGCAAGGTGTGAGTGGTGGTAAACAGCCCCCCAAGACATTAGTAGTAATTCACCGAAACAAAATGACATATGCATAATCTTAAATAAAACAAAACAAAACACAAAAATGTAACCCTTGAACCTTTAACATAACATCACACTACTTATTGATTTTTTTATTGCCCCCCGTTTGACAGACCGGATATATATACAGACGCTCCTCTACTTACGAACTTCCAGACATACGAACGAAGAGGACTGCAAGTCCAAATTGTGTTCCTTGGGCTCCCATTTCCTGTCCGCAACATCAATTTTTTTTTCTGTGCGCCGATTCCGCCTAGTACGACTTCTGGCCGCTACTCCCGCCGTGCCAGCAGCGTAGCGTGTGTACTCCCAGCATCCTAGTTCTTTGTACTTGCGTATACCTTTAAAATGATGTTGAATAACGACTTACGAACATTTCAAGTTACGAACGGCCATTCGGAACGTAACTTGTTCATAAGTAGAGGAGCGTCTGTACATTAATCAGTAAAATTAATTTTAACCATAATGAAAATGCATATTCTCCTACATACCTGCATATTTTTGGCATGAAGTTAAAGTGCTGCGCCCTAAGACTGACATAATTATCCCTGCATACTCTCAAGGTACAGCGGGATCCTTGATAATTTTGGAAAAAACAAACTTCTGTGGGAAGCCCCACCTATCTCCAATGGGTGACTAAGAGGCACCGATTTCAGCCCTGAGGTTCACAACCCAGACAAAAAATCCTGCACAGTGGTGGCCTGATGCTGGCTCAGGGCCAGTCAATCGCAGAGGCTCTCAGACTCTTGATCTACCTCAACATTGGCTGATTGATCTATTCTCCATTCCCATAATTTGCAAACATTTCTGCAGTGAAATTAGCCGCTGAACTTCAGTGAACTTACCAGCAAGGCCCTATCCTCCATTTTAACCCCAGGTGACAAAGAGAATGCCAGCAAAGTCAACATTAGCTACATTAATGATGATACGGTTTAACAAATATGGCAGCATATTTCCACACACAGGAACATAACGTTCAATCATAGTTTATTAAGACAGGAGTCGTCTACATTTTTCTGTCGCTCATATAAATCGAAGGGCCGCTTGAGCGGGCTTTGGGAAAGAAGAACGGTGATAGGCGTATGAATGATTCATGCAAAGTAACGAGTAAATGGACGTTAAAAACGATCAGCCGGAAGCTAGATCCCTGCCGTGCGGGCCTCAAGATCCTAAACGCTTCACACTATTCAATATCCCTTTGCGAGACTGATCATCTTGCTAAGGTAATGTTTATAGGTGTCAGGCATTGGTGTCACGACCCAATGTTCGTCTCACCAGTGTTAAGTGACAATCACAAATGACGGTCACACACCCTTACCCGCAGCAATATAATTGGCAAAAATATACAGCTACAGTAAAGGTAAGAGGCAGTCTTCCCACTGAGTGACGGAGGCACAGCAATTCTCCAAGTCCTGACCCTCTACCCCCCCTCCCTCAGCATCAAGGGAATAGGGACCCTGTCAGTTGATTTAGGAGGGGGTCAGGCAGATGAGACAGCACCCCCCCACCCCCACTTCATTCCTCCACAGTGACATATACTGTCGACCGGGGCTTACGTGCCTGTCAGCACGGCCCCATCCCCCCCAGCTCTGCCCCGCCCCTCTGTGGGAGCTGTGTGTTGAGGGAGAGACCTTTGATGGGATTAACTTGCCTTCCCAGATAAGGGAGGGAAATAAGAATAATTAGAATGAGAAATAAAATAAAAATAAAAAACAAACGGTGACAGGGGACAGTCTAGAAGGCAGCTGCTATTAAGACACTTCAGGCATGCAGCGCTCCTTATGTAACACGGCGGTGTAAATGCACACTGGCCCTGACGTTCTTCTGCCCTCTGAGTCGTCAACACACTACAGGTCTCTGATGGCTGATTTAAAGGGCCGGGGTGACGAGTCCAGGCCGATAACATGGGGAAATCTCTCTGTTCTATACATCTGGAACAATCTGCGGCTCTGGTACAGTGGGCCAGGAAATGCCTTCTAGCTCCCCCTAAACCGTTGATGTCACTGCCCCCCACCCTGCCGAACACTTTCAAGTTTATGCGAAATATTGAAATATTCTCAGGAGACATGGGCGACTCATTTCGCAGGATATTACGGAGCTAATTTCTTTGTGAGCCGCGGTTAATGGAAAGCCCTTTGAAGTGTAAATGGCGCAGCCCGCGTTGCCGCCCGATATGCTCCCCTTAACCGTCCTCAGGTAGCTCCGCCATTCTGATTGGTCAGGCTTTATCGGCACATCCAAATTGGACGACAGAAAGGGGGGAAACCGTACCTGCATTTCTTCAACGTTCTGATTATGTCGGATGTATTGCTTGCGGACAAATTTGAAAAACTTCACTGCATTTCCACAAGTTTTGTATTAGTCTCACATTTGCTCAGGCAGCAATTTCCAAACCTCACCGGGGGGGGCAACCAAACAGCGTCTGCACGTTTGGTTGCACCTAACCCTGTAAAATGGCCTCCAAACCGCTTCCTGTCAAGGAAAAATCTCAAGCAACCGTCAGAACTAATGCCTTCCATGAGATTTATAAGTTGAACTGAAAGCATCCAGCAGTTTAATTCAAACATAAATCTTTCAGTTAAAAGGATCCTTATAAACACGAACAAAATGGTGAACAATGACTCATCAGATCATGTGACTTGTTCCCATTGCTCAGGAGCCGCTACGTGCTCCTCCCACCAGCTTGGCGTCTTTCTGCATCAGCCCTGACTGCCATAAATCCCAGCTTTGTGAAGCTGACAATAGGTTTCAATTAGCCTCTTTGCTAACCTGCTAGCTGCCTCGAGTTTGCTTTGCAAAATCATATATCAAAGCACCGGCTGTCCGAACTCGCTTACACGTAGCTCCATTTTATTGTGACTCGGCTACATCAACATCAAAAACTTTTTTCACGTCTTCTCTTACTTTGTCCAGCCCTTGTATCTATTCGAGTTAAACGCCAACTAAACAAACTTGATCCTCGACCCCATGATTACCAGAATCAGGTGAAGTGTGTATGTAGGGTAATTACAGGTAGGATTTGGAACCACTGAGCTTTAAGAAGAAAAACAAAGGTGACATTCACCACTCCACCCAATCAGGAAGCGCAATAATAGGTCAGCATCTCAACACATAGCACCACCACCAGGTCAGGAGGGGTAAAAACCTGCATGCACCGCCACCTGTGTTACGGTCAGTCACTTTGGCCTCTGCTCTAGGCCACGCAGAAACACACTCGATACTCAGCTCAGTCTGCACATGGGCTATTTTTTTCTTCAGAAGTGCCCATTTTTAGCAACAGAGCGAGAAACTGATTTGAATCAGGAACCCGCCCGCATCGACTGAAAACCCACAATCTTTCTTAAATTTAGAAGGAAATCTGCCACAAAAAAAAACAGATAAATCTGGCAGCAAATCAATAAACCTGTTACATTACTATTACTGCATGCTACTGTCATATTTTTTCACGTTAAAATCTTATCGTCAACATCTGTTACCTGGAGTCCCAGATGACTCTTACCTTGCAAAATAAATATAGCAACTTGCTTTGAGGAAATGTTTTTCACATCAAAAGCAGGACAGCCCAACACACACAATAACAGAATAACATACAGGATTGCGGAGGTAAAGAGTGTATTTATGGATGCAGTGCAAATGCTCAGTACCTTGAAAAGTAGTGTAGGTCAAAGTGATTATCAATGCGAGAATAACTGGTGTTATACATAATAAAAAAGTGAATAAGAAAATATTAAATACAAAAAATATGATATATAAGCTATACATGAAATACTGCCCCCCCCAAACCATATTCTTTCCATAAGCCATATTTTCATATGTATAATGCGTGATTTTACGGGAACACACAGCGCCACAGCAGAAATTAAACCGAGGTTGACTCAGCAGTTCAAAACATTAACTCCCTTTTTCTCTAGATGTGGGAAAAGCACAGCTGAGGGAAAGAAGAGTGGTTCAGAGACTCGGAAAATTAGCCAATGGCAGGATTATTTGCTGTTTAAAATATGCTCTTTAATTAAAACGTCCCATTGGTCCACTGAAGTAGCCATTAGGTAAAATTAACAGAGTTAGCATGCTAGCTAATCGCTGGAGTGCATTTTTGCAGAGAATAGTCATAAGCAGTAATAAGTCTCTCTTAAAGACTGCAGCAGTATAACATGCTAGCATGAAACGCTGATATTTACTGCCCAGCTCCTGCTCATAAGTTTGCACGTATAAGTATGATGAATTATTCACTACTCCTTAGCAACAAGATTGGGTTTTATTTTCTTGCGGCATGCGGACGTCTAAGCCGCTGTCATTATCAGGTACCTGAGTGTCACAATATTGAAAGCACACTTTCGCAGGCTCAGCTGAGCTGCCATTTACAAGCATTCGGTCCTCAAAAGCAGAAACACCTCCCTGGAATAAAGAGTGAATGAAACCAGCTGTGGGCCTGACTGTTTGCAAAGCAGTACAAAATGTAAGAACGGGCAGCATCACTGACAGCGGCCACGGACACACCGAGGGGATACAAGTTACAGGGTCTATTCCTGGAAGCACCATACGCTGTAAGGTGGGGTGTGTTTAGGACAGGTCGCTCCATCCCGGGGCACGCACTTGCTCCACATGCACGTAGGTGTGGAACGCCTTCGTACGTTGGACACTGTCCACCTTCTCTTCAAAGAAAACTGGGGGAAAGCCAGATGAAGACAGGAAACCACAATGTCCAGAACAAGCAGGTGGCAGAATCCATCCACCCATCCATCCAGTATAGGGTCATCTTGCGGATGCATGCTTCAGTTTTAATGCAGAATACAGCACAGGGAGGGTTAACGCCCCCCCCCCCCCAGCCACACCCTCTCAGATGACTCACCAGTACTGCTGCCACTGCGCCTCCTGAAATATACCTTCTGGTATAGGATCGATGAGGACGAGGTCTGACACCTCCCTGAGGAAAGGGGACACTGCGTGATAAAGGGCCACCTTCTCCATTACCCTCGCCCCCACGACCCCCCCCCCCCCCTTAGCTCCGGGCCTGTCTGCTGTATCGCCATGGCGATAACGAGAAAGAGATGTATCGCGTGTCCGCCGTTGTCGCCCAGGAGACGAATGGGCCGCCGTGACCGCGAGCTGATATTTTTATTCGGCGGGTGTCGGGGGGGGTTTGCGGTGGCATAATTCAGTTCCTTAACTGCCACACATCACAGAGGATGAAACTTTAAATGTCTCCACCCCGGAAGAGGCCCCTGGGCTTATTAATCACCATGCCTCAGGGGTGGGGGTTCTGGGAATTTATGGTGCTAGATTTAACAACCACACAGTCGACAGAGTCCTGACTTACTCCCTCGGATTGACCGGGAATATTTACGGTTCCGTGCGAAGATACGCAAAGTTTCTGATTAATAAGAAAGTCTCTTCAAAGCTGTGTGCAGTGCCGGGCTGCCTGGAACCTGTCCCAGGGAGCAGTAGGTGCACACCAGGGCTGCACAATATCACAACGTGATTACAGGGTGCAAGCGCAATAATCACCAGGGCATCAGATGACGCATGTAAACATTTGTCTAGAAGCCGCCTTTTCGGTACTACAGTACATGAATGTTCATTTATGGCCACAGTTTGGTAAGCAGATTAGTAGTGTGCTTAAGATCTTCATGAGATGTGTAGTGTGACACCCAAAAGTGATCTGTATAAATTCAAAGTATCCTAATATTTAATAAATGTATGGGATTTTAAACTGCAAAAAGGACCACCACACTGCCAACGTCTTCTTACCTTGTTTATCCACAATATTTCCTCTTTAAAAGATGTTGTGCCTGCTGATCTGTCCCCTTTCTTTACCGCCACTTCAGTGCTTATTGTTTCCATGATTCACCAAAACAGTACCATATGGTGTGCTCTAATAGCTGCATTTAATAAACATACCGATATGCCGAATTTAAGTAGATTACTAACTTTTGGGTGCCACAATTTGCCTCTCATTAATGTTGTAATCATACTAATAATCTACTTACCAAATTGGTGGGTGTAAGTAAACATCCATGTAGTACTGAAAAGACGGCGTCCGGACTCATGTTTACGACTGTCATCTAAAGCCCTGGTGATTATTGAACATGCGATATGTGATCACAATTGCATCACCATGTGATATCGTGCAGCCGTAGTGCACACCTAATGCACACACCTAGCAGAATGCACAGGTCACAATTTTAATGATTATAACGAAGAATATTGAATCTCACGTGTCATGGATGTGACTGTAGAACCTGGCGTTGAGCGCGCCCAGTTCGGATCCCACCAGCACCAGGGGCGTGGCCATCTTTGCAGCCTTGACGAGCCGGTGCAAATCGTCCACCATCCTGCCAAAGCCAGAGAGCCAGGCATTGCTTTCGCATTAGACTGAGTGCTGCTTCTCGGGGCCTTTGTTAGGAACAATAACCTCCAGAGTAAGAGAAGACCACCCACCACCAAACCACTTTCTAACTGCTTATGCAGTAAACGGATGAAGGACCAAGTTGCTGAAATGTTAAAACGTTACCAGAAGCCAAGAGGAAGATGTAAGGGGGGTTAACAGAGGAATGAGGTGAGGAGGCATACAGGACAGGATGCCAGTCCATCACAGGGCAGACAGAGAGGCACAGACACAGAGAGGCACAGGCACGGACAGAGGGACAGAGAGAGACAGGCACAGACAGAGAGGCACAGAGAGAGGCACATGTACAGACAGAGAGGCACATGCACAGACAGAGGGGCACAGGCACGGACAGAGGGGCACAGAGAGAGACACAGGCACGGACAGAGGGGCACAGAGAGAGACAGGCACGGACAGAGGGGCACAGAGAGAGACACAGGCACGGACAGAGGGGCACAGAGAGAGACACAGGCACGGACAGAGAGGCACAGAGATACACACACACAGATATACAGGAAGAGAGACAGGCAGGCAGACACACACAGGCTGATTAAATTCATATTCATTTTAAGGCCTCAAACCACCCAACCGCATGTCTGTGGACTGCAGGAGGAATACAGAGTACTCCGAGTACTCAGCACAGGGAGAACATGCACACAGAAGCCGTGAGCATGAGGCCACCCACTGAGCCACTGTGTCACCTGGAAAAGTACCAGCAAATTTAGATGGGAAGATGGGAAGGGCACCGCAGACTGAAAGCTCTGAACTGTCCAGTAGCGGCCATCCCAGGCTTACCTTCTGACACTCTCCGCCATCGTCCTAAAATATTTATTCACCTCTCCTTTCCTGTGGGCCGGCGTCGCTGTCGAGACAATCCATCTCGATACAGCGGCCATTTGAAGGTACGCGCCGGAGTCATAAACACAGCGCGGGTGCGTCACGGCGACGCTGCCTGATATTTCATCTGTGTTTATTATCCTGCTCGGAGTCTCTGGGGTCTCTTCAAGTACGGCTGGGGTAATTCACAGAGAATAAAAAGGAATAAAACTGTATACAGGGCTATTTTTTATGGGGGGGGAGGTGCATTCTAACCCAGCGAGGAGTTTAAAAATAGCAAGGAAAAACCATCGCGCCATCTCCGCACACGGCAACAGCCCCGCGATTGGAACGCTGAGAGCTCACCAGGATGATGGCGGCAGCTGACGGTAACGCCAGCCCGCCGCGTTATTGAATGCTGGGAAATCGATTGGCCTCCTCAGAAATGTCAGCGGTCTACCCCGTGCCAGGCCCCCGGCAGAGAGGGGCAGGGGCTGCTGGGTGGGGCAAATGGGGCACCATGCTGTGTCTGTCAGGCAATTAACTGATAAGAACAGGCTGGAGTGCTGCTGACCAAAATGGTACCATAACGTAAACGCCAAAAATGGTGTGTGTGCGCATGCGTGTGTGTACTTACAAAAACCAGAATCCTACCAAGGAAACATTAAGGACAATCAGGACAAAGTAAAGACCCGACATTACAACAATTCTCCATATTAAATGGAGGAGAGACAGACGGACGGACGGACGGACGGACGGACAGACAATAGGTCTGACATGTTGTAATCAGCTATCAAAATATCCACAAACTCAGCAGGTTAAGACCAACACCCTGCTAAGAAGCTTCACCTCTGCCTTCATCACAGGGGGCCACAGTGTGTCATAAATCCAGTGTCACCCCGGCCATCGAGTGCAAGGGGGCTGCTTTCGGGGACACCGGACTCATTCACCTTCGGACATCATACTTTGAATTTTAGACTCACAAGCTCGGGCAGCCATGTTTAATGTTTTCATTGGGTTTCGTCGATAGTTCTATATGCAGCCAAACTCAAGTTACTTACACTAAACATATCAATTAAAAAATAACAGCTAGAGAAAAAGAAACAAAGAACTCTAAACAACGACGACTGCAAAGCTGACTTCAGTGAAACACCACAGATTTCATTTCTCATTAATCTTTGCCTGGAAAATCTTTGCTACACCCTGCTCTACGCTGTCTTCAGCTCTCTCTGTGCCCCCTGTGTACCTGACCAGAATGAGTGGTTGGAGGATGGATGCATGGATGGATGGAAGGGGTTCACCTTCTTACCTTCCAGTCGTGGACACGCCCCACACTTTCTCTGTTCCCGTGGTCTGGTTCTGCAGGGCTCGCTTACTGAACCCGAGTCCAACCCGATCATACGTACACACCTGGACACGAGGAAATGACAGAGAGTGACATGCTAAACTCCAACCGTCTTCATTCCCCCTCCGGAACAAGTACAACACCTCTGCCATTAGCACAAGGAAACGCAGATGGTATTCTGCAGACGTACATGTGACAGCCCAAACGAAGAGCGCCGCCTACCTTACTGTGACAGTATAACTTACTGCACCTGTCTTATATTTAGCTTACCATTAACTGTCTCTCACAGCATCTCCATGCCCAGGGACAGATAAAATTCAGTGTCAAGCTAATAAATTCTGGAGAAGAAAAACAGCACCAATAAACACAAGGTGCTAGTGTTTTTAAAGTTCCTGGGCCAGTGACGGTGGTGGTTTCAGGACCAGAGAAGCTGAGGAGCAAACTACACCCGACGTATCTACACATCACTGATTCTGTGTGACACTGCTTTTACAGTAACCTTTTATAAGAGCCAAAAATAACACCAGCTCCAATAGGGGGAGGTAAATTCAACGAGTGCGGTGAGCAGAAGCGATGGCTCCTTGGGGTTTGACACCAACAGCAAAACAAGTTGGGGGGCTGGCATTTATAAGACGGAACACAAATTGGACTGGGCTTATGGAAACCCAGAGGGGCAGTGAGTCACAGGAAACGTAGAGCAGGTGGGGCGGAGGGACCTGTCCTCCCTCAGTCCCAGACACGTCCCCAGAAGCCCCCAGAAGCAAGCCACCCCCAGCTGGGACTAAGCCGCCCCCCGCCCACTTCTGCATGCCCCTACTTCTCATCATAAAAGCAAAGTGTTCACTGTGGAGTATAAATTAAAGGCAGATATCCTGCTCACTGTGTCAAGACGGTAGAAAGGCTCAGTGCACAATCCAGCAAACATCCTGAGCCTTTACAGGAAGCGGTAAAGACTGAGCAAACACCAGATACCCCACTGCCCCGCAAAAACCCCAAATCCAAGCTGGCAAAAGTGGCAGCGTTCTGGGGGGGCTGGGCCTTCAGGTGACTCATGCGAATTCCAAAACAAGTTCATAATTAATGTGCGTTATCCTGATCATTAGCCTTAACTATGGATGCCTGCTGATCCAGGATGCAGAAACTGCAATGCAAACCCTGAGAGATGCATGCCACAGTCGTGTTCAATTGTGTAAAGATGCCACAACAGGTCAGATGGAGCAATATTTCTTTAAAAAAAGCTGGTCGGGTTAAAGGCTTGTGCAGCAGCCCACATGGCAGCAGGAATGTTAATGAAGAGCAGACGGAAATTCACAGCCCTGCTGTCGGCACTGCGGCCTGCGGAGAATGGCGACCGTCAGCAGCTCCTTATCTAGTCAAGGTCACAGTAGGTCACTTGCAGCATCAGTCTGTCACAGGAAACCAGGAAAGTCGCATGTGGTCATATTCACACAGGCTGATGATAAAAGCTTTTTTATAGTCACGTCTTCAGTGTAACTGCCTGACTCTGTGTGTGTGTGTCTGTTTGTCTCCTTGTTCTCCTTGAGCTCCACACACACACAGGTGGGGCTGGACCCAAGCCCACAGCCCTGGAGGTGAGAGACAGCAGCTCCACCTGCTCACCTCAATCGCGGTACCCAGAATGCAGTAGGATCTTGTAAGTGACGAATAAGCCACTTCACTTGGCACCACATGAGTTTAACCTCCATCTGGGCACTCTGAACATCAAAAAAAGTGAGAGAAAAAGCACATGCTCACCCTTGTCTTCTGTGAAACGTCTTCCTGGATATAGAACCAGGATTCCGAGGACATTCCGGTGGGAGCGTCCAGAAGAACTATGAAGAAACACCATAGGCGTGAAACACGTCGAGAGCAAACTACACATCTAACGCTAACTCAGGATGTGAAATCTGTTAAGGTATACAACCCATCAACCCCAAGGGGTTCTGCTCTTCATCTTGCCTGACATTTAATATGCAACAGAATAACATCAATTCGTCTACCGCAGTTTCAATGCCCCCAGTGGCGTTGTTACGCATCTGTGAAATAACGCAGAAACTATACTTTACCAACTGGCTCCCCTTGTCCTTTGCACAAGAGGTGGACCTTCTGACCTAATCCAATATCCACTGACTGGGCCCCTGTAGAAGAACCAGGCAAATAGCAACCTCTGATGAAATGCATGAGCACTTTGCAGTTTCATGGGTTCCACCCCACGTCGTCAACAGTGACTTCATTAAAGAGAGAGATTAATTTTGTATAGTAACCGTTCAATCAGCAGAGTTGGAACTGTGAAGCTATTTCCAGTTTACCTACTTTCATGTGTGATTCAGTCTAATGATGACAACTTATCACTACCCAGCTGCACGGACATAAAACAAGGATACAGCGCATAATGTCGATAATAAAAGGGAACATAAAACACAGCAGTGACATTTACCTTCAGGAACAAGCAGCGCTCCCTCTCGCTGCAAAGAGGCATAATTCAAAAAGGGGGGGATGAAGATGATGAGAAGAACAACTTTTCCCACGTCTGTAACTTTGGCGCAGAATCCCTTTTTTGTCGCAGGAGATGCGCTAACGTTTGATTCTTCTGCCTTTAAATTCAAACAAAATACAGAGCAATTACTGTACACTACTTAATCCCAAGTAAATTCATCGTCAAATTAACTTCGCTATACGAATACAGTATCGTGATTGCTAAATGTGGTTAAATGTCATCCTTCCAGCCACCTGCAACAGTAGGATATTATATATAGGTGGTTAGCATGCTGGATAATACCAGGTAGGCACAACAGGAACACACGAGCAGCAAGTCACCAAACATTACGGATAACTACCTACCTTACTGCTATCTTTAACACTTGTATTGCTTTTATTTGGAGTAGCTGTCCTGTTACGTAACATAATTTAAAATAAATGAACTTTCAAGTGGGGAGAAATCCAGTGTTTTTAATGAATGAGGGAAAGTATTTCTTTCAAGACTGACGAGGCATTCTTACGCAGTACAGTAGCCGAAATAAGTCAAAGTTAACGGGGAAAAGGCGTTTTTTAAATACATCTAGGCCGGTCATGCGCGTTGAAACGTTGAATGGAGTTTTGTTTTCCCATCAAATCCTTTAAAATATTATACCAACGATTTGTTGTGCATTTTTTTGTGCACAGATATAAAGTAAAAAGCAATAAATAGAAAGAAATATGGTTATTAATTACGGGGGACAATCTAGATAGTTCCTACTGAGGAAAGCGTAAGTAAGTATGCCGTTTATTATTTCCTGCTGGGCTCACTGATGAAATCTACTCAGATATGGTAATTGTATAATTAAACATGAGTACAGATGAGAGGAAAACATCCGTTCCTCTTCCAGTAAGTCTTGGGGTGGATCATTTTTCACAATGTTATCCCACTTACATGTTTTTTGTTAAAATGGACAAACTGATAGGCATAGTTAAGATTTACAACATTTAGAATTGATTCTTGAATCCGTCCGTCCTTTTCTATGCATCACAATCTCCTCCCCTAGAGCAAAGCATGTAGGAAACCCTTCTTGTCCTGTGTCCACCTATTCCTTCTCTCTACGAATATTTTCGCACTTCCAACTTATGTTTTGGCATTTATTATCACAATTACATCAATTTCCCTTGATCTAAAACGGATCTGATAACAGAATTCTTATGCTCGATTACGTCTCTATTACGTATTGTTCCATTTGATTTGATACCAAATAATATTAAATTGCTTAATTTGGTGATCACGTATTTTTTTTACTAATATAGCTACATTGTCTTTATAAAAATTCCTTGACTTAGCTGTATTTTCCTGTCGATACGAAACATTCTGCAATTCCCCAGTTAACCCCTAGGGGTCACAAGCGCTTAAAAATCACGTAGTACGTGTCGTGGACTTTGAGGACGTTAAAGGGCCGTGTTCTGCGTTCAGTACCGGCAGAGAAATAGTTTTTTCTATGGAGGGAGCTGATTGTTCTGAGTGGCTCTGAGACAGAGGTAAGCAAGTTCACCTGTAAATGCACTCCTTCCACAAAAGCCACCTTGGAACAGAACATGTCACAAATGTAACCGTCCAGTTTATTGCCTATCAAATAATCTGTTTCAAACGTAAATCTGGTCGTATAACTTGGATATTTTATATTTACATACCCTTTTACTTTCTTTGTCGTTCACACACATTATCGACTGAACGTCATATTCGTTGTAAGACGGCAGTTAATTCTTGGCATGAGGCTAGGTTACACCATGAAGATATAGTGTCATCCTGTGATAACGAGAGCATGGAGGTTTTATGTAAATGGAAAGATGTATGATTATCCATTTGCAGATGAAATTGAGTGGGATTGTGGTATAATGGGTTCATTTCCCATCCGCAGCTGTGTGTGTCTGTGGAATTTGTATGTACTCCGTGTTTGGGGGATCTTACCTTGCGCCCTCTGGTATACTGGATTATGCTCCAGACTCACCAGCTGAGTATTAAGAGCTATGACAGATGCATGGGTGGATGGATGGATGGATGGATAGGTGAATGGTTGGATCATTACTCAAAACAATACATCATACATAAACACCAAACCCCATCCACAGTGGTACACATGATACTAATCAAGGTTCAGATTAGGACACGTAAATGCTCACATGATGTTATTTGAATGATCCATTTTTAAGAAGAGCTTTGATGGAGTGCGTGGGCACTAAAATTGACTGAGAAAACAAATATTATTTATCCCGAATAAAATATTTTATCCCAAATATAGTAGCATTTCCAGCGATGCAATTAAATCTGTCTGCCAGCCAGGAATGATGAATGTCGATCACTTATGGGTTGTGGGTGCCGGGTCTATCTAAACACCGACGCCCAGAGCTGGCAGGACAAACTGAACGGCTCATATGTCTTAAGACACCTCATACAGCCTTAAATGTGTCTGTTTTTGCTCACTCTAATTAAACTTTAGGCGGGAACAGTTTGTATGAAATTCACGCGTCCTCTATTTTATTTGTGTTGCCCTTTAAGAAACACTTACTTGCTGAATTTACAGCTTATCGTTTGTGAAAATGCTTAACATAACAATCCCATTTTTCTTTTTAATGTTTTTCCCACGATGGTTCCATTTGTAATTTCCGTAAACGTGTCCCGGTTCACGGCGATTAGTGAAATGTGCATAGCAAAAATATTTTGGTTAGCGGTTTTAGTATTCACTGCAGGTTCCTATTGCTGCCATCGCCAATTAAGATGATCCCGCGTGAGGGGTGTAATGTTTTGAATCACCGGTCACTCTGCCCAGTCATTCATTCACAGCAATTAGCCACGTTCCACCGATGGGATTAACTGTGACTCCAGGCAAGATAACATGGCAGGAAAAGAATGCTTAAGTGTCTCTACATGCCAGCATAAATTATAAAAGCTAAACGTGATCCCAATATAGTTGATGTATCTGTCCTAAGTGACTGATTGGCTGTTTAAATCTAGGGGGGGCTGTTATTGACGCTTCTGGGCTTATACATTTCATAAAACCAGCTGCAAAAAGGCAAATTCTTGTACTAATAACATTATAGCATGGTTCCAGCACATACCCACAACTCTGTACGTGTCCCAACAGGATTCAGGAAATATAGTGTCCGAAAACTATTAACAGTAATGTATCCTACAGAATCAGTCCAGTGTATCTTTTTAGCTCTAAATGTCAGTGAGGTCAGCATCAAAACAGATTAACAATAAGTAACTCGTGTTGCATAATTTTATTTTTTAGAAGACTGCTAAGCAGATTTTTCCATTAACGCGTCATTCACGAGTATATTTTGCAAGAGGTATAGTTCAGGGAAACTCGGCACTTTCAGGGTAGAGTTTTATGGTCTTGACCACTATTATACTCTCCCAGCGTTACTTTTTCCTGATGTCATCTGCTCTACCGTCCCCAAATAATGTCCTTTTACCCCCCCGTCCTTGGGTCACGTGGTTCTTTCTGCCATTGTGCCTGGAGCAAACAGTGTTATTTTTTATATTACTTTAGCAGTCAGAATCCCTGGCTGGCATATACTGAAAAGCCTTTGGTGCGTCTGCCTTTATTTAATGCAAATCGCAGATAAGATTGTCTTGGAACAGGCTGCAATGAAAATCTTATCATACCGCTTTTTGTATGTATTCTGCATGCATAAGCAAACATTACTATGACCCGACTCAGCCCGTTACCATTTAGAATGTATATTCAAAGTGTCTAAATCCACTGTGTCGCAACTGAGAGTTCCACCATTTTCAAGAAGGAAAATAATGTCACTCTGAGTAATTTTATGTAAGAAAATAGTCACTCTAATCATTTCATGAATAGACGACGTTACTGTGGGAATGTGTAACTGAAACAAAGCTGAAATTTGCTTACTTTTTAAATGTGTCTGTTTTTTCAAATATGTAGCCTACTTTGTGGTGTAGGTGAAGTGGTATCTCAATAATTGGTCATAGTGTGTGTGTGTGTGTGTTCATGTCTTTGGTCCCCACAAGGGGAAACTCAATTTTATAAAAACCAAAAATGTCAAAAGTCTTGTATTTGGTTTGGTTGCTTATGATTAAGATTAGGGCCAGATAAGGATTAGGGCTGCCAATTTGGCATTAGGGATTTTCCCATAGATATGAATGGCCAGTCCCCACAAAGATATGAATATGAACTTGTGTGTGTATGCATTGTGTGTGTATATGCGTGTGTGTGTGTGCCTGTGTTTGAGTGTGTCAGTCCCCAGAAAGATATGAATACAAACGTGCGTGTGTGTGTGTGTGTGTGTGTGTGTGTTTGTGCGCGTGTCCTATGATGGACCAGAATCCCTTCCATGGTGTCCTCAGCTGTGCATTCTGGGATAGGCTTCATGGTCACAGTCACTCCATACCGTAAAAATAGTTACAGAAGATGGATGGGCGGATGTATTTCTCTCCTGTTTTCATTATGTCATTTCTGATGTTGTCATTCCAGGATGCTGCCCAGTTTTGCAGATCAGATCACTGCATCCAGTGCATTACATTTCTTGTAAGCTCCGCCCACCCCACTGGCCGGGTGAGGCGCCTTAGCGCAGCGGCACGCTTGAGTGCCGCCGATTTTCTCCAGGGATCTCTCCTGCATCCTCCTGCCTGACATTTCCTCAGTGTCCCGAGGCATCGGCTGTTTTCCCCACTCCACCCCCTTGCTGACATTCAGCTACAGTCTACGTAATCTCACCCTGAAGGACCATCAATCCTGGAGCACTTTTAACCTCTCAAGGTGGATGTTCTGAAGAACCGTAAAAGATTCAGTTAAAGTGGCTTCCAGTCAAGGGTGAGAAAACTGGTCAATAAATAGCTTTATTTGGCTCATTTTAATAATCTCTCTTACTAAGTAAATAGTTGTATGTGTGTGGTATTAATTAGTTCATGCGCATGCTGAACTACTAATGGTTGAGATATATTGGGGACACTAACCACAGAAGCAATAGCAAGAACTTTTAGACTGGCCCGGTAGCCAAATTTGTAAACACCACCCTTTCCTATAGCAGAGGACCAGTACAGAACTCTTAAGTTCCATCCTTTTTAGTGGTTGTAGTTGTTCTATTTCTTAAACCAGATGTCTGGTTATTTTGACCATATTTTGTGCAATACCATGTTCATGCAGATCCACTCATGGTGTGAGCCTGGAGCCAATCCCAGCAAGCACCAGGCTCACCCTGAATGTGATGCCAGTCTGCCACAGGTCACACATGGCAATTCAGAGATGCCCGTTTGCCTAACTGCATATTTTTTGGATGAAACTGCATACGTGTGAGCTCCACATGCACAGAGCCAGGGCCGGTGTTCTGACAAGTTGAGCTTCCTATCGAGACGTACTATCGAGCCTTTCTGCGCATGTGCAGTTCCACCATCTTGGGATTAGGGTTAGGTTTTAGGGGTTAGGGTTTTATGGGGGTTAGGGTTAAGGTTTTAGGGTTTTTTGGGGGGTTAGGGTTAGGGCTATCGATTAGCACTACAGTAGCCTAACTCGACAAAGTAGCTCAACTCAACAGAACACCGGGATTCAGACCCCAGGCAGGCAGAGGCATGAGGCTGCAATGTTACCCAATCAACTGCTGTACAATCCCACAGTTTTACTTGAAGAAAATCTCTAATCTCCAGAAGCTGCAAAACCCTCCACTTCCTGCAGGGTTTATCTGCCTGTCGGATACAATCAGTTACCAGGAAAACTTTCTCGCAGTTGGCGGTTGTAATCATTAAAGGGCATCGCCGGCGCTTGCCGGCCAAACAGTGCACCAGCGGGTGTTAATACCCGCCAACCTGCTGGCTGCTATAGATTAATTTCATACTGAAGTAAACGCTGATGTTGTTGCATAATGACTTTGGGACCAATTTAAGTCTCCAAGCAGCTACGGTGCACATTTTAAAGTTTCATTCTGCTTCGTTCATCAGCAGTTGTCTTCAGCAAATATATATTTAAAAAAAGAAAAGAAAAAATAATACGTTTTCTAAAACCATATTTCATCGAATGGGTATGTGAGATGATTGCAAAGCAAAATTAATCTGAGCCTCTCTGGCAGTTACACTGCAAAAGAGCTTGTTTTTTTCTAATAATTATCGAGAAAATATATAATATCTGCAGTCGAGGCAGAAAGCAGTGAAATACCGGACTTTTATAAAACGCACTGCGTAGAAAATGTATAAGCCGGTAAAGTAATGGAGATACATTGCAGGGTTAGGGGTTGAGAAGGCTTTTTTTATAACAGATGTGCTTGTCGTGTTTTCTCCAAGCAGAGGGTCATCCCAACACGGCGCATCTCCGACCTGGCCTGCCGCCGACAGCCGCCCTGTCACCAGCAATTAGGCGGAGCGCACTGAGCTGCGCATCGTGAGCTCGGCTGGGGCTGGATGCGCTCCCGGAAGAAGCGCTGCGGCGACGGGACTGTCGTGCACCCCTATAGGGGGCGCTTCGCCTGCCCAAGCCGCTGGCGAGTCCACCGAGATCCCACCGCTTTCCTGGACCAGCGGCGGACGACACGGCGGACATCACTCCCCAGCTCCTCAGACTCCCCGCGGGGCGCATTGATTTCCGGCGCTCACCGCTCAAGCTTCTTATCGATCCAGACAGTAAAAAGTCTTCATTTACACCTCCAAGAGCAGAGTTTCCAGCTCACTGCGTTAAAACGTATACAAGTTTTGTTTTTAGCCAAATCTAACATTTATGTAAATAATAGCCGCGCTTTATTTAGCAATTAACAGCCCACTGGAGCTACTGAAGGTTCTAGGCCTATATATTCATTAATCATACCATGCATGTCGTTGACCGGACCCGCAACTGAGGGTATTTTACTAATGATTAACCCCCTCATAATTTTTATGTGCAAGGTATGTATTTGAAAGCAAACGAGCTATTAATGCATTTAAGCACAATACCTATATCGGCACTCTCGGTAACTTGGACATTCTTGGGCAATTGCAGCTGGTGATAAATTCTTCCGTGAACCTGGATACATTCAAGTAAATAATTTGCCTTCATTTAAATAAATTCTGCAATAAATGAAAATACATTATTCAACAGGTGCATAATATTAAAAGCTTTGCCACACTGTAAAGTTTCCAGAACGTTAAAACCATTTCTTATCCCCTTTTACAGGATAATTTAAATGTCATTCCCATAATCCAGATGACTTTATGAGGGAAACCACGAGATGTACAGCATAAATGGGCCTGGTTTAGGTTGGTTAAGGTTTTGATTGTACAATGCAATGAACACCCAACTAAGAGTTAAACTTTAACCTAACACACTGCATAGATCGCAGTTTACTTGGTGACCTGGTTGATGGCTTCCTCTTTTTCCACTGGACACTGCCTGGCAGTTTCCTAGCAACGCGCGGACCTGCCTATCCATTTTTTTTCCCTCAGGAAACAAGGATTGTGTGAGGATTCTTCAGTAGCATTTTTTTTCAGGAACATGTTGGCAGCCATACGGGTTTTGCAGTGCCCACGCTGTCGGAAAAGGTTATCCAAACAATCCTCTCTGTCATGTGACACAGACACACCGTAGGGTTCCCCACAGGTTGGCTCATATCGGGATAAACGGCCATTCTTGTCAAGAGGTTTTCCAAGAAGGGTGCGTTGACCACTATGAGGCGCAAGACTCACCCCATGTGCCTACTGCCTTTCCCACAGCCCTAGAGATCAGCACATCTCCTTCGATAGCGGGCTGCATGTGTGGGATGAAGCGCTGAGGACCACGACGCCCAAGCATTTCTGGCCGTGGGCGAACACGGTCCCTGCCATACCCTTCGGGAGCTTATGTCCCGCAACTGCTGCTGGCGGCAGACAGGCGGAGAGCGTCAAGGGCTCGGGATGTCACTCCGACGTTAGCATTGGCGCTAACATGCGGAGGAGCGTGGGCCGGCCTTCACCCGCCGAGTCGCCCACCAGGAGCATTATCGACACCGCATGGAGGGCTGTCTTGAGGCGCTATATTTACCTGAGCGCGTGTGTGGTCATGCGGCTAACAGTGGGCCTGCTGCGCGTCAGTGAATGTGACATGTCAACAAGCTAGCCACTGGGCTTGTGGTTCTCAGGAGGTCCAAAAAGACTCCATGTGCAGTCATGGTCTAGAGCCCAATGCTCCTAAATGTCATTTTACCCAACTTTTGGCACAGGCGGTATCACGGCCAGGCGCTGCTGTTGAACACAGAGACACAGAAGAGACACTGCAGGGTAACAGCATGTTCCTCGTGTCATGTATGTGCAGCACAATGGCAGACTGACTTCCTGCAACAAAAAACAGCAGCTAGCATGTCACAGCACTTAATTCAGGCCTAGCACACGGGTAACACACACGGGCTGAGTTAGCTGGAAAGGGAAATTCTCATTTATGATGCTTATCGGTCAATTAGATCGTTTTCTCAGAGAAGGTCTGTGTTTTTGGCCAAAATACTTTAATTATCACAAAAACCAAAATGAAAAAATTCTTTTTCATTACTTTGACTTAAATCCTGCTATTTATATATTAATAAACACAAAAATCTTTGTGGGGAGCAACTGGTCAATGACAAAACACTCAGTAATTACTAATTACTCAGTAATCTGTCTTTCAGAGTAACTTTTATGTCATGTCTATAATACTTGGTCTCAGTCTTAAGTCCAAGTCAATATTTAAAGTGTCGGGATCTTGTGATATTTCTTGTGATTTTTTTTTCATTTAGCATTATAATACAGGGATTCTGATTAAAGAAACACAATACTTATCTTTTTTCCTAGTGCGCCATGTATCTAGGATGCAGGTCATGTTTACGTGACCTTGTGTTTGTAATGCCGCTACTCTCCATCGGCACCCCGGGCAGATTTCATTGACAGGTGATAATGACTTTCCGTGACACAATGTCGGAGGTCCCACTGCTCATATTAACATCGCAGAAATGGGAAGGCCAGTACAAACCCATATACGACATACCAATTAATACACGTGGGATTTGATTCATCATTGATATTGAAATGATGGGGAAGTAAGCGAATGACTCACACTTAAACATCAGCTATCAACAAATACCCATAAATGTGAAAATTAAGACCACTACAGAATTTTGCTAATTAATTATTTTCAAAAATCAAACAGGCACACACAGGCACACACATCTGACAAAACAACACAGCATTATCTCATTAATAGCAAACATAATTTAAAACTTAAAGTATTATTAATAATGGGTCTTTTACCCTTCGTTAAATGATTTTAAGTTTAGCACGTTTCAAAGTAGTTTTATGTGGGGGGGGGGGGTGTTGTTGTTTCTGAGGCCTCACCCAAAGAGTCAGTTTGCCCCCCCACTTCCCCCCAAGCAAACAAAAACGAAACACCTACATTTTTGCTAATGTATGCAACAGAATTTCCCCAGTTAAATAAAGTCCATCTTAACCTTAAATAGCTAGCTAGTAGGATCAGAAGACCGTACCTAGTTAGCTGGGTAGCAGAACATGCTGCTTCAGCGTCTCCTAAATAACTAAAGCGGTTATTTAATATTTAGTGTAGTGACTGTTTGTGGCCAACAGGGGGCCTTAAGCCTAGGGGGCCCCATGAAAATGTGTGGCTCATCATCAATCATCTCTGCACTTGGAGTCCATGCTTGCACTCAAACCAAGTCAATATACTCCATATTAAGACTAAGATTTAGTATTTAGGTACCCTGGTAGGCCTACTCAAGTTACGTGATGTAGTTTTATTTTATTCTAACATACAAAGCATCTTAATTGTATTATATATTTTAAGTGTATTGATTATTCATTTGACATTGGATATTGGATATATACAACCAGACTGACTATTACAATTTGAACACAAACCGTATGCACACTGATCAGCCATAAGATTAAATCCACTGACAGATGAAGTGAATAACATTGATTGTCTCGTTATAATGGCACCTGTCAAGGGCACCATTGTCTGTTAGGCAAGTGAACAGTCAGTTCTTGAAGTTGATGCGTTGGAAGGAGGAAAAATGGGCAAGTGTAAGGATCTGAGTGACTTTGACAAGGACTAAATTGTGATGGCTAGATGACTGGGTCAGAGCATCTTCGAAATGACAGGTCTTGTGGGGAGTTTTCAGTATGAAATGGCCAATACTTAGCAAAAGTGGTCCGAAAAAGGCTAGCTTGTCAAGTCCCATCCCACTGGAGAGCTACTGTAGCACAAAAAGTTCATTCTAATATGATAGAAAGGTGTCAGAAGACACAATGCATTGCGGCTGGTTGTGTATGGGGCTGCAGACTGATCAGAGTGCCGATACTGGCCCCTGTCCGCCGATGAAAGCACACGAAACGGGCACATGAGGATCAGAACTGGACCAGGGAGCAATGGAAGAATGTGGCCTGGATCATGTTTTCTATCACATCATGTGGATTGCCAGGCGCGTGTGCATCATTCACCTGGAAAAGAGATGCACTATGCGAAGAAGGAAAGCCAGCAGCGGCAGTGTGATGTTGGGAAACCTTGGGGCCTAGCATTCATGTGGATGTTACTTTGACAAGTACTTAAACATAATTGCAGACCAAGTACGCCTTTTCATGCCAACAGATTTCCTCAATAACTGTGGCCTCTTTCAGTAGGATAATGTACCCTGCTACACTGCAAAAATTGTTCAGCAATGGTTTGAGGAACCCGAGAGAGAGTTCAAGGTGTTGACTTGGCCGACAAATTCCCCAGATCGAATTGAGCATCTGTGGGATTTGCTGAACAAAGAAGTCTGATCCATGAAGACCCCACCTTCCAGCTTACAGGACTTAAAGGATCTGCTGTTAACGTCTTGGTTGCTAACGTGCGGGCCTGGCTTGCAACCCCCGTTCTAGTTTATCCCAAAAGGGTTTTATGGGGTTCAGGTCAGGGCTCTGTGTGGGCCGGTCAAGTTCTTCCACACCAAACTCACCTAACCATGTCTTTATTGAACCTCCTCAATTGATGACTGTGGATTATGCACTGGGGCACAATCATGCTAGAACGGAAAAGGGCTCAGAATTGTCCAAAATGAATTGGTGTGTCGGAGCATTAATAGTTCCCTTCAGTGGAACTAAGGGGCTTAGACCAACCCCTGAAAAACAACCCCATACCATTATCCCTCCTCCACCAAACTTTACAGTTGGCACAATGCAGTCAGGCAGGTAACGTTCTCCTGCTATCCGCCAAACACAGACTCATCCATCAGACTGCCAGACAGAGAAACGTGATTCATCACTCCACAGAATATATACCAACTGCTCCAGGGTCCTGTGGCGGCGAGCTTTACACCACTGCATCCAACGCTTGGCCTTGTGCTTGGTGATGTGAGGCTTGCATGCAGCTTCTCAGCCATGGAAGCCCATTCCATGAAGCTCCTGGCACAGAGTTTTGTGCTGGGATTAATGCCAGAGGAAGTTTGGAACTCTGCAGTTACTGAGTCAACAGAGCGTTGGCGACTTGTGTGCACTATATGTTTTAGCACTTGGCGACCTAGCGACCTGTTACTTTACGTCGTCATGGCCGAGTTTCTGTGGTTCCTAAATGCTTCCACTTTGCAATAATACCACTTACATTTGACTGTGGAATATCTAGCAGGGAAGAAATTTCACAAACTGACTTACTGCAAAGGTGGAGTCCTATGACAGTACCCAGCCTCAGCATGTCTGTGGGTCCTTGAGCAAGACCCTTAACCCCCAGCTCCCTGGGCGCCGCTACAGGTGGCAGCCCTTCGCGGACAACTTACTCTACTAAGAGGAGGTTGAGGGAGGCGTAAAAAGAGAATTTCCTCATGGGAATCAATAAAGTATCAATTATTATTATTATTATCATTAATAATAATATGCTTGAATTCATTGAGCTCTTCAGGACGACCCAATCTTTCACAGATGTTTGTAAAACTGACTGCATGTCTAGGTGCTTGCTTTTATACACTTTTAGTGATGGGTCTGAATGAAACACCTGAATTCAATGACTGAGGTGTGTCCCAATACTTTTGTGTATATGGTGCATATGCTAATGTAGACCTATATCACCGAGTCCTATACTCAAAGTGTAAAAATGTTAAATACAAATAAATTACTGAAACTAACCAAAAATTAAATTAAATCCTTTGCAGTCAAAATGAGCCGCACTGCTCAGTGAATGAGAACAGCGAGACTGCAGGCTTTTTCATTCAGCTTGAGCAAATCAATATTCAGTTGTGCTCTTATTTGATTTCATCCGCTTTAGGTAGATGCGCAGTCTGGAATGGGCGTGAAGCGGCTCGTTTGGAGGCTACCCGCATCGCATCAAGATTTAAAGCAATGAAAAACAGGATTCTCTATTTCCTCCTTTATTGCCATGCATCTTTATAGATTTATGCCTTAAAACACGTCAAAGGACATTTATTCATCTTTATTTTTGCTCCAGGGCTCTGATTACAGGGTCTGGTACTGCCGGAGTGGAGCTGTTCAGCTACATCTGAAACTAGGTCGGTTTCCTCACAGAAGATGCCCCTGGAGAAAATTCATTGTTTAATTTTTCAATGTATTCTCCTTTTCTGTGTTATGAATTCATTAAACTATTGCTTAGGCTTACAGACATCCGAAACCTATTCAGTCAAGTATTTGCTTTATTTTTGCAACAACAAAAATGGCACCGGTAAATGTAGGGCCTATTTCACACTCAACATTATTGCCATTAAGACTGAAACTGCTATTTTTAATCATTGGTATCAGAGGCGCGGCGACGGGACAGGTAGGGCAGGCAATGGCCTGGGGCTCCTAGCTGTGAGGAGCCCCTGAGGGCGGCCGATTACATAGCAAATTGCAATGAGAAATCTTCTTTATTTATATACTTCACAAAATAAAGGTCTTGTGTTTCTTAAATTCTCTTTCTTGATATTATTAATTTACACTTCACAGTAAAATAAAGGTAACACATTTTACCATGCTGGGAGAGCATGGAGTTTGCCCAGGGCCCTCAGAGTCCCTAGAATCGCCTCTGATTATGTATTTCTATATCTTTTCAAACTCTTGATGCATCAGAATGGTCAAAATCCTTTCAATCTTTTCATTTCTTTATTCCCGATTACTAAACAAATGGCGGTCTGACAAAGATCACTTTCTAGGTTTCAGTGTGTCTCTTGTAATATAAAAAGTTGAGAAGTGATCCTCAGTGTCTCTGTAATCGTTCGCCGCAATGGCTTCATGCTGGATGATCCTGACATATAGTCTTGTTATTAAAGCAAACTACAGTATCTTCTAAAATATGATGAATACCTAAAAATGGTGCTGGAATACACTGAGTCGGTTTGAGCTGGGAGGTAGATGTCATGATCTGCAGTGATGATCAGAAGTCGCCAAGGGAGCTGTAATTACTGGAGGAACAGCTGAGCACGTCCTTCCAGTGACTCCCGCATGGTGACAAAGCAGGATCCCTTAAGAGCCCAAAGCCTCTCCAGTGAGACTCTCTCCTATCCCCGGCTGTGCGTCCCTCCCAGCCGAACAGACGCATTTCCTGCCCAGCTTTCATACTATCCGTGCTATCGCCTCATCGCTACCTCAAAGTCCAGCACAGAAAAGTAACCCAGTCCCCTCTCCATCCACTTCCCCAGTACCTGAGGTACCTTCCCTGTTCAAATACAACTGCTCACATCACTGAACTGTCAAAAAATCTGAGTAATGCGAAGTTGCATCCGTCTACAAAATCAATTACGCAATGGAGGATATGACAGGTACGACTGGGGAACGCTACAGCTGAAGAATATCTGACTTCAATCGCTGCTTCATTGCCGGAGCAGGCTGAGCCAGGGTAGCAAATCACATTGCCAATTCATTCATTACCATCATCAGTATATCCCGAGACACTTAAGGCCTAACTTACCGCATACCACTGGCGTTCTGAGTATTGAAAACATCGATGTTAAATAGGAATTAATATATAAAATATAGATTACCGTTTTTGAGGACTAACTTACATATGATTAGGATGACAGATGAGGACGAATACAAACAATATTAATATTTTACTTTTTACCATCACGGCTGGCAATATCCAAGTGCACATGAAAATGTAAAAAAATAATACGTAACTTTTGAAATATATGCATGCATATAACAATGTAATATGTATTATGTTTTATATTTGTAGGCTTGTGATATGAGCACCGGCAGCCCGAAGTTGAGCAGCACGCAGCACTTTGCCTTTGGTTTGATCCACTCCCCCCTGCCCACGGTGCGATGGTAGCTCCTGTTATAGCAAGGTCAAATTGCGGGACCTGCCTTCGGCACGCAGGGAAGATGCTGTAGTGGCGAGCCGGGGATAACCGGGCCTGCGGCTTCCTGTCCTTACGTCCCGTGTGTTGACAGCCGATCGCCGGCTATGGCACCTTCTTCAGTCTGAAAGTAAGTACTGATGCACGGCGTTCTTCCGCGATGCGCTCTTTAAGACGCGTGTCCGATTATTATTCACTTTCCCTCGGATTTCAATGCCGTGAAACTACGGTGTGATGTTTTATTACATATTTAATATGTCATAAGGAAACCGCTGTCCCGCAAGACTCCGCGGGCTTGTATAGCAGCGTTAATCGTGGTGTCCGGACATGCACTTCTCTAGGGGACAGGTGCAGGGCGCCGGGCGCTGCACCATAAAGCCTTTACAACTCTCTCGCTTCCTTAAACTTATCATGCCTAAAGTAGACACATCAGAAAGTTTTAAAATCGAAAAAATATCTCGTTTATATGAGTGAAGAAGTTAGATCGCTAACTTGCAGGGTTTTATAACGCTTTGGGATATTGCATGAATGTCACGCCCGAGCATGCGGCCGTCTTGCGGGAAACTTTAACTATCTCCGGTCTGTTTAGTGCGGTACGTGTCCCGCTTGTAACGAGCTGGCGGACTCGCATAAATCCATGGATCTCCCATATGAACACTGTTTCTCTTAACAGAAACACTTTGTTTCTAATCTCATTTCCGTGATCAAGTACACATTTGCATACACTTTTTAGTCGTTCGACTTAAAACACCATTCTTATATTGAAAATTATATTGCAACTAGTTTAGAATGGGAGGTATGATTGTACAAATGACACTGCTCTATATTATATGGAACTGGGGACGTTCCGAGCTCCTTTGGCTGCGATGCCCTAATATTAAGTTGCCTAATAAGGAATTAATGAAGTGCGGCGGGACTGTGCGGACAGGACGGGCTGATTTTCCTATGAGAAAATCTAGTAAGGGTTTCCCACCTTTAGCTTGCTCTTGCTGAAGGGATTTTGGCCAATGCATAAAGTCCATGTTGTGTAACTGACTTTCGTCGGTGGCATCAGGCAACGCAACGCGCAGCCTGGAGTTTACACTGTTTTTAATGCTGCCTTAATCCCTTAGCAAAATGTAGGTGGACGGATAAAGAGTAGATGCCTTGGTGTTTTTACACGATGGCACATTTGATCCGATTTTCAAAGCTTTTATATGTGATACTTTTTAGGCGTTTTGATCTATGCACATTTATAATTCATGACTTGAATATCACGCAAATTTTGCTTTATAAAACGAATAGTTTTGATTCCGATGCTGGAATTTCAGCTGTTCCGTTAGATTATCAGCCTGTCTAATTGACTTGACATGAAACACAATAAAATACAATCGTGAAGTCAGCATTGGTTGCCCGTTTGCATTTAAAATGCATGACTGTGCGCATAGTTAAAATGTCAGCAGATGGACCTTGAATGTAACCCGAGAATGCATCCATACAAACATATGAACATTATATGCTTGGATGTTTGCTATCATTTCAGTTTTTGTCTTACATGCGCTGGTATCAAAATATGAGTCTAAGCTGTACTAAACGGTTTGATCATATCAGATGCCTTCTAGGCTTTTAGCTGCCATGCTACTGTCTCCATTTAATTTAGCTTTATTTGTTTAAAAGGGCAAATTAAACCTTGGTCCCGACCTTCAGATTTGTTCTGGTGCCAACTCTGCTGCGACAGAGAGACATTGCATGTGCCAAATCGCGTTAGACATATCGGCCAAGAAAACGTTTATTTTTCCATAACTGTATAAATACTTTCATGCTGGAATCAGTTTTCATAATCTTTGTATGAGAACAATTCTATTGTTTTTTAGACATATTATGCTTGAATCCCGAACAGCAGACTTTTTATTTTTCCTGCCTTCTCGCCATTTTAGTGTGTCTGTTAGTGCCTCTTTCTTGCCTGTGACATTTCTAACTATTAATCAGAGAGTATCATGGGGACAGTGTGTCCGTGTCTCCTGTACACGTTTCTCTCAGCTGGCAGCTATTAGTCACACTGCCGTACAACTTTTTCCTGAAGGGCCGTGTGAATTGGAGAAGGTAGCAGTTGTGTGATCGTGGCAGCCGTGAGCAGACTAAGCCATCAGTCTGCGTCGTCTGTTTTCTAGTACCGGATATGTTATGGCCCGTGGAGTTTCCCACGAAACAGGCTACTTTTTTTTTTAACAGCGCATCTCCTTTTTCCCCAAAGTCAGTTCATGTAGTTCACTGGTCTTAACCAGATTTTCTGCTGAAGATACAGATGGATATTTTTATTCAGTTAACGAGGTGGTTTAAACATCCTCAGGTTTGCCCTAACCCATATAAATTCACCAGGTCTATTTATAGAGAAGATATATGACTGATTTTGCCAGAAATAAATCAGAATTCTCCCCGGTTCTGTTTTGATGAGTCAGACATGACGGTATTCCCACCCACTTTCAATTTTGAAGTTTTATTTCACCAGCTGTTATTATGGATATATTTACTTTATTACAGCCCAGTTTAATAGTGTAATGGGATTAATCTCACCTGCAAAGCAGTGCAAACTGTGTATTTTGGTAATTATTGAGTCAAAAGCTGCTTTTCTCATCGCCTTATCTGGTATTGCTGGGGTGGGGAAAAGTTGCATTCTGTATGGCTTTAACATGCAGACGAATTACATGATTTGTTTTCATATTGTTTATTTTCACCAGAATTTGATAGCTTCCAATTTCACAAACAGTAGGAATTTGCATTTTTGAAATAAGAGGATGGTATCAGATTTCTGATTTGGCAGTCCTTTCCACTGAGAGCGTTGGCTCGTTGTGGCAGTTCGGTGAAGGACACGCACATCCCTCATGAGGCCTCTGGGCCGCGCTGCTGCCCTCTTCTGCTGCTGCCCTCTTCTGCTGCTCTTCCTGGATGGCTGAGGGAGAAGCAGGTTTAGCATAGATGAAGACTGTTGAAAGAAGTGTCAGCAAAGTTCTGGTGAAGAAGAAGGTTCCACAAGCAGTATGTAATGGACGCCGGGCATGGTGCAGGCAGAGAAAGAGGATGACGATCCACTTGTGGCTCCAAGAGACAACAGGGGTTTATTAGGGAAACTGAAAAGAACACTGGGGAAAAGTACCAAAACAAAAGGGCCATGAGGGGTCAGAAAACAAACAGGAAAAATACAGAATTAACTAAAACCATAACACAAAGCATAGCTAAGGAATAGGCAAGAGCACAGGGAATAGACCTTAGCAGTAGAGCAGAGGAACTAACACATATTAACATGAAAACAACAATGATCAACTAGAGAACAGAGCAGACACAAGCACTAAAAGATACATGGGAAATAAGGGCAAACAAGGGACAGGTGTAACTCAATAATCAATTAACCAATCAGGGGAGACACAGGAGCGAGAAACAGGTGGAACTACCTAATTGAGATGAACACAGAACTAGGAGGATTAGACATACTGGGAATACAAAGTTAATCAATTACAGAATGAAAAGGTACAAAGGAAAACCATAACAGAGCAGAAGGAGAGAGAACCAAGTGCAGGAAATAAGACACAAAATAAACACTGAGGAACAGAATACAAATAACAGGCGAGGCTGGTCATTGGTTGGCTACAAACCCATGACTTGAGGGAACCGGTGTTAGAGCCACACGTTCAACCCAGTGAGCTAAGCAGGGAAAACGCACAAGGATTCTCAGACAAGGAATGACAAGACGGGATGGCCAGCAACACCTGCTGGCCAAATGAGGGAGAGACACGAAGGGCAGGGGCAGACGGGTGCTGACCCTGACACAGTGGGGTCGAAGCATTTAAAGGAGTCGAGTCATTTGGACATTCAGATGTTCCAGGAGGGTGAAAAGCCATGCCTAGGGCTAAGGCTCCCATCTGGCTGAGCTTTGGGAAGCAACTGAGGGGTGGCTGCACTGATCCCAGCAAGTTTCTGGGGAAACACTTTCTATGAATGCCATATCTATAAAAATCTATGAACATGTTCATAACACTTCATAATACATTCCTAAAGCATTATAAACATGGCTGTAAATAATATAACATATTATAGCCATGTTTATTATGCATTATGAATGCTTTATGAATCGTTCATCTATAATGCACTATAGATACCTTCATAATTGTATGCAGTACAAAGCATCCTTAATCCTTATACCTACCATTGTAATGCATTATGAAGGTATCTATAGTGCGTTATAGATGAGAGCTTCATTGGAGCTTATATGAAGTATTATAATCAACACTATAATGCCTTATGACTGTCAGTTGAAGATGCTGTAATGCTTTATTAATTCTTATACCGACTATTACAGTGCATTATGATGGTTTCTATAGTACATTATGGATGAAGCAACTTTGTTACTTTGAAATTGTTACCTTTTCTGGTTGCTCTCCATGGTACTGAATGGCTGCTGCCTGTGCAGGAAGACATGGTTGTCGTCTGTGGTACTGACCTGGAGAGCAGCTGGACTAATGAGCTGAGAGGTGGGGTTCAGGGGGCATTGTCGGCCAATCGTGACCCGCACCCCTCCTTTCAAAGCCTCCACTGAAGCCTGGAGACATGTGGCACCACAATGAGGCCATCTCAGTTCCTATTTAGTGCTTGACTAAGAAGGCGTGAGGAGGAAAGTGGTGGAACTGCTAAGGACTGTTGCCTCAGTTCCCGGTCATTTATTTCAGCGTGGCTGGGCTTGTCACCAAGGTGAATAAGCACATTAGAAGGTGACATCATAGAGGAACAAGTCTCTGGTACTACTAGTCCCTCATTTTCAATGCTGAAATATTTTCTTTCCCTGGCAAGGAGCTTTTGCCTGAGACGCAAGATGGAGCATTGATTACCATCCAAGATTTTCTCGAGGTTGAACACCTTAAGTAGGGGCCCTCAATTAGGACCAGGAACCAAAGGAACTGGCTGTGATAGACTTGGAGCCAAGGGTGTTTTTTTGTAGAGTATGAAAATCTCTTTGGTAGAATCTGTTGGAGGCCTTGCAACATGTGCAAAATGAGGACGGAAATGCTGTCATCTGCATCTCCTTGGCAGGTTGAGGGTTGGCATTGACCTCTGACGCCTGGAGAGCGAGGAGCCGATAGCCACACTGGGATCTGTGGCATGTGCTGACTGGCCGTTGTGGAGCTCTGAGCAAATGAAGGAAGAGGTGTAGAAGGGATGGAGATGCTGTAGGACAGGGTAGGAGCAGCTGGGCCACAGTATGGGGACGCGTGAGAGGAAGCAAAGTCCTGGTGAGTGAGACGGCCCCATAGGAGCAGCGGGGCCAGAGTACGGGGACGCGTGAGAGGAAGCGAAGTCCCGGTGAGTGAGACGGCCCGATAGGAGCAGCGGGGCCAGAGTACGGGGACGCGTGAGAGGAAGCGAAGTCCCGGTGAGCGAGACGGCCCGATAGGAGCAGCGGGGCCAGAGTCCGGGGACGCATGAGAGGAAGCAAAGTCCCGGTGAGCGAGACGGCCCGATAGGAGCAGCGGGGAGGGGGAGGAGGACGTAACGCCATTCTCATCATCGGAATCTACTGTGAAAAAGCTCAGGCGTGGTAAATGGCAGCAGCCGCTGTATTAAAATTCAGCACCATCTCCTTGGCAATTTTTCTTTTGTGTAAAAATTAATAAAAAATTCTTTTTCATTTTGTGACTGTACCCTAGAAAGAAAGGCATTTAGCTGACTTTCAGCTGAAATGAAAGGAGAAATCCAAGGCCTTTATCGTAGGGATTATTAAGGTTTAACATTAAATACAGGCTTTTTCACATTGTAGAGTTTTCGCTATGCAGTTCCTTTAATGCTTCTGCTGTCTGGAGTGTTTCTAGGCTGCATTGCAGCTTCTTTTTGAGAAGAAATGGAATGGAATCAAACTAGATTTTTTCTATTAAAAAAACTAATAATGAAATGCCAATAATCAGTCATTAATGTCATTTACTGTAACTGCTGTCCCATCCAGGGAGTTTCCTGCCTCTTTTCCTTTGTGTTCACCAAGATAATCCACTGTATAAGTAGTTATTGAAAACAGAAGTCTGCTAATCAGTTGTACTTGTTTATTTGTAAGATACAAGCGCTAATCCAGAGGCCTGATTTGGCTTTCAGAAGGACTGGCATTGGCAATCTAGCAACCTTTCAAATGGAATTCAATACCATTTTTCCTAAAATACCAGTTGTTAAGATACTACCATTAAAATTAGATTGTTTCGGCTTTATTTTGGACAGAGACTGTGTTTCAGTCAATGTTGCTTCCAAGTCAGCTCATTTTTTGTTGATTCACTTAAACAGGCCCCAGTGGTAGGATGCTGCTGATGATAATAAGATAGGGTACGAAAAATTGGGAGCTGAAGACCTTAGTCTGTGCAGTAAGTCAGCTGGGATTTTGCCCATCTAGACCCTTAACAGCAGGCATAACATGCTACGTAATATTAAGGGAAATGCTATGTAGCGAGATGCTAACGTTGCGTTTATTTCTATACTGTGGGCATCAAGCAGGCAGAATGAATCAATGACTGAGCAAGAAGAAAATTCCGGTTCAGCAACTGGGAGCGGATTGGGACTCCTGGCTATAACATGTTCCATTAGGAGACAGCCCACCTCACCAATGTCCCCATCTCTACGGTTATTTCTGTACGTTAAACTGTACAGAAACATCTACCTACTGTATAGTTATCTTCACCATTTTTAACACCACCGGAGCCATCCAGTTTCCCAGCACCAGTGATAAATGTTTCCAGCCAACAACACATTTTACATGATGCTTCCTCAATAAGTTACTTCTTGTGGGATAAAAATGGAATCTTAAAGTTATTTTTTTTGTTGTTTGGCTTCAGGTAGCTTTTTTTGTTTTGATTTACATATCCTGCTCATATACCTGTTTTAAAGTCTTACAGGGCGATACTCCCGGGAGGTATGCCGACTGGTGCTTTTCTATTACAACACCTGGAAGCTCTTGGGGCAGTTTTACTACATTAATGTAAATGTGCAGGCGATTAGGAAGACAAAACAGGCAGAGGAAGAGAAGTGAGCAAGAGCAACAAGACGTGGCAGAGCCCCTCCGTTAACAGCAAACCAAAATACACTCGAGTCGGCCAGAAGTGCTCTTGCACGCTCGCATAACCAATTACTCATTCACTCTAAAAGATTGTAGAAAGGTTTCTGAAGAATAAGTTGGCCGAGAGTGACTGATTTATTTTACGTATTCACTGTATAAAGGGATGTGAAGATGCTTAAAGCGGAAGGACTGGGGGGAGACAAATCGATGTCAGGTGTCTTGCTAATGAACAGCATGCGGTATATTCATGTTGTGTTTGTACAGATATAAGGAATCGTCTACATACAGCATTCGGCCATTAATACATTACCTGTTTTTGTACATATTCATAAACCTGAAAATGACCCAGTGGCATCATCCGATGTACAGTATGTTTAACTAGCACTGAGAGTTCAAAGTTACGATTTTTCCTACATTTCAGTTGCAGTCAAACAGCATTTCTAGTTTGCTTTTTATTGTTATTTTTTCCCCAGATTTTGTCCATAAAAATAAATGCCAGTAGACAAGTCCCTAAGTCCTTCGAGGTCAGACAGACCTACCCAAATTTGGAAGGCTAAATAATTTATCAAAAGTGACCTCATCTTGACTCTGAAGCCTAGTGCCGGAGTCGGGTAATGGACTCGCTGGCACTGTTACAAATCCATAAGTGGCATACTCGTATGCAGCCAAACGACAGTACTGTATGTATGTACCTTGCAATTTAGAACCTGGTGAACACACTCAATGGGCTTAACATGGACTAAGTGGAATGGTTTATTGCCTCCGGGTACAAAATAATAAGCTGAACTTGAGATGATATTTTCTTTTTTAATCAGAATGATAAAAGTGCTCTGACAGCCACCAGTGACGAAAGCTTCTTAAGACAGTGTTTCCGAACCCGGTCCTTGGGGACCCACAGTCAGTCCATGTGTTTGGTCCCTCCGAGCTCCCAGTCAGACAGTCAAAATTTTTGGGAGCTGGTAGGGAGCAAAAAGCTGGACTGTCTGTGGGTCTCTGAGGACCGGATTGGGAAAAACCACCTTAAGCAGTTGCTCGTCCACGACCATGGCAGGACGTCGGCGAATGAATCTCCTTAAATCTACATGCAGGTTTGTGCAAACAGTAGGGCAGTAAAATATTTACTCAATACCAAATGAGGTGCATTAATGTGGAAAAGTGTTCAGTCCTCCATGTGTAAGGGGTACCTGAAGGAGCAGATGCTTTCTAATGTACTGTAGTCTGCATAATTGAACAAATGCTCTCAGTCTTTGTGTGGATGGAGCTTTCTTGGCTTATGGACTTACAGTAAAGACAATAAATCTAATATGCTTTCAGTGTACCTCACAGAATGTTTTATATACCTTTATTACCAATTAAGTTCCTAATTAGGGGGGTTGATACTAAACGCCAAGCTAGTAGAAAAGTATTGGTAGGTAGGTAGGTAGGTAGGTAAACTTTTATTTATCCCTCGGGATGGTTCCTCCGGGAAATTCAGTTCCCAGTAG
>JAODKC010000137.1:11428065-11440680 GCA_026777985.1 Mormyrops attenuatus
GAGGTGTTGAGCTGTAGGTGGTTTGTGTGGCACCAGACCACAAAATTCCTCACCAGACTCCTGTACTCCTCTTCCTGATCGTCCCTAATACACCCCATGATGGCTGTGTCATCCGCATGGATGAGGATGAGGATAAATGAAAGGGATATGACAAATGTATTATTACAATAAATTGTTATGCGTGGTGCTTCCTTATAACTCAGTCTGCTGACATAGGATCAGTGATAACTATCAAGTGGAAGACTTTGGTCAAATGGAGCTATGGCAAAAGTGCTTTCAACTGATCTGGGTTTTCAAAAGACCAACAAAGGCCAGCTGGGTGATGTACTTATACCATATAAGATATAAGATAAGCCTTCTTAGGTGTTTATCTCTAGGAAGGCTCAATCAGCTGTATTCCATTTTCATTTTTTGATTTGCTTCAAGAGAATATGTTAAAAAGAATGAGTGGGTAATTTTGGAAAGCCTTGTCTTAAATCATGGGGGAGGGGTGTGTGGAAGAGTTGGTGATGCTGTTCGGTGACGAGGTTCGAAAGAGGTCATCCACATGGCTCACATGCACATAAACACTGAGGTGCTTTTTTCAAGGCTAAGCAGAAGAGATATTAAAAGGCAGGGTCCTGCAATAGAACCATGAGGCACACCTTTGTGGCTGGGGCTTTGTAAGGCTTGTGTGTTCCGACAGACAGTGAAAGCTGCGTAAGAGAGAGAAAGAACAAGATATTCAACAAGAAAATCAGGAATGACCTGCTTCTGTTAAAGAGAACTCTTAAGTAAAACATCACTTCACCAGGTTCAGCAGACTGAAAGCATTTATTAGGAAGGTTTTTATCTCTTTGACCAAAGAAACTCAAAAAATGTTTGGGGTGAAGCTACCTCGAGCTGGATATTGGGCTCAATGGTTCTGGGAATTAGCAGACAGCCAGTAATAAAATAAAGTTCATAACTGTCAAAATATCCAGCTGTATATACTGTAACAGCCACAGTTCGCACTGGATAAAGCAGCTAAGTATCTGATAGCACAAATAATGCGTTAGCAGAATAATATAATTAAAATTTTTTGGGCCATCATACACTGCAACTGTGTACTGGGTAAGTGGTTGCAGGATGGATGGATGGATGGGTGGATGGATGGATGGATGGATGGGTGGATGGGGTTCACCTTCTTACCTTCCAGTCGTGGACACGCCCCACACTTTCTCTGTTCCCGTGGTCTGGTTCTGCAGGGCTCGCTTACTGAACCCGAGTCCAACCCGATCATACGTACACACCTGGACACGAGGAAATGACAGAGAGTGACATGCTAAACTCCAACCGTCTTCATTCCCCCTCCGGAACAAGTACAACACCTCTGCCATTAGCACAAGGATACGCAGATGGTATTCTGCAGACGTACATGTAGTATAGAATGAGTGTTTTCAGTTTTTCTTTTTTCCAGAACACTTACCCTAGACAACACTTTTTGTCTTTCATGATGTGGCAATCAGTCACATGTCACCACCTGATAAGGTATCAGAGAAGTAACAATTTAAATGCTTGCAGGCAGAGGAGAGGCACCCAGTTAAGACATCAAAAGCTTGGGGTTTCTATCGAAAATGGATAAATCGAACAATTATGATGGCATCCTCGTGGCTATCTATGCTTACAATCGGTCAGCACTGCAGTGTCGCTCGGTTTACTGCGAGGTTACGTCTGATATTTGTTACTCTCAGATAAATACGTTGTCATCTTCTGCTGTCAGTGTGGTAGGGGTCGCACTGGGAATAGGCAGAGATGGGCAGGCGATGTTGATGTCTGAAGAACATGGCTCAAGGAAACACATGACTCATGCATCCGCAGTGGGACAGACACCGATTTCATCAGCTACCAAACGGAACAGTCACATCTGTTTTACCTTTCCATCTTTAAATTCGACAATCAGTCGGTGTTTTCAGTTCTCAAGGCAATCTGTACTGTTACAAGACACCAGCGGGGACGTGGTGTCATGTTCTCGTACCTCATTAGATTTTAAACCACTTTGCAACAGCAGTATAAATTTGACCAATCCACTGAGTGTGAAACTTACATTCATCTGTTTAGCTACTGCAAGTTACTATTACATTACCCGCTATGCAGTATGATAGCACTAAAGAAACTTGGGGTAATCACGTCGCTCTGTGGTACTATAGCATGGCTCCTGTCGCGATTTGAGTGAACGACCTTGGGGTTCTTGATCTGCATTTGTCGATGCTTTCATTCAAGCTTCAAACCCGTCCCGGCCTTCGGAAAGTTGCTTCAGCGTTCGCATCTTTCAGATATTCTTCTCAAATCTGTGAAGAATCTCAAATGTTGATGTGAGACAGGCAACATAGCAGACGGGATCTATTTTAGTGAACGACGGTCTGGAAGACACAGAGTGTAACAATAACTAATAATGCCAGTGACACAGATACCGGATACATTCCAAGTGCCTAGTGAATTGTTTATCAATGAATTTCTGAAGTCAAACTCCAGTTTATGTCCAGGAAGAAGATTAACCACCATTCACCTACTTTGGTAGCCAACCGCATGATTTGCTGCATGACATCCTGATCAGCCAATGCCTGGCTGCCAAAGGGGTCAGATGACATGGTCACATGTGCTGCAGTGTGGGAAGGCCACATCAGCCTTTGCTGCCCCAGGGCATCCCTGGCATCCTTCCAAAATCCAACTTGCTCTTGTCGACACTGGCGGACTGTGTCCACTGCAACACATAAACAACAGCTACAGGAATGCTTGTTAGCTGTGTATGTGCTCGTCAGAAGTCTGCAAAGTGACACATAAGCAGAAAAACAATGTCAGGTTAATGAATCTCAAAAGTCCCTCGATGAGGCTTCCTCTATCTGCCTGGTGGTAAAAGGCCCCCGCAGACTACACAGTGCAAAATCCAGAGTTTTTATGGCATCATTAAAAAGTCACAGGTCTGTCACTCCTGTGTAGCGTCCTTCCTCGCGAGGACGTTAAAAGCATTCTCCTTTTTATTGTGGACTGTTACTTTGGTCAAGGCTCCATGCTGCGTTTAGAGCCGGGGACGAGCCAGTCCAGCACCAAAATAGCGCCCTCTTAGATTACGGAGTCTGGTTTATTATTACGATGGTGACATTGTGTTTTCACAGGAAGGCGGTGGGAGCGTTCTGCGGTTGTGCTGAATATTACTGCTTAAGTAAACATTTTCCGTGACTTTCGTGCTGAAGATTATTTGACTCGGGGAGATGATGTGTGAAACCTGCACTGCATAATGATTTAAAATCTCCGGGATATAGCACAGTCTAAATAAGGTGAGTTTTATCGGAAATGGAGGACAGCAGAGCGTGAATTTAAACTCGGTGCACTTTTGCGTCTCCGTGCACATTTTGGAACAAATGAAAAGTGTGATTTGTTGCGCTGTGTTGGGTTGCAAGTTCATGTATTTTTTTTTAAGATATGTCATATCAGGAGATACCAGGGGGAGGCGCCACCAGCCTCCCCAGGAAAGCAAGTCAGGTGACTGCACATGTTTGCGTTAGGACCAGTTGGGGAAAATCCTCGTTTTCTCTGCTTACTTATGGTGCACATTCCTTCGTTCTCTCTCAGTAATTCCTGACATGTCTGATGTTTGCGACAGCGATCTCCCATACTGACGGTTTCACTTTATTTTGTTTTTCCTGTCCTTGCCAAAACAGCATCTTTTGTTTGCCTTCAGAGATATATTTTAACTCTTTTTTTTTGTGCGTCCCCTCCCCCATGTCTTCCTCCTTCTCCCTGAATGTGGAGAAACGTAACTAATACTGCCTGTATTATTTTTCCCGCAATGCCTGGCTTTGCGCCCTCTCTTACCAGCGTGTACATAATTTTGATTAGCACATTAAATTGGTCAGTCAAAATAACATTTAATCATTATGACATGACGTAAATTTTACTATCCGTCTTGTCTGTGGAACAGCAGCCAGATATCACAGATCATTATGTTTTTTTTTTAACGAATGGTGCCTAATTACCCATATTTCTAAGCACTCAAATATCTCTGTTCTATTATCATTTAAGAATTACCTTAGTCACGAGGAGGTGTATAGGCTGGAAGGAAAGCCTGCTTCTGTCAGTACATATCATATTTCCTGTTAGGATATCATTATTATACTGTAGCAGACATTGGTTTTATGGGTGATAAAAAATCCATCCGTTACATATTTTTATGTTGTCTAGTGTGTTACTTATGGTTACAGGATCTTTCAGGCAGCTCACGAAAAGCCCATTACATCAATAAAAGCAATTTGCCCATTAAAGACCACTGTTCACTGGATTGTGATAACTTTGTGAGAAATGGTTGGGAATTCAGTGGCTAAATCACTGAGTAGATATAAGTGCGTTTGGCCGTCTTTTGGGTAGTCGGTGATGAAATTATGAAAGACAGTATGGATTTCCAGGGGGGAATGAAGGGTTGTTTGCACCGTGGGGGTGTTGGTGGGTCAATTTTCTCTGGAGTGCCTCCCAGCTGTCCCTGAAGTAACTAGGGAGAAAGTCCTGCCTAATGCCTCCCCCGACAAACTTCTGTATTTTTCACTGATACGCCATACGAACGGCAGCATTAATAATTGAGCCCTTTCCTCCCCGCTGCGATAACCTTTTCATGAAAGGGGAGTGAACTCCTGCGAGTCTATTTGGCCCCCGGCTCTGCGGGCTCGTCCTAAATCGAGCTTTGCGGACGGAGGAGGTCAGCGCAGAACCTGCCGGCAGGTAGCATCACCATTTAGCCTTTACTATTTACAGCCTCATTTCGTTTCTCTCTCTTAGAATCGGAATGGTTAGTTTGTAGCAGAAATGCCACAATTTGCCAGCCCTTCTCCCGTAAACGAATTCCAACATGGAGTATAAAAAACTCCCGGAGTTAAGCTGGCCTGTGTGAACGCATGGCCGGAGAGACACTGGACCCGGGGCCGTATCAGAACAACAGGCTACTCGCTGATGGTAAATAAGCAGCCGGACGGGGGTGGTGGCAGTCAGCTGACAAGTTGGAAATGAAAGGCGGCTCTCAGAGCCAGCATATTTATGAGCAGGTGGGCCAGGGCAGTGATTTCGCTCCCCAGTGTGCTCCCTGCTGTCGGGCTCCAGTCGGCGCGTCTCTCCCCCCCATTTAGTCTGGCCCCCGCTGCCTTTTGCAACACGCAGGGAACAGTGGGCTCCACCGGGCCGGGCCATGTGCCGTGTCGTGTTTACGTTCTTAGCTATACGCACATCTCCCCGGACGCGGGCTCCGTGACGTGGCCGTTTCCCATTCCTCCGGGGCCGCGTTGCCATGGCAACGGCGCTTTATCGCATGTTATGCATTTGTGGCGCCTAAGAGCCCGTGGCAGGCTGAACACGCCAGGTTTCTGTGGCTAGAGTTTTACCAATTACTTTAAAAATCGTACAAAGGAATATCTTGTGTTATAGGCCACTGTCTGTTCTCTTGCTTTTAAAGCTGCACTAGAAAAAAGGTTATTATGCATAATATGGATGACACTGAATAGCTTATAATTACGGTTTTTGTTGCTAATTTGTTTGTTGATGCATTGATTGATTGATTTCCTGACTGAATGACCAGCCCCTTTCTCATGTAGGCTGTTTGACTGATCGGAAATGGTGTTATTCTGAAGGATAAATGAAAACTAAGTCCATATATAGAACAACACCATAATCCTCTGAGATGTTTGAGTCATTAAGGTACGCAGTGTGATTCTTTGCTCGGCATAATCGGAAATCTCCCTTTGACGTGGGAGCGGATTTCTGGCATACGTAGGTGGTGTTCCTCAAACCGTCATGTAACTTGTCCAAATCTTTCCATTTGAAGGGGGTTACCAGAGGCCATGAGGGGAAGGCCAGTGTCATTTTGTGAGAGGGGGGCAGGGGTAATATTGGGACCCTCACTGTTGTGTTTACATACTCTCCCTAGGTCTGGCTCCTCGAAGACTCACCATCTTAACCTTGACTGCAGGCTCTACCCGCAAAGTGAGACACAGGAGTGACTCAGCCAAGATGTTCAGCACCAAGAGGTCAGTGTGTCTTTGTCATTTGTCTATTTGTATTAAGATTAGTCACAAATCTCCATTAAGTTTAGATGTGGAATGGCTCTGCAACGCTGACGTTACTTCTCCACATTCTACGGACGCTTTGAATTGTGGGAAACTAATGTTCTTCGGGTGTTAATGATTTCTTTGAGGGCGGTCAAACGTCACATGTTCCCATATGTTTCTGTACACTCGAGAAACTCCCAGTGATGCCGAGGGAATAGAACACAAATCCTTCTGGTCGTTATAGGAGACCAACTGCTAAGCTTTAACCCGGGTGCTCACTTAAAATTGACCACGGAATTAAAAAAATTGTGTTCATCATTATGTGGCATAATCAATGACCTTACCCTAAAATGCACAAAGTCATAACATCCAAGGTCAATCTCAAAATCGGGTCAAAAATGATACCTCGACTGGGTCCCCAGGACCCTGAAGTAAACACAAGGGTTAAACCAGCTATTGCGCGCCAGTAGGTGGTGCCTTTACAATTACAGATCATCGATCAGCTTCAACCGGCAGTCAGCGACGAGCCAACACAGGAGCATTATGGGTAATGAATTGTGTTTTAGAATGATTCACCTGAGGAGAGCTTTGTTTTGTGGCAGTTAGATGTTATTGCTGGCACAAAAGACATTAAAAGCTAGGAACAGGATGAATTGGCGTCAGATTTGCTGAGATGGTACTGAAAAGGCATGATGGTGATTTCAATAATAATACCCTTCATAAGCTGTATACTTTGTGTCCTACATAATGGGTGGTCCCAGATCTACATTTGGCAGCCCTCACATCTCCAGTATGAGCTGTTGTGCCGTGCAGAGGGCTCCGCATTCTTGCCCGTGGGTGTTTCTTTTTCAAATTGCAGGATTTTTACTTTCTGAACTAAACATGCATTGCAGCATTTAAAAGCTTCTGCTCGTGGTATTTGAGGAACTCGAGGTCCAGGCAGCTGAGAAAGCTATTTCGACATAATTTTGTCATATAATATAATGATCACTGATTTTACCCCCACCTGCTGTACGAGGGCTGGGAGGGAGCTTCATTTGAGGTAATTGTAAATCATTATAAATCAAATTAGCAGAAGCCTGTTGCCATAAAGTTTTGCCAAAGACTGGGTTTGGAAAAGACTTTCTTGGAAGCACTTTTTGCCTGTGTGAAGACAAACTAATAGTATATAAATGTATTTTTTGTTTTCCTGGTCTACAGTAGTTTTTAAGAAATACATGCGTTGTTTGGGATAAAAGGCTTGGCTTGCATTTTGAAAGATGATGCTGCAAAGTAAGCCGTATTCATGCAGTAGTTAAAGCTGATTAACTGTATCACTCTGCCTGAGGTCCCGGCCTGTCTGGCCGTCTGTGGCATTAGCGATCGGTTACGTTAAGTCTGTGGTCCACGTCTACGCCTCCATGATGCGAAAGGTTCTGCTTGGCCTTCTGTGGAATGACTTTCAGGTCTTCCATTCTGCCTTTGCTGTGCGTACCCCCCCAACACCACCCCCCACCCATCCCAAGGACCTGGCTAATTCATCACCGCAAACCACCCTCAAAATCTACAGCCATGGAATTAGTTTAGATTTAACCAGGCAAGTTACCTGGCTACAGAAGCCAAAAATACCCTAACAGAATCCATTCTGACTTCAGCACCACCTTCTCAAGGTATCATCAGACTTATGTGGTATAAAAACCATGTTGCCGGCGCATCCGTTCGTTTGATCCGTCAAACACAGAAGCAGCCCTTTAAACCTTAGCTGTGATTTACTCAGTGATGTTACTGCTCAAAGTTATGGCATTATTACCGATGTGACTTGTGGTTTAGGTGTGCTAGACTCCTGTGTCTAGTCCCTCACTGCAAGCAGAGTAACTGTATCACTGTTGGGCCCTTGACCAAGCCTCTTAACCCCAAAAACTCCTTCAGGGATGCTGGAAGTCAGCCAATCCTATGCTCTGATCCCAAGCTTTGCACTCGCGTGTCTTAAGGGAGCAAAAGGAATATGTGAAATTTTAAGAAGTCCTATGTAGCTGTGCAATGGTGAATAACATCGTCTTTTGAGTAGTTTACCTACTGTTTAGCATGCTATATAATTTATTGTTAAGGTCATGATACTTTCTTTCTCTTAAAAGTGTCGTAAAGTCATTGCTTATTTATGGATTACCATTGTATCTTGGTTGTTACATGTCATGTTCACTTACAGCCTAAATTAAAGAATCCTTAGACTGGAGTCCTATTTAGGAACATGCGACTGATTTAGTACTCCCAGGCAAGGATGAATCAATGCCATTTTTTTCAGACCGAGTATGAGCAACGACGCTCGCTGTCTGGTACTCATCGATATCGATACTATTAGAATTTAAAATGTTACAAAAAATAGTGAAACTGATGCTTGGAAGAAAGTATTTATTATTTATAATTATTCATTGTTATAACTCCTCTTTTAATATCAAATGCAAAACTCGTAAATTGGTTATAAAAACATACACATTTGTCTTATTTTTAACTCCTCGTACAGTTTGCAATGGTATCAGTGTTTGTAAGCATCACAAAGGGCAAAACTTTACCGCTTATCACAGCCCAAGACATGTTCTTAAATCATAATTAATCTGGTCTGCTGATCAATCTCTTTCCACAGAGACTAAAAAGCGATGATCAGCACCACCAGCACATAATGCTGTCTCTTACATAAAACATACTAAACTACCTGAATAAGAGTCAATGTTACTGCTACGGCCCTAATGTTATAGGTCTGAAGGAGCCTTGCATTCATGCTGCAGTCTCCCCTACCCAGAATACTTCAGTGCTGATCGCTCTGGCATCTTGGAAAGGGTACACCAGAGAACATCTCCCCGTGGGTTACGTGAACCTTGGTGATGCAGTTTGCGGACGTGTGTGTTTATTAGATACACCAGCTCAATAATTTGACCTGCATACTGCGCCGAACACACACAACATGCACACACAGGGGTGTGCCGGTTCAGTTACTGTGCGCTGGAAAGGCTAAGCGTGTGATTTCAATGATTCTAAATGTGTCGTGATTGTTTGTGCCAGGCATGGTGGTTCCGGAATCTCAGAACCAGCCCCCCTCCTGGGATTTTCACGCTTTACTGTGTCTGGAGTTTACAGAAAACAGTGTGATGAACGAAAATAATCAGTCAGCGGCAGCTCTGCTGCTGAAAACACCTTGTTAATGAGAGAGGTCAGAGAATGGCCAGACTCGTCAAGGATAACAGGAAGGCCGCAAGTGCGAAATAACAGCTCGGTACTGCAGCGGTGTGCAGAAAGGCTTTTTCAAACATGCAGCACGCCAAGCCTTAAAGGGTTTCTCTAGACAAAAGGGGGTCCTACTATGTAGGTGTACCTAATAAGTTAGCCAGTGAGTGTACATCTGCTAATAGTTTTTTTAATTTTTTTAAATGCCGGCTTACAGAGCAATCCTACCCAAGCTGTCGAATCCACCCTCGCATAAACAAGACTTTAATTAAAAGTCTTTCATTAAACTTTAATCAGTTTAGTGGCTGACATATTACTTCACCTTCAACGATACTGGAGCGGGGGACGGCCTGGCCAGGGGATGGCCTCATAAATCTGCTGGGGAGGGAGGCGGCAGTAATGCGGCCGGTTAATTTGGTTCGCCAGCATCGTGGCCCCGTCGATTATTACGGATGGGCGGATAGGTCGTCGTCTCTCCTTTCATTGTTTTTGCTTGCATGCTTATTAGGAAGTAACTTGGGTGATGCTAAATTGAATCTTTCGTTTCTTTAGTCAGACTTAACGGTTTCAGCAAGTAATTAACACTTTTCTCAGGCACGGCAATGAATCTTGTTTGGCGGGGGGGGGGTGGCCGCGTAGTTGCCCGCGCGCGGCTTGTGTGGCTCTTCTGAGGGCGAGATATTCCTCTAAAGATGCCTCCTGGTGTTTTCATCCTGGAAGGGGGGAAGGAGCCCCCCGCCTAAGGACATGGCAGCTGTTCTATTCATCTGTCGACACGTCCCGTAACTGTATTCTGCCAGGAAGAGTTGGTCTTCAGGACCACTGGCCTATGCTAACGTTATTTCCGTTGATTGGGTTTGACCCTTGTAAGGCCTGAGACTAATTTTGTCCAGATTGATTCATTTAGTTTTATCGATTTCATCATCGGCTGCCTGAATTCTAAATGAAAAGGTTGTCTTGACGCAGCAGTTTCTTTTTTCCTGTCCCCCCCAGCATCAATAACTGCTTATGCGGAGAGTGGTGATTCAGAGTCAGGTTTGGGAGCCATGGCATATTGGGAAGGGGATACACACACACACACACACACACACACACACACACACACACACACACACAAACCCCAGGTGGGATGATGCCATCGAATTCACACACTAACGTCCACACACTGCATCACCAAGGTTCATGTAAACGCCATGGGATTATGGCAGGATAATAGCACTTTGCAGAGGAAACACGCAAAGATCCCGCAAAGTGTGGACTTGGAAATCAGGGCCAGAATCCTAACACCGCCGCTGGATGCTGTCGCTGCCGGTTTCCGTCTGAGGCACGGAGATGTTTTTCAGCCCATGGTAAATTGGGCCAGGGCTCCTTATGGATGTACGGACCCAGTTTATTAGCACCGTCTGGCAGCTGTTCTGTAACGCGATTAAAATTAACGTGTTTACTTAAAGGTCGACTGACAACTACACCTCGGCCATCCACGAAGGCACCGGTGACGTGAAAACTCTGCTGCCAGGCTGGGAGACTTAATTGCTCTCAGCTGGGTCTCCAAATGAAATTACGGAGACGTGTGCCTGTCCTTCACATGCCGCGCACCTGCTGAATCAAGCTGGCATGCGGCTCGGATCCGCCTGACAGATAATATGCGATTGAAGACGGTCCTTTTCAGGAGCTCCTAAATCAAAGTTATTCCCGAAACTTCATCCGTCTCCTTCATCATGCATTCTGCACTCCCCAGAAGAGTTGAAGATCACAAGAACTTCTAGTATTCTTCTCTCACTCAATTACAGAGCGGGTCATCAATAGGGGCAGACCAGATGGTCATTATTTATTTTTGTCTGAATTTTATTTCTCATCATTTCTGTAGTGGCCCATTGAGCATCATGTCCTAAGTGTCAAAGCATAGAATTTCATACCAGCGCCATCGGACCTCAAAACAGCTACCAATGAAAACCTTCAGCAAATTGTCAGGAAAAGAGGCCACTGACATTTTCAAGGCAACCGTTGAGGCGCCACTCAACTGCTGCACCAATCATCTCCACGTCGTAAGCCACAGAGACCATGCCTGCAGCACGGAAGTTTACTGAAGTACAGTCCTGCAACTTGACCTCAGAACATCCTGGAAGGAAGAGTGAGCCAGCAGGAGTGCCAGTGAGGAAAACAGAGACATTAACGCATGTTATTTATCTACTATTTTAACCTGTGCAGTGTCTGTGGAAGGCTTCCAGCATGTTTGCAGTCCTACTGTTATGTTCTGCGTCCATCTTTTCTGACGGGAAAGACGAAAGCAGTGGAGGAATGGAAGGGTAGCTGCGGCACCTCTGGTTTTGGTCTTTTCCTGCTCAGCAAAATCGGACACTTTGGAGTGTGTTTCAAAGGTCACTTCTGAATGCCGACTTGGCATCAGTCAAATTTAACTCACAAATGAAGGTTTGGGGGGGGTCACAGCCTGGCCAAGAGATCCCCAAATGGTGCTGAGTCCCACGCAGGCACGTCCTTCACGCTGGCTAGTTAGCATGAAGATGGCTGCTTTTCTGAGCCACGGTGATCTCGGTATGCGGCGCCGGACCCAAGGAAGGGAGTCGGATCCAGGTCACGGTTCATGGAGCCTCGTGGACTGACCTTCTGTTTGACCTTGGATGTGGCTCTCATGGAGAAACATTTCCAAAATGTGCTCAGGTGACATCCAGTCACAAACGAGCAGCCCTAACATGCCATGCCTATTTTTAACTCTCCCTTCTGATGTACCATAGATCATTTTAATTTATTTATTAAATATGTGATTAATTTAAAGATGAGGACTCCTCAGTGGGACCTATTCATCTTAAAGCCAATGTGAAAGGTCCATGTCGTCTGTCTGCCACAACCTCCTGTCCTGTTGATAATCAGTGTACCTAAAAGCAAGCTCTAAAAATAAACCATAATCTATTTTTTTATGCGTCATCCACTTTGTTGTTTAACGTGGCTCTGAGTCACCTGGGTCTGTCAGATTCGCTTTAGCCTCCAGGTTTGTGTGGAAACCGTGAATAAATATGCTCTACATGTATGAGGTCAGGTGGTGCCTAGCGATACGTGGCTGGGGCCGGGGGGGAACCTGGACTGGGATTTTGCTGATTCCCAGTTAAAGAGAAGACTGGATGGTGCAGGTACTGTGGGATTCATCAGGATGAATTGATTTCCTCCTGGAGTCTAAAAACACAGCTTGGGTGGATTTGATGTCCCCTCTCTTGTGTTCCTCATTTCTTGTGATCAGCACTAGACTATCGTGACCCTCTAATGCATAAGGAAATCATATATATATATTTGTGTGTGTGTGTGTGTGTGTGTGTGTGTGTGTGTGTGTGTGTGTGTGTGTGTGTGTGTGTGTGTG
>JAODKC010000137.1:11440707-11460206 GCA_026777985.1 Mormyrops attenuatus
GTGTGTGTGTGTGTGTGTGTGTGTGTGTGTGTGTGTGTGTGTGTGTGTGTGTGTGTGTGTGTGTGTGTGTGTGTATCCCCTTCCCAATATGCCATGGCTCATGTATAACCAGACAGGGAGGCAAAACATTTTAACAGCCGTGGTAGTTATTCAGAGTAAAAATGGGTGCCCAAATGGGGACTCTGTTCATCCTGTGAGGTCCCCGTACCCAGCCATCCAACTGCTGACGTCAAGGAGCTCACATGGTGACATCAAGCCCCCCACTCCCCCGGGAAGCATGATGCGATATATGGGTCACTGCAAAAACAGGACATTTTCACATCCCAGCACCCATCTGGGTGTGAAAGGAAGCCCACCGCCGTGACTGCTGGGTGAACACAGGGTGACCGCTGGGTGATGACGGTCCACTTTACAGGTGTTGTGATATTTTTGAGACAGAACGCCCCAAAAATGGTGCTACCCATGGATACACTGTGTCAGACTGATGCTGCTCCAATAGCACCATGTTCATAATATGAAGCTGGCTCTGCTGCTCCATGAAGGGACTCAGGTATCCCTGTAGGGGGTGCACCTAGTGCTAGGCTACTAGCTCTCGCTCGTAACCCAGCCCACTGACATACATGGTACTACACTTATAGCCTGTCACACTACACATGGGTCCTACACATCACTGCTGTGTCACTGGACCCTTTGTGATCAATTCTGTCAGATATTTAGATTACAGACTCAATTTATGACTGACTCACAGCCATGAGTTTGATATCACGTTGGCCCGGTTCTTAGCGCAAACTGGGCTCCCCGATAAGCATTACTCAGCAGGGATGCACATTAGCACGTCCCCAAAGGCCGAGAGCCCACGAATGATGTCATGTGGCCCTGCCTTTCTGTACCGCAACGTAAAGCTTTTTACTGACCAATTAAGAAGGCCTGATTTATGGCCCGTGAAAGACAGAATGTGCAGACTCACTTTCCCCTCTGGTTAACCCCTGGTTAACAGATTTTCCAGTCTTAGTTAGTCTGTTAGACGTACAGAAGAAAGGGTTGCTTTTTATTTAGAGAATCTGAAAGTGTATTTGAATTATTAATAAATATGTGTATATACAATATTAATTACTATCCATCATGCTTGATTGCCTTATCTAGAAGCTACAGGCAGAAGGCAAGGAGTAACCCAGGATGGGGCACTCAGTTTGACAACTACAACCAATTTGGCAACTCAAGTTTATCTTAGCAAGCTTTTGGACTGTGTGTGTGTGGGGAGGGGAGGCTGGAAATCCTGGAGTAACCCTATGGTGACACGACAGGGAGAGTATGCAGGCAGAGGTTTGAGGTAACAGTGCTAACCACTTCACCAGCACGCATCCCCATTAATTAACATCCTTTTCATACTTATTTAGATGAAACAAAAAAATCACTAAACTGACGACAAATAAGAGCTCCTTTAAAGACACCTGAAATTTTGCAGTGATTTCTTGTGTTCGACGTGAACCAGAAAGCAGCCTGAAGGCTCGATGGTGGCGAGTTTTGCCAGGAACTGTGGACATCAAGCCGCGTTCATCACGCTGATGTTTACGCTGCATGGGCACGTTGCTCTGATGGTCCCCAGTGGTGCCAAATCGTGTCACTGTGGTGCTCAGCCCCATTGGGGGGAAAAAATATAGAAAAATAGGCCTCTTAGCCGATTTGATGTTGGGGCTAAATATCATTTAAAAATTGATCTGTATATACAGGGGGTGGACAAAATAAAGGAAACATTACATGAAAAAAAGACTTTTTAACTATGAAGCAGGCACATCGCAATTATAAACATGGTTACAAAGATGAGTCATACTAGGCTGAATACCAGCTACCAGTAGGGGGCATCACTAATGATGTACGAGTTTTCAAAGCAACATAAGGCAGCTACCAGTTCCGTCCATCCATCCATTCATCCTTCCATCAATCTTCCATCCTCTTATCCAGGTTAGGGTCCGGGGGTCTGGCGTCTATCCCAGGCAGTGTCAGGAAGCAGTCTGAAGAATCATGAGGGCGTACAGCCAACACAGACAAACTGCACCAGCCTAGAGGAACAGAAGTTACAATTGAAATCTCTCAACAAGTACAGATGACCCCTTCAAAGTGTGATTTGGTGGGTTAAGCCTCGGAAAGTCACTGTTTCAAATCCCAGGATCGACAGAGTGAGTTCCTCATTGGACCGCTGAGTGAGGTCCTTAACCTGAATTACACCAGGGACCCTGGACCTGCCTTTTTCAAAAATACAATAAAATCAATGAGAGCACCTGCTAAATAAATAAAATGTAAAAGATTTTTCCAAAGCAACCCAAAATACAGCCTCAGAAATTCCCACATAGCTGAAATCACAGTGTGACCCAGTTTCAACAAAAACTGTACTTTGTCAGCTTGACAATGGTGGAATTTATGGTGTAGCCATCATTTGCTAAGCTGCTCTATCCAAGGCCAGTGCACAAAAAGGCGTAACCTGATATTAGGGGCACAGAACCTGCCCTCCCGACCAGTAGAGACGAGTAACATGGTCTGATGAGTCTTTCAACATTTTTGCTGTATGTGCTGGGTTTTTGTTTGGAGTCAACAGATTGGAGTCAACAGATTCCTTCACTCTACAAAGTAAGATCATTTTGCAGGGCTGGGTGCACCTTGTAGTGCAAACCAGAGGAGGGCGGTAGAGGTAGAGGAGATAGTACCTCCTCTGTTTCTGAGATTATTTATGGAACTTTAAAATTACTCTTATTGTTTAAAAGCACGTTTTGTCTCTTCTTTGGAATTTGTAATGTTGTAAAATGGATTTCAGCATTATAAACAGTGACCCCTAGAGGCCTAAAGGAATGGCCAAAATGTCTGACGTGGTACTGAAGGCCAGGGAAGTACCTCAGAGCGGACATGTCGTCTCTGGTCTTCTGCCAATCAATGAGATCCTTTTTAATTTTTCCCTCCCTGATAATCCCTCATAAAATGATGCGCCAGTGGAGGTACACCAACAAATCTACAACCAGGATAAAATATTGACATATTTGCGGTCCAATGAATGATTGCGTTTTAGTTTTATCTTCAGTTACCGTTCTCTGCCATTGCGTTGTCGTGTGACGTACAGGTGTTTAAGCGAGATATACAGCCAGATAGCAAGTGAGAGCAAAGATTTACAGTTATTAGGATTAATCATTTCAGATAGATTTACTTCCTCTCGACTTTTTAAAACTTCATCCGGAACTTCTTTAATATCTGATTTTGCCCTCTTCTGTATTATTTTGGTAATTATCTGCACATTTGTGTTTGGTGGGAAGTAATGAGGTATAATGAAGTAATTTCACATTTGCATTTTTTGTTTTGTTTTCCCCCTTAAATTAGACGTCATGAAACAGTGTTTTAACAGTGTTGTAACTTCTTGTTACATCTGACGCATTTAATAAGTATTTTCATATTTAATCTTTACAGTACATCCATATTAACCTAGCTGCAGTGAAAACTGTAAGATCAGTGATTAAAAACCTAAAATTTTGGTGAAAACTGAAAGCATAAGAAGGTGGAGCTGCAGTCATTTTGTGTTCATTTGGTTTGGATGCATGACGTTACTTGCGATTTGCATCTTATGCCCATGTGACGGCAATGTGGCCTAAAAAATGCGACCTGACTCCTGTGTCTTTATAGAAAACTTACTGATTGGATAAATTGCCTGTTGCAAAATAGCTTGTAACCCATTATTTCATTTTGCCTAATTTAATTTTGATCACAAGAAAGTATAGAAAAGTTGCCGACCTGTATAGTAACATGACGCATTTGGCTGATTATCTTATTACCTCTGCAGCTTTATAGCCACTAGCTGTCACTGCCTTAAACACTGTTCATTAAGATACTGCCGTGTACCAAAATGATAACAGCTGCTTACAGAATGCTAAACACGTCTGAGATCAATGTCAAATCCATTTCATGCCTTAAACATAACTGAATGTTTGTCCCTCAAAGAAGAACAGTCCAGTTAAGGACGTGTATGATAGCGTTTATTTACAAAAACTTGAGGCTGGCTGAAGGCAAAGGCTGATACTTAATCAACTGCTCAATCTTAGGTCTTTGTTTATAATATAGTGTTAGTTGTTTGTCCATCAGCTACGTATATAATGTCTATATAATGGAATATAGAGTGCATATATGCATAGAATTAAATTTCACCCAGTGTGTACCTTGTGCCCTTTGCTGTCCAGAATAGGCTTTAGGCCCTCCCTGACCCTGATCAGGATATGTGGTTGATGGATGAATGGATGGATGGATGGATGGACATATATGTTTCTGAATTTATGAAAGCAGATGACAATGCTCTGTTACAATGGAATGGTATAATGACTGACAATTTTCTAAACTCTAGAAGGCCAAACATTTACAATCCTGCAGTCTGATTATGTTACTACACTCTTGGCAACAAGCACGGGTCGTCTTTTATTTAACGCACAGCCAGATTACCCAGTTAGTTGGAACTTTATCTAAGAGCAGCACGGTCACAGGGCGACTCTCCCGAGGCCAAAGCTGTACGCTACACTCAAGCAAACCGCCTCTTAATTTAAAGGGCCCTCGCATTCTGTCAATCCACCCTGTATTATAAAAGCAAAGATCACATTTTAATCATCAAAAGTAGGTGTTTAAATTTGCAGTTCTTCTCGATAGATGTCGACGTGGCAGGAGATGGCCACTAATCACGGCCCGGCTCTGTGTGTGAAGTGTGGTTGTGAAATGAGATAATTGGGGTTTCTGGGATTCCTACCAGCTTCCAGTCAGCCGTGAGACCGGCTCTGACAAGGGCCCGCGAGGAAGCCGTCCTGAGCTGCTTCTCTCCGCGACATATCCGGATAATGAGTTTTTGAAGAATCATACAGTTTGAATTCGTTTTGGTTGCCGTATGCTGATGCGCGTTTCACATATTTTTACATTTGCACAGCAGATATATATTTTCTTGTCCAAAGCAACATATAAGCGATTGGGATCAGAGCTCAGGGTCTGAGCACAGGGTCTGAGCACAGGGTCAGCCAGCATCCAACACCATGGAGCATTTGGGATTAAGGGCTATGCTCAAGGGCCAAACAATGATATGTTTACTCTGCCTGCAATGGGATTCAAACCCATAACCTCCCACACCCAAATCCATAAACTACCGCCCTGTGCTTAAAGAACTGTAGCTAAAACGGTGAGTAATTCACAGGTCTTGGCGACAGAGCTGGCCGTCCTGTAAGCCTCACTCTACCGTTTGTTTATGTTTCCCCTTAAAGGGGAAGTCACGTTCCCAGCAACCAGAGCTACATGCGGCGAGGTTGTATGTCACTCGCCTCCCCACTGAGCCCTCATGCAGTGGAAACGGAGCCCTCCACACGGCTTGCAGCTAATGCAATTTTGATGCAGGAGTATTTCTCTCCTTTTTATGCCGGGGTTACTTTTCAGTCTCAATTTCTGACTTCAAAGAGGCACGTGAGCCTGGCTTGTGGTGTTTTCAGGACAGTGCTGGACACCTTGCAGCCATTTGTCTGTCATTTTCTTATGCTTTTCATACCCCTTTCCCGTTTTTTGGAGGAATCAGTTTTGGGGTGATCTCTCACTGGCTGGCACCCTCACCTCGCACCTGGAGCTTGATTTCTCTGCCTCTGATTGAAAGTTCTTTGGTTCACATCCCACTCTGCCCAATAAGGATGTGGCAGAGTAGCCACATCCTTATTGGGCCTTTGAGCATGGCCCTTAACCCCCATAAAAGTGCAAGATGGGTGTCGGATGCACAGCTGACCCTGTGCTTATAACCTAAGCTTCGCTCTCACCTCTTTATATGTATGTGTATGTCTCAAAGAGCATTATGGGATATGTGGAAAGAAAAATACACTTTAGTGGTCCTTTACTTGTCCAAATGGCAAATAAAGCTTTGTTTTGCCTCCAGGGTTGGAGTTTGAATCCCTCGTCATGTGCGGCTTGCTCATTCTCGCTGTATTGTACAGGTTTCCACATAACATCACATCATATCACATGCCGTGCCCTTCACAGGCCAGAGAAATCCGAGAAATCGCACAGCCTGACTCAGAAGCACGTGGAGGAGTTGAGTCGTAGCAGAGTGATGAGGATGATGCTCACTTTTTCATCATCTGGGACAATTACAGTACAGACAATTTCACAATAGCAGCCAAATGAATCTTTAAATGCCATGTTTAAATTTTTTTTGTTCTTTAAATGGCAAGCCCAGGTGAATCATCTCTCTAGTGACTGGAGGTTCTAACTGAGCATGTGCAAGATGTGGAAGGGGGGCGGTTAATTAGGATGATTGGGCTTGGTGGGGGGATTCTGTCTGGAGAGGCAGTCTTGGAATGCATCTGAAGACCTATGGGCCCGGCAGATTCATCTCTGCTGCGGGGGGGGGGCTTCTCTGAGGGCTTCTGTTCCTGGACCACAAACCATTAGAGGTCTTAGATTAATGTTTGTTTCCATCAGTCATGTGGGACGGAAGCAGCTCTCAAGGACACTTCAAGGTTAATCAGTTTAACGTCAGAAATGGGTAACATCGCGTCAGTACACAGACTCAAGGACAAGCATTGAAATCCGGCCAATTTCCTTTGAAGCTGCTGTGTAATCTGCCTCATCTCTCTCACACGGACGGCCGCTGTGCTCTTTCACTGCCATTGTTTTCATCAAAATCCCTGTCGTTTCTATTTAGTGCCTTTAGCACACTGTATAAAATAACATTTGCACACTGTCTTCTGAACAGTATTTATATATAGCCCTTTATTTTATCTTACAGTACACTAACTCTGATTTTACGTTCATTTATCTAAAGACTCCTTTGGTTCTCTCTTACCTGAGGAGCAAGCCAGATTTACACTTCACTGAAGTTATGCCAATATAACTGCATGCCACAAATGAAATCTCGAATCTTTGTCGCCGTTTTCGGCCACCATGTCCGCAAGCCGGCTTTTAACTCGCACCCAATCGAGAACAGAGTGGGCCCAATAAGTGCCATCACTGGTCGCGTGAGCGACACAGAAAGCGACTCTTTGAATGTTCCCCGGCTCTGAAATCCTGCCTGCGCCGTCGTCCGCCTCTTTCATCCATCGTCTGCTTTGTCCAATCAGCTGCTGCCTTGTATAACGGGAAGTCAGGAGGCATTTCAGCAAAGGTCTGCGATCTGTGCCCTTGCTGCTGTCGGGGACGGTGGGGGGCACTTCTCAGCCGCTGTTTCCCCCCTCCCCATTGGCCTTTTGTGACTATCAGCAAAACTGAAGATACAATAGACTGAGGTTTCCTTCATTTGAATAAACCAGGAGCTGATTCTGCCATGAGCTCATCGAGTATCTTCTCACTATTATCGTGATGTCATTGGCCTTCTTCATAAACGTGGGGGGCGGGGCATTAGCGTGCTGAATGACATCACCTTGTTTGAGGCACAAACTACAGGTGTTCCTCTAATGTCTATGAGGTCATGGGAAAATTAGGGTATAAATGCTATTATTCAGGTCCAGTGGTGGTTGCAGGTCTGATTCCTACCTCTATACCGCCGTCACCTGGTTTGTATGTTCTACCGATTGACCTGCTCAGTTAAAAAAGCATTCAGCTGGGTGGACTGGAATCTTTCAATTTGTGAAAGATACCAGTGTGTGATTTTCTGTGAGCGGTGTCCCTGTGACGGAGTGGCCTTTCATACAGGGTGTCCTTGGCTGCCTGGCGATAGCACCCCGGCACTGGGTAAGTGATTATGGACCGAAGACATTATTTATGGGTCACGTCAACCATTCTCTGATGGTTCTGGCTGATCTTCTTGTCAGCATGAATTTACATGGTCAGACGATCTGATGCGGAGAAGAGTGACGGACAGCCGCTGCTAATCAGCGACAGCCTGTTCTACTGTGCCGCGAGTTGTACAGCTTGGGCAGAGTTAGCGGGGGGCTAACACAGCGATGCCAGAAAAGGAACGAAGGTGGTGGCCAGCAAAGGGGCAGCGATGTACCAAAAGTGGGACTGATGGAGCCTGAAGCAGGAGAGAGAAGAGTGAGAAGAGAGAGGTGAAGGGGTCTCCTTTCCCTCTTGGCAGCCTGCAGCTGGCCTGACCCATATCAGGGCTGCGTCCTTTTAGCAGAAACTTGGCTGAATTTAATGGATGAAATGAACAGGTTCATAATTTATTCATCTCAGTTCAGTTTACTTTTATATAGCGCCTTTCATGACAGTCACCCAAAGGCACTTGGCACGAGTGCGTGTTAATCCATTATTACATCATCTATACAAAAGGGTGCATGAAACAGGGATAGAGGGGTGAGGGAATAGGAAAGGAATTCCAGACGACAACAGAGGTGGGGAACCGAAAACTCCTGAGTAAGGAGTAAAAAAAATTACCTCTGGGGGTTTACTGGCTGCCCACACCCCCTGGATATTATAGAATGCAAAGAAAATGTAATGAATGCAAGGTGTGCACTGCGGTCATGGTCCATCGGTGAGGCAATTCAGTGCAAGCCAACAGATCGCAGGCCACATCCAGGACATCATGGCTCATACACTGCACAAACAGTGCCATGCTTCCAGGGGACTGAACCAGCACTAGCTCAGATGGTGCCCACCCCAGGTGCTGTTCGGACAAGCGGGCAGGAAAATGAAGGACGTGGGTGGTCACACCAGGGACCATGTTCACCGCCCTTGACTGACACTAAAAGTAGTTATATGTATAGATGCAGCCGGGGTTTTTGTTTCCTCCGTCATGCGGCCCTGAGGCATCGGCGAGTCTCTTCTGCTTTCCAAGTTGGTCAACGCCAATAAAGGACTTTTGCTGGTAAATGTTACTGTTTATGCCTTTTAACATCCATGCAAGCAGCATGAAGAATCCAGCCAACAGCCTGGTTAATACACAGGAAAATGAAGGGGTGTGTTTTCCCCGGTAAACTTGGTAAACTCCGAGCTGGGCTGGTAAGGGTGACTAAATACTGTTGTTGTTTTTTCCAACCACTTTCACATGGAACATCTGCTGCTTCTTGCCTGCTTCGGTCACTCCCCACAACCCTAACTGTACCCCCCACCCCAAAAAAAAGACACCTGCCTTGGACAGAAAATGAAGGCATCCATATTTGATAAAGGCCCTCCGGTGTGTCAGAATGCTTACCCATGACTGTTAAAAATGCATGTACTGCATACTGGAGGTCTGTCTTCAGCTGCTCAGGAAGAGCATGCCTGTATCATTTTGGGGTCTAGCTGGAGAAGTTAACGAGCAATTAGCCGAGACGGATGATGGTGGGTGCCCGAGCGCAGCCACTCACTCTGCGGCATAACAGCGGAACCATTTTGGTCGAAAATCCCCTTTTGAAACAGCTGACAGTGTAGATCTCTGCATTCAGTGGTTTAACAGAAGGTCGAAATCTGTGAACATGGAATCATCAGCTATATGCGCTATCTTTCACCTGTACTCTTAACTTTGAGCAGTTATGCTACGACAGCCATTCTGCTTCCAGCTGTGTTAGAAAGATGGATTGAATCCTTGAGGAAAATCCAATCCTTTAATGCTGATTTTGCAAGCAAAAAAAGGCCTATTTCAAAATATAATCAAATGGATCAGTTAGAGGACAAAAAATGAATACTTGCAACATATAACCCATGATCTGCTTTATGAATATGAAAAAGCTCAGCCAATGAGCTGATTGCAGTTAACAACTGTTATGTGTTTGTGTGATTATGACTGTAATGTAACTGGGCGATTTAATATATCTCACATTGATCCTTCCTGTTTGCTTAGCTGTGGTACACTCCTTTCTAGAACATTTCTTCAAGAAATGCCTACTGCCAGCATCGAGATTAAGTCTTCCAGGACAGACTGTTGTATTCCCGGTGTGTCAGAACCGGACTGTCAACATAGTTAAACCAAAGCTCTGTGCCCCAAAGCACAGATCTCAGACATTCAACTGCCAAAACAACAAAATCCACCAGGGCTGGTCTTTCTGTAGATTGTTGTGATATGATCAAACAATAAAGTGTTATGCACCGTGAATAATGAGTTTCTAAGCTGGATTTTATTAATTTTCTTCACATTATGTAAGATATAATTATGAGTTTTATTTTTCAAATCTCAGCACAAATGCTGTAAATCCAGCTGTTTTACAATCCCTCACAGGAAAATCCAACGGGCATTCCCGTCCGACGATGCCCTTTGGGCGGGGCAACGTTTGACCTCCCAGTGGCAGGTGGAAAACAGCTTTGTGAGTCCGTAAATGCGCAGCGGTAAAATGCGTGTGAGGTCACGGCGGCACCAGCCATTCTGAGGGGGGCGCCATGTTGCAGAGCATCTTGATCAGAGGCGACATGTGACAAGTGCAGACACAGCTGTCCAGCCTTGATGAGACATGCTATAATCTGGTTTAGGAAATTGCCTGCAGGCGAGATGCTGTATTTTTAGCCATGAGTTCCTCGGTCCTTTTCAAAAATGTATGCATCAACAATGCCTAAATTGTGTTTGTTTAGGAAGGCTGAACGCAATGGAATCAGAAGCATAACAAAAACTGGTTTGGCATATTTTGTTTTGAGTGCTGGCATGGGCTGGAGCAGCCGCAGTGAACTGGAAGCATGTTAGGGGAAATACTTTACATGCTTGCAATCATGCTAATCTATGTTAGCAGAGAAGTAATATTATCTACTGGGAAGTCTGTGCTGTCAAGAGTATTGTAGAGCTGTTTTTTTCATGTGTGGCAGGTCATGTGATGTTGTGTGTGGGAGGTCATGTGATGTCATGTGTGGGAGTTCATGTGATGGTGCAGTATGAGTTAAAGTAGAAAGATTTAAAGTATATAGTTTACCTCACATCAGATTGGGGGGTAACTGTCTGCTCCTGTTTTTTTTTAGTGTGGCACACTATTACAGGAATGGAAATGGGACATAACATACGAGCACAAAGGTGTGATTTGACTTGGAGAATAACACCAGCAGTGAAAACAGAGCCAGCGATGCGGATCCATGCACCCATACTTTCTTCGGCACAATGGATGTTTAATTTGCATCTTGAAAGACATTTATATATTTAGCAGGCACTTTGTCCAAAGTAACATACAGTGAGGCAAATAGCACATTGCAAACATTCATGCTGTCAAGTAGTCAACTAGGCATAAGTGCAGCTAGGCTGAGCTTGCAATGGAATTCATGGAACAGATGGGTCTCTTTCCACCACCGGGGAACCACACAAGAGAACCATCTGGAGTGACACTTCTCACATAGTGGAGGGAGCTCCAAGTGGCATTGGTTTGCTGACAGAGGGGGGTGAGATGGGCCATAGGTCCTGGGGAGCTTTTTGATGGGGATGGGTGCCTGTCCCTTGATGGACCTGTAAGCCAGCACCAAGGATTTAAACTTGGGAGCCAGTGAAGAGAGACAAGTAGGGGTGTGACATAAGAACGCTGGGGCTGACTGAATATCAGACATGCTGTCGCATTTTGAGTCATCTGCAGTGTTCTGATAGCACCAGCTGGTAGACCTGCCAGTAGAGAGTTGCAGTAGTTTGGCTGTAGAGTAACAAATACCTGGACTAGAAGCTGAGCTGCATATTGAAACAAAAAAGGCCTGATTTTCCTGATGTTTTTCAGGGTGAATCTGTAAGATTTGGAGAACACTGTTATGTGCTCAGCAAAGAACAGATAGTTGTCTGTCATTACTCGAGGATCCTAGTAGGCCTTGATGAAGACAGCGTGGATGGTCCACGCTGAGCAGTGATGTCATGGTGGAAGGTAGCGCTGGCAGGGAAGACAAGAAGCTCTGTCTTGGAGAGGTTTAGCTGGAGGTGTAGCACAAGCTAAAACCCTGGGTTCCTTTAAATCAGAGTTAGATAAGAGTTTAACAACTCTGGGCTATTAGTTAAGTTCTCCCCAAATGAGCTTGATGGGCCGAATGGCCTCTTCTTGTTTGTAAATTTCTTATTTTCTTATGTAGGTGATGGACCCTCATCCAGGCTGCAGTGTCAGCCAAGCATGCAGAGATCTGAGCTAAGGCCATGATGTCATCAGGAGAGTTTGAGTAGATCTGGATTTCATCTGCATAGTAGCGGTAAGGGAAGCCATGATATTGGATGATCTGACCTAGAAAGGCAGAGTTAAGAGAGAGAAGAGGAGAGGACCAAGGACAGAGCCGTGGGGGACACCGGTTGTTACCTGAAGTGATTTGGAAACCTTTGTACTCCAAGCCACTTGGAATGATCTGTTTGATAGGTATGAGTCAAACAGTGCAGAGCAGTCTATGTGATGCCAAGTTGAGAAAGGGCGGCCAGGAGGATTTGATTTTTAAGGGTGTTAAGTGGGTAAGTGTGGGGGTAAGTGTAAGAGAGATGACCTGGAGGAGATGGGATCTGGGGCACTAGTGGTGGGCTGATGGCTGAGTAGGACAAACATCCTGGCTGGGGGGTGAATGAAGGAAAAGGAGGCCCCCGCAGACAGGATGGTGGGTGCGGAGAACTGGCTGCTGAAGGCTGCCACCTTTTCATGGAAGAAAATGGCAAAATCATCAGCAGACAGGATGGTGAGTGGAAGGGGAGGAGGAGGGTTAAAGAAGGCTCTGAAAGTGTCATTGGTGGTGGAAATTTCCTCTTGGAAGTATGTGATTTTGGCATCAGAGATGGAAGCAGACAATGAGGATGGAAGTGATTGGAACTCAACCAAGTCCATGTATCCATGGAGGAGAGCAGACAGAAAGTGTCAAGACATGAGGTTAGCAGAGAAGCGAGTGTATTACAGGCTCCTACAGCATCAAGAGAGGAGAAATCCTCAAGTGATGGCAGGAGGAGGAGACCAGAGAAGCAGATGGGGGGGGGGGGGAGAGCAAAGGTTACGATGGAAGGAGGCTCGAGGAGGAGGGACTGAAGGCAGGGTGGCGGAGGGGGGATAAGGGAAACCAAACAAAGAACTGGGCAGAAACACGTACTGGGGTGACCAGCAGGATGTCAGGGATACGATTCCATCTAAGGATGAGGTCTAGTTTGTGTACAGCCTTTTGAGAAGGAGGAGTGTCGAACTGGGTCAGGCCACATGAGGACAGAAGGGTGAGGAAGTCAGAAGTCAGGGGTTTATCAAGGTGGATGTTCAAGTCCCCAAAGATGATAAGCGCAAAGCAGTCATTCGGGATGGCTGACCGAAGCAAATCCAATTCTTCAATGAAGTTGCCGAGTGGGCTGGATGGCCGAAGGACACTCGCAACTCCTTGGAAAAAGATGAGGCGGCAGCCGTTGTGATTTTACCCAAAATCCTCGAAACCACACATGCCCCAGCACAAACAAGTTTCTACTGCGACGGATGTTTTTTCAGCTGAATGGGGGAGGATAAGCTTGTTAATCATGAATTTACAAGTCAAATTTATGCATACTAGTGGAGGTCAATTAGCATAATTGCGTTTGCATGAGAATCAGAGTCTGGGGAGCAACGGTCACATGTGCTGGTCGGAGGCTGGCGAGTGCAACGTTTGAAGCTAACGGGCCGCCGCCACTGCTATTACGTAATGACTGCTTCTGGGCTCCACTGCCTCGGAGACGCGGGAATGCAATTATTGTGAAAGGTCATTAAACGCGGATGGCGTGTGGATAAAAACGGCAAGTGGGGCTCCGGGAAAGAATTGGCCTTAACGCGGCTGACTGGGAGGGGGACTGTTTACGAAACATGCAGTCAGAATGCTAACAGGCTAGCTCGCTAGGGATTTAGGAGCTTTATGGTGAGATTTTTTATTTCTTTTTGTATGAAGTCTTATATACTGTCAGTGGTTGTGAGAATCATCCTCATGTAGGTGTAATCAAGTGTCTTAAATGACTCTGTCTGCATTAACTGCTATATTCTGCATAGTACACAAACGCACACCACACAAAACGAAACCGAGCTGTTCTGTGAGTCACACACCACGTCATTTTCACATTCCCAGTTGTGTAACTGGAAGTCTCCTCATCAGCAGGTTAATTGGGGACTAACTAGTTAACGTTTTTTTGTTATTATTTCACCGCCACGTAAAACGTAAACAGAAGTGACAGGTGCATTAGGTGGATGACATTGCGGGGTAAAAGATGTAAAGTGACGTTTCTTCTTTTAGTGTGAAACGTGTGATTAGCTGGGACTGGATTGTAAAGCACATTACATCGAGAATTCAGAAATACCCCGGACCCCGTATATCCTGGACAAAATAAAATCTCTCATCTGCTTCTCCAGTCTGGGGAATGCAAAGTTGAGTGCTTCTCTGCTGGTGTTTTTTAATTCTATTTTATAAAACTATTCCCATCAGAACAACTGATTGCATCTTCTTTTTGGTACATGTCAGTCATGGTTGGTCAATCCTATAGGCGACAAAGTCGGCTGCCTAAAGCTCCACCTTCTAACAGGGTGCCGACTTGCCAGCCAATTTCACTTTTCCTCAAACAGGGGGTGTCGGTGCTGATGCTCACCTAGGGTGCCACATAGGCTAGGGCCAGTACAGATGTCAATAAACTCAGGTAGTTAAATCACTGACAGGGTGATAAATATGGGTAATAGGCATTGACATGTATCTGAAAGGTTGTTGGTTTGAGTCCCAAAACATGTCCCGCTACTGTACCTTTAGGAAAGTAGTTTCCTGGGTTCTTTTTACCTGCCTTCTATAATGGTTCAGCCTAGAGGTTGGCAACCCGATTGAGAAGAGCTACATTCAAAATTAAAAATAAATTGAAAACCGTTGGAGCAGCAGAATTTTACTGGAAACAGAAATTTATTCTAAATGGTTTATAGCAACATTTTGACGCTACAACAAAGTATAAACAAACAACAAATTATTTTCAGTGTTTCATGGACTTCAGAACGAAAATGACGTGTCCCTGATTTTATTTATTTATATCATTTTCATTTTTGAAATCGCGTTCCGCTATTTTGATAAAACACTCTTTAACATATTCAGCACCGCTGAAAGGCTTTCTGTGTTTTTTAATCTCCCGAGACGCCGCAAAACTGGCAGCAACTCTGCTAAACTCTGAATGCATCTGAGCAACGAAAGTTTGCAGTCTTCGTACCGACCAGACATCGAAAAGTTATTGATACTGTAAGATATACAGGCACAAAAATCGCACTGAACAGATAATTAACATATTTTCCGTTTGCAGCTGTGGTCAAGCAGGCATGTTACATTTTAGGCAACCCCAGTATCTCAGCATACAATATATCGGCTCAACGTTAACATTAAAATTTGTTATTTTTTTTCTCCTTTATTAATCCACATGGGGAAACTTGATGAAGTAGCAGATATATGCGTCTGTCCATTCATCTCTAAATTCTCGATGTTCATCTTTTATTTTTTTGACATTTTGCGAGCTCTGTTTTCAGCTACGTTGTGACGCAGTTTACTTGGATTCATTTAGATCATTTCACTGTTATAGGATACTATTCAAAACATCTTAGCTATCTTAAAAATGAAAATTTCTAGCAATTGGACTGATATTCCCCAATCAAGTTCAGCTACCAAGATGAACATTACAAGCCACCAATAATCAGTAAGTGACATTCGCAGGAGCCTTTTTGAGGTGCCGTGTAGGCTCTGGAACATTCTTACTGTGGATAAGGGTCAGAACCTGCGTACCGTACCCTACATACTGAATTTCACTGGAAGTGTACCACTCAACCATCAATGCAGTAAGTACTGTACGTATGCGTGATAGTCTGCTTTGGAGCCGCAAGCAGACAGCCTAAGAGCTGTATGTGGCTCAAGACCTCCGGCTTAGCCAGTAGAGGGCCACAGTGAGCCTCAAGCTTGTCCATGGGGCCACATGGCACTGTACACCCTGGAGCAGGCGACAGTCCATCGTAGGGCACGTGCTCAAACTCTACAGGCAATTTAAGGACGACTGTGGGAGTTATCCTGAGGACCCAGTGGAAACCCACACAGACACTGGGAGGACGTCCACCCACTCCGGGCCACAGGTGGTACTCGAACCCCAAGACTGGAGGTGTGAGGCTACAGTGGGAAATACAGAACTGAACTATTTCCTGAATTCTGAATGGCCAGTTATATAAACAGATAAATGCATTGCCCGCCCTGAGCGTAAAACAAGGTATATTTTTAAATCATTGAAATGCTGCGTGGTTTTCTGTTGTCAGCTGTGCAGAAGACCAGCCGCTCGGCTTTTCCCAGAAACGGCTGAATCTCCTTCCGCCTGGCTGCAGGGTCTCGTTCTGGAACTTTCCTCAGCATCGCCCACCTGGCCTCGGATCTCCAAATGGAAAGGGAGCTCCACACAGATACGGTTCAGCTTCGCACCCCAGTCACTAGAAAGTATCAAATGAGGCAAAAACACTGGCTGTGTTCTTCATGTGAGGGACCGCAGAGGCCAGTTCGCCATTCTTCCTATCTAAGGTTTAATCTGCTTGCACTACGTACTTGTACTGGTACAGTTTATTGTTGATAACTGAAGCAGAAGTGCAGAAGCAGACTTGCATTTGCATCAGCCACTTACCTGTTCAGTTACTATGAAAAGCTTACTGTTGTCCCTCCATCCGCCTAGAGGTGGCTGGCTCAGTAGTGCCCATGCAGGAGTCCCGGAGTCAAGGTGCTGCTCTTTCCCTGTTGCTTAAAGCAAAACTTCCAGCTTTACAAGCCTGCCTGGCCCTAATGCTGCTGCTTTCTTGCACAAAATAAGCCAGGCAGGTGAACAGCGTTTCAGCATTAAATTAGTTAAATATCAAAGTGAAATTTTTACACTTACAAGGCAAATGGTTCCTGCTACTGTCCATGGTTGTGGTTTCCAAGTATCACATGTTTAAAAGCAACTGGAGAGAATATGCATTTTTGGTATGTTCCATCCATCCATCCATCCATCCATCCATCCATCTTCCATAACTAGTGCTGGGTCACTGGGATCCTGGAACCCGGGAAACACAGAAAACAAGGCAGGAGACATTTTGTGTGGCATGATCACAATCCTGACTTTTCCTCCTTTTTCTTTGAAGCCCCTTTTTTCCCCCAGTTCCTCATCCATTTCACATCTTCTCCAGACATTATGCTGCAGTACATGACTCAGTAACTCTATGCATTAATTTAATCAGCTTTTCATAGGCTGACAAATTAAGGCAAGGCTCAAATTTTATTACATGTATTACTTTTTAGTCATAACTTACATTACTTTATCACCAGAACATGAAAATTAGAGAAAGACATTAAGCGACGTATAAAATTCGAATGTTCCTTCTGTTTTCTGTTTCTCTGTCATTAGGTGACATGGGCAGCCGACTAAGGCTCCGTATTCTGAGGGGGCGCCGACTTAGCAAGCGAATTTCATTTAGTCTCAGAGGGCGTCCCCTCCATCCGGCACTGCTCCATCTATCCACTCTGTCTGCTTCTCTCCGTTTCACCATCAGCCAGCTTTATGCCAGCATATTCCTCACTTTTCATTTTATGTCTTCCCTGGGCTGGACTGGAATTATAAATCAGCCCTACACTTTGGGGTCCTCTACAGTCAATTTTGTCAGCCTGTACCCATCAGCCTACTGGGAAAATAGCAGATGGCCAGTCCAGCCCTACCTCTTCCTGATCACTGCCTTATGCAAATACATTTACTGGAACATTGCTTTTCATTTGTATAGTTTTGTTTTATTTTTAATTGTTATTTTTAATCATGTTTATTTATTATTTTTCTTTTCATATTATTTTTCTTAGTACTGCCCTTTTGAGCACAACCCTGGAAGCAGGTGGACAAAGCATTTCGTGACACACGTGCATGTTTGTGGATGTGACAAATAAAATTTGAGACTTGGCTGTGTGCCAGCCTCGTGTTCTATGCTCCGTGGAATAGGCTCCATGCAGGGAACCCACGACCTGATCCAGGATAAGCAGTTAAAAGATGGATGGATGAGTGGACGAGTGGATGGATTGATGAGTGGATGGATGAATGGGTGGATGGATATCCATAACGATTTAAAACAGGCTTCAAATAGATATTGAGAACAGTGGTCCCAGAGATGTGTGTTCAGTGTGATCATGAAGTATTGAATGAAATCGAGGTCAGTGTGAGTGTGCTGGGCATTGGGGTTTATTCCTGACATTTTCCTCCAGCAAGATGTGCTTCCTGAAGATGAAAGAATGCAGCTCCTGGACACTGCTCAAGGCCCACAAACACAGCAGGCGTCCTCCAGTGCAGTGCTTAGCGCACAATTCAGTTGGTGCTGCTGGGAAATCGCTGAAGTCTCTCTCTTAATAGTGAATATTTGAGTCGAGCTTTCAGGTGACCGTGGATATTTGTCACCAGGTGGTTCTGTCCTGCAGAGCTAGCCGTCCATTTTCTGTGCCCGGTTAGCCGATGTGGGGGCACAGTGGAGGAGCATTAAGTACCACAAATACCCAGCGAAAGACCTGTAGAAATATGTAGGCAACCTAGGAACTCCACACATCACTCTTTGAGCTGTCCTGCAAAAGTAGCAATTGTCAGTTTCCTTACTGAGGAAATGATTAGTTTGACAAAATGCTTCTTACTCTTTGATATCATGATAGCAGTCTGTTTGATAAATTGTTCTGCTGTTGGAAAATTTGAAGCTTCCTCCATTTTTTCCCACAAGTACCATGGTAAAATCGGCTTCTCCATTAGCATTGTGGGCAGCGTGAATGCCACAAGGGTGTGATCCTTGCAGGTAGGATGTAAATGAGTCCTCGTATGTTAATGGTCTCTAGTTACTTAACTGTACCAACCTGTACTTAACTGCGATGGCCCAGCCTGCTGATAATCCTGTATCATTCCTCATCCCAGTTTCATACCACATAGTCGAAAACTTTCTGCCGTGCATGTGGGGCGCTCAGCTGGACGGGAGACACGGACACTGCTTGTGTGGGAGGACCAGCCAGCTAAAAATGGCAAAGATACAGCAGTTCTCAAAATGAACCACTGGATGGCTGGTCGCCTTTCGGCTCCTGATTGACAATCTCCAAAATGTCACGTATGACGTGGGATGTTCCAAAGTGATGTGGCAGAAAAGAATTTGACTGACTCACATGAGGCATTATCAGAACATTGTGCTGTTAGTTACTATGAGGCCTTGCTCTTACAGCTCAGAGAGTAACATGAACATGAGACATCAGAGAGACTAGTATGGATGGATGGACGATAGATAGATAGATAGATAGATAGATAGATGTAATTGTAATAATAACAACTCTGTTAAGTACTTATTTTTGTATTTACTCATGGCAGTTTTACAGCTGAAAATTCCCAGAGAACATTTACATGAGCATAAACCTGAACTTGCTGAAAGGGGAAAGTTCCACTGATGTACCACAAACTACAATTGAATCTAAGAAATACTTGTGACTTCCCATCGCGCTACATGTGTCATGTTTTCTGGGTTTATAACCTGTCCCTGCAGTTCACCTGTGTTTTTATGCCATGTGACTCGAGTGTTTTGAAATAGGTAATGTTTTGAATAGTGGTCAGCACCTAGGCTGTACTCCAGATCTCATCAATAAAAGGCCCATTTCCACTTCCTCAGTCTGGCCCAGATATTTCCAGAACATCAACACCACCCTGG
>JAODKC010000137.1:11465518-11478297 GCA_026777985.1 Mormyrops attenuatus
CCCCCCCCCCCCCCCCCCCCCCCCCCCCCCCCCCCCCCCCCCCCCCCCCCCCCCCCCCCCCCCCCCCCCCGGGGCCGGGGGAGCATTGCTAGGAGGACAAGGGCAAGCAAGGAGAAGGCAGACGGTCTGCTTGCCATGCAAAGGCGTCTCAGAGTGCTGGTGATGTTCCAGAAGCATCTCTCTGGCTCCCCCGCCCGCTCACCGCTTCAACTTAACAGCCAGCTGCCCATGATACGCAGTCAGACTTTCAAGCGGCCACCCAGCGTAATTTAAATATTAACAAGCTGAAATATATATAGAATCCATCTTAAAAATGCTTTTAACACCAGCGAAATTAATAAGAGCTTTAATTAGTGAGTGTTTGTGTTTCTGGGGGAGGTTAGGGTTAGGGTCTGGAACCCGCAGCAGTGGGGCCCTCAGCCCACTGTCCTCCCCATTTCATTTTACCCATGGTCAGTCCCACACTGGTGTCTCAGGGACCTGCGGGGGCTACATATGGTCGGACGAGGCAACATGACCGGCAAGTGTGACTAAACCGTTTCCAGCTGTTAGATTCCTGAAAGATGTATCAGAAATTGACGGGGGAGCGAAAACAAGGTGATTGGTTCAACTGGACTAGTTCTGCTTCTGGAACTTCCTCTCAAAATCCATCATGTCAGTTTGCTGATAAGTACAGGAATGTTACGGTGTTAAGAAGCTCCTGTCAGTGACACATTAATGAGTCACCTGAAGTAGCTGCACCTACAGTAAGACAGCATGGGAGGTATGAGGCAGAGTTCAAGACCTTAACTGGACACTGACAGAATGGTCAGTCCACATGGGCTCCACATCCAGGGAGCCATCTAGCCATCGTCTGCGTGACTTCGGCCTGACTGGAGAATCTTCTTCTTCTTGTACTTCTCTCCCTTAGCTTCCTCTTCAGGTTACCTCTCTTTGCAAGTTCTCCTGGAGGTTATTTCGGTTCTGCTGCACCCACCGTCCGGTCTGCACCACCGACCGCTTCACCATGAACTTCTCCTCAACCAGGTGCCATCTGTGACATGCAGATGGAGGGAATAGGAGCGTGGCGGATGCGAGGAGGCGCGCTCGGAGATGGCAGCGGCGAAGCCCGGAGGGCACCCCAGGGTGTGCCGTCTTCCTTCTTCAACCAGCCCCCCTGGCCCCATCAACAGCTGACTCGGTCCCCCCTCCCCCCCGTCAGCAGCAAGCAGGTTGAAGAAAAACATGCCAGGATTATGACTACATTTCGTCTTTGGATTAAAAATCTATGTAATTGGTAATTACAATTACAGTTTCCCAGGAAAAAGACACCTGTCATTTTTTACTGTCATTTCTTTCACACAGGTGTATGATCAAGGCAAAATAGCATCCCCCCCAGGTCACGGTGTTGCACAAGGTCACGTTAAATTTAAACAAAAACAATGGAGTGTAATAGAAAGGAATGCATTACGCCTGCATTCCGGTGTGATGGGCAGGGTACCAGGAGTGAGGGAGTGCAGCTTTCACAGACATAGATTTCAGCATTTCCCCACCCTCTGAAGACAGCATAGGGTCCCAGTGGCTCCTACAAGCCCCGCCTGCCCACTTTCCAAATTAATATGTCGGAGAAACATGGCAACGTGTCCCGGCACCACCATCTGCCTGAAATGGAATCACAGAGGCCAGGCTTTTTCGCGGGATGCGGGCAGGAGTCCCACGGGCCGCAGACGTGGCCTGGAATGCGAATCTCTCCGATATTCGGGTGCGGTTGGCCACGCGTTCCTGCCATGGGCGTTGTCCCTGTGCGCTCGTCTGGAGTCGAGCCGGCCTGAAGTTCGCGGCCCGTGACTCACTGCTGTGAAACACGGCTCAGGAACATCGCTGATCTACTGCACCCAAAGCTGCCTGAATACAGCACCTGTGCAGCCTCATTAAAGTCTGAGCCCCTACTATTATCATCCATCCATCCATCCATTTTCCATAGCTGATTATCCAAGTCATGTCATTCTCAGCTGACGAAAGAAATCCGTTCCACAAAACCTTAACCCTTAAGTTGGACTTGCTAAAAGCAAAAAGACAGATTATAGTATATAGCAGTAATATTTCAAGTTTCAAGTGTTATTGTTACATATGTTCCAAAGAACACAGTGAAGTTATTGTGCCACAGTTACAGGGTGGGGACAAGAGGATGGGGGACAACAGGAAGAGCAGCGGTGCAACGAAAGACTAATAAGAATTAAAGAACACATGAAATAAATGAAATGATGTGTAAATTTACTTACAGGCGCATGCAGGCTACTTGCGATAGCACTTCTGCTACTCTGCATGTCCCAGATCGTTTTGCCTGTGTTTACTTTAGCCGGTTTTATGTAAGCCGAGAGCTCAGTGCTCAGGGTCACAGGTGAGCACAGGGCATGAATCAGGAGACAGTTCGGATGGGGTGTCATATCAGTGCATAGCACACTGTTATTATTACCCTGATGATGATGATTATTCCAAGCAACAGTGTGAAATACAAAACAACCCTCTAGATAAGCTGCTAAATTATTGTTGGTATTTGCGTCTTGAAATAAATAGGCATGTTTATCTGCATGTTCCTCTCAGGAAGCATCCGCGCTCGCTAATGAGCAGGATGGAAAGACGCGGACTAAAGCGGTACTGGGTGGTGCTCGATATTTTGCCAGCTGACTGCTGGAGCTGCTTCTCTTGCTTTATTTATACGCCTCCCTGATTTACATGCCTTCCCAGGCTACGGATCGAATCGCGTTAAATCGCCTCTCGTGTAATTAGCCCTTAAAAATGGGATCCTATTTGAGGAAAATAAGGGGGCAGAGGGCTGTAAGTCAGGCTGACTGACACTGCGCACCGCCCCCCGCCCAGAGCTGGCTTTCCCTTCCGTCGCAGCGTTCCTGACCCCTCCCGCCAGCTGGCGTTCACGGAGCCGGGCCGAGCAATGCGCTCCAGTGTTGCTGTTTCAGCTGCAGCAGGCCAGATCACAAAGGAATGCCAACCTACAGGGCTGCTGAGGGGGGGAAGGGCCGCGCCAACCTGCCAGCTGCTGATGGGGGGAGGGGCCGCGCCAACCTGCCAGCTGCTGAGGGGGGGAGGGGCCGCGCCAACCCGCCTGCTGCTGACGGGGGGGCGCGCCAACCCGCCTGCTGCTGACGGGGGGCGCGCCAATCCGCCTGCTGCTGACGAGGGGAGGGGCCGCGCCAGCCCGCCTGCTGCTGGCCTGGTGGGGGGGACATGCCAACCCTCCATTGGGGAGGCGGTAGGGCAGGTGCATGGGAGTCCTAATTTGTTTGAGAGCCTTGTACAGTAAATCAAATTCGACTTTATTTGCCACATATAGAAATATGAGTGCAGGTACCTTGGAATGTATCTGGAATGTGTTTGTTTTAGTAAGTCCCATAAGTGCAGCTTAGGGTCTGAACACAGGTTCACCTACCCATCCAGAGCCCCAGAGCATTTGTCGGGGGGGTTCGAATCCGGCGACCTTCCGATGACAGGCACAGGTCTGACCTGCTGAACCTAACCCCACCCCCAACGTGGTTCCCTCGTGTTCTCTGACACAATCCGGCACATGGTGGTCAAATATCCCACGACATCCTAGCCCCCTTAAGCCGGTGAGGGTGACCCCGTGACCTGGAGTGTAGCAGATGCCCCAGATCGGCCCAGAAGGATCACGTGGCAGGGAAGCGGTCTGGCTGTGGTGTGGTGGCCTTCGCCTGACCCATGAAAGGACCACGCATTAACATTTCAAGGGCGTCCGCTCACCAAGGAGCTCTTTATAACCGGGGGCGGCGCGCTCGTTATGGTCGGCAGGTACTCTGCAGGCGGCACGGTGAGAAACGCAGAGACACAATCTCTGCGGTGTTGTGGGGGCGGGGTGAGAGGGACAGGAATCGGAAGTTTGTAAAACATGGCAGGATTTTTACAAACCTCAGAAAAAAAGTGACTTTGTCATAACTTTGTGTGTGTGTGTTTTGTATTAGTAAGTGCAAAGCGGGTCGGGACTGATCATGTGACCAGTGTGTATGCAGTGAAGCCTGCCTAGATATCCCAGTATACATATGCTAAGCCAATAACACAGGGGTCATATAAAAATTGGATACCAGGCAGAAACTTCCTCCCTCACTGGACTGAAGGTATCCGTACATTAGTACTTTCTCTTCCTTAACACAGTGTGATGCTTCTTTTGCCAATTGTTAAAAAGCACCACAGGGAAGCATTTAAAGCAGATCCTCTCTGAAACTGTTCCGGAAAGGGGGGAGCTCATGGTTCCGACATGGAAAAAAGGGAGCAGATCTCAATGTGCAGCCGTTAGCGTACCATGCGGCAACCGGAAAAGTATAGCCTTGCAAGACGGCCGCCAGACGAGGTGCGGCACATGCACTGGGCCGCCGTGTCCCGTCCTCTGGGGGGTGAAAGGGGCATTGTGGGTACAGAGGGCGGGGAAAGGGGCAGCTCGACTCATGTCGTAGCGAAGTTGCAATTAGTTACAATTACAGGGAGGCTTTAAAAAAAACTGATGCATAAAGGTTGAAATTGCAGAATTAGCTACCTAATTGTTGGTTATCAAGACATGAGGGGCTGAACTATCACTTTTATTTTTACTCTGACTTACTTCTGTTTTTTACTCAGCTGTTTCCTAATTAGCGAAAGATTCCAAGCTGTTTATCCGAAGAAATTTCCGGCATAAGTCCTGAAAATTAACCACACGTTAATCTGTGGTACATGTTGTCCTCTTTGACACCGGGAGTGTAAAAGTTGTTTATTTTATTCCTTTGTATATTAAAATCAGTGTGTTGGGTTACAGTATGGATGACTTAGCACAGACATATGAAAACAATGAAGTTTTGATAATATCATTTATATTTTCTAGTGCAAAGCAACTCTTTTTGACAATTTTGTAATTTTCAGCCACTTTAAACCCTTTTAGGGGTTAAAAATAGCTGTAAATGACTTGCACCTTCAAAGGCCAGACGATGCTAATTTGCACCTAGACGATGACCTTAATTAATCGATGGAGACCACTCAGGGCATGACTAAGCGCCTCCAGAGCCTGAGTGCTTTCAGAACACTTCATTTCTTTCTGAAATTATTTTTATGCGGCTGGGAGACGCTTCTCAATGGCAGCAGCTCAGTGGACAGCACTGTAGCTATCAACCTCTAGGTATCAGTGCTCGACGCACTGTAGCTATCAACCTCTAGGTATCAGTGCTCGACACACTGTAGCTATCAACCTCTAGGTATCAGTGCTCGACGCACTGTAGCTATCAACCTCTAGGTATCAGTGCTCGACGCACTGTAGCTATCAAACTCTAGGTATCAGTGCTCGATGCACTGTAGCTATCAACCTCTAGGTATCAGTTCTCGATGCACTGTAGCTATCAACCTCTACTGTAGGTATCAGTGCTCGACGCACTGTAGCTATCAACCTCTAGGTATCAGTGCTCGATGCACTGTAGCTATTATCCTCTACTGTAGATATCAGTGCTCGATGCACGGTAGCTATCAACCTCTAGGTATCAGTGCTCGATGCACTGTAGCTATCAACCTCTAGGTATCAGTGCTCGATGCACTGTAGCTATCAACCTCTACTGTAGATATCAGTGCTCGATGCACAGTAGCTATCAACCTCTAGGTATCAGTGCTCGATGCACTGTAGCTATCAACCTCTACTGTAGATATCAGTGCTCGATGCACAGTAGCTATCAACCTCTAGGTATCAGTGCTCGATGCACTGTAGCTATCAACCTCTAGGTATCAGTGTTCGATGCACTGTAGCTATCAACCTCTAGGTATCAGTGCTCGACACACTGTAGCTATCAACCTCTACTGTAAGTATCAGTGCTCGATGCACGGTAGCTATCAACCTCTAGGTATCAGTGCTCGATGCACTGTAGCTATCAACCTCTACTGTAGGTATCAGTGCTCTATGCACTGTAGCTATCAACCTCTAGGTATCAGTGCTCGACGCACTGTAGCTATCAACCTCTAGGTATCAGTGCTCGACACACTGTAGCTATCAACCTCTACTGTAGGTATCAGTGCTCGATGCACGGTAGCTATCAACCTCTAGGTATCAGTGCTCGATGCACGGTAGCTATCAACCTCTAGGTATCAGTGCTCGATTTCTACCCCGTCGGCTCACACTTCCTGGTTTGTGGGAGTGGATTTTTGCCCCGGATTGCAAGCTTTCCCTGTGTTTACAGGGGTTTCCTCACACAGTACAAAATTACATGGTTACGTGGCTTCTCTAAGGTACAGATACTGTGCGTGTTCTGTGATGGACTGACGTGCCATCTAGTACATCTGCTTTATCTATGCCCTGGGCTTCCTGGAATAGGGCCCAGGATCTCTGTAGCCCTCTATTGGATAAACAGTTATGGAAGATGAATGTTTCACGACGCTTCAGTGCATAAATGTACCGTGTAAATGTTTGTGCTTGTATATAAAGAGAGTTGCACGCACGTTTTTGGACAAGGCTCATTCCTCAGAGTGTAATGTGCTTTGATTTATGAGCAAGTTTTGAAAGACACAAAAAACATCCATTTTGGACGCGATGTTAAGCCCATGGTGTAGTGGGGATCTACGCTGGGCCAAACCATCAGAAACCAGCATCTGTGTGAAAGTACCTCGAAGCTCATCCCCTTTGCTCAGCCAAAACACTGGATGTGTCTGTGAACATGTGCTCAAAACGTGTGCAGCTAAGTAAACCAAATAGACATGTGTGAGGTGAATATGGCAAAACGTGTTGTCACGTATTACAAAATGACATCATATATCCAATTAACCCAGATAATGACATCATAATGATCTATGATTCAGAAAGTGATGATTCATTTGTTCACTGGGCACTACAATACCACAGCTTCTATCCCTGATGTGACTCTTGTTTGTATATTTGCTAAATGTCTGTCGATGGTGCTGTTATTTACTGTAACTTTTTTGTGATATAGTTTGCAGGAAGCAACCATATGGATTTTATGCCAGAAGCAACCATATGGATTTTATGCCACTCCATACACATGACAAAGCTTCAAAACCGAAACTGAAAACATGAAACTCGAAAGCCCTGTGGTTAAAAAAGCCCTTAGCCGAATCCACCTGCTAGATTTGCCCCTGTCCGCCAGGCCATGAGCCAGTCGCGACCATCTGCTTTATGCGGCTCTGTGATTAATCGATCAACCACTAGGAAGCGGCAGCTATTGAAGATGCTCCAAAAGCGGTGAGCGGGTGTGAAAAGGCCTCGTGTCACGTCGTGGGGTCAGTGTCGTTGCCATGGTTTCACCCAGCCGGTTAAGATGGTGCAGGGTCTCGGAATCACTAGGTACTGCCTCAATTGCGTCTGGGGGGGGGGTAGGCAAGGGCAAAGGGGGAAGCAAATCAAGCAATCAAGCAAAGCGGCAGGGTGAGGAATGTCCCGGGCTGTGACGCATGTGTGCCCTTTAAGGCCAGTGGCTGGCGTGTCTGCTTACTAATCGTCTGGGCGTGTCATCCGCCCCTCAGTAGTGCCTTTTGCCGGTTTGCCTCTCAGCTGCCTGCGACATGCTGTACACTTAAGATGTTGCTAACTGTACACCAATTCCTACTTTCACAATTTCCACGTTCGCTTTTGGTTGCAGACAAGGGGATGAGATTTAAATTTCACAATCAGCGGTTGGCTGCGGATGACTGTGGTCGGTTCGCGTGTGGCCCAGATTTTTATGTCTAGCGGAAACCTTGCACATCGACCGCGCATATGCAACATAATTGATTAGGTAATTCCAATATGTGGCAGTGTGGACTTTAACACATCAGCGGTCATAGTCGTTGTAGTAGTTACAGTGAGCAGCTAGCTGTATGTGAAGGGTATCGGCCAAGTCTTGACTAGTAACTTTAAAACTGTTGATAAAAGTTTACCCGTTCCACTACACTGCTTGTATTTGTGTGTGTTGCAATACATCTGCCCTCTTCTGGTCTGGTGGAATATCACTGCTGCATGCATGCTCCGACCGCGACCTTCCGCATCCGTGGCCAAGTGGCGTACCAACACAAGCTGCCGCTCGGATGACCGTCTCCTGCTCAAAAGTGCATGTGAAAAAGTGACGTATGAACTAGGCTTTAATCACACGCAGATCTGACGTCAAACGCAAAATCAAGCGAGACGATGATAAACACAGAAGGATTAGTGCTGATTTGTTTTTGTTACTGTCCGGTTTAAAGGCATTGTGTAACCCCTCCCGCAGTGAATCATAACAGGGCTTACAGGGGGTATGCGCTTCCTCTCTGATTGGCTGAGGGCAAAGGCGCACAGTGTCACGCTGTCAGCCCGCAGTGAAAAACAACCATAATGGCACCTTCTCATCAGCCGGCGGTTGTGTCCGTGCTGGAGTCGATATTGCCATGTGTAGCGCGCTTTCCTGACTTTCTGAAAGTCGCCGTTGCATACCGCGCGCCAAAGCGAAAAGATCCCCGTCGAGATGATAATCTGCTCGTCGGCACTGGCGCCGCACGTCTTTCTTGCTGCCACTGGAACAGGTTCGACCAGAAGCTGAAGATCCGTCTACTTTTCTCTAGCATTTTTCTTACAAATCAACATGATTCAAATGAACGCTGACCTTGTTACCGCATTATGTTTTGTCTGTCCCACTGACACTCCTTCAGTTCTGTAAAAGTGACTAACACGGCGGCTCGCACGTCAGGGGGGCCATAAACTTCTCCCTGTTTCTTATCCTTTAAACTTCTTTTCTCGTTTTCACACCATGAAGAAGGACATTTTAATCTAGTGTACTGAAGCCACCCCCCCACCCCCCCCAGAAATGTTGAACCTCAGGTTCCAGCCGGAGTTGTCTCTACTGTGAGATTTACCGGTCACATTATCCACAAATGACCTGTGACGGGTTGGCGCCCCGTCCTGGATAATTCCCTGCCTTGCTTCCATAGGTTCCGGCTTAGGTTCCAGACCCCCACGACCCTACACAAGACAAGCGGGTGTAGAAAATGAATGGATGGATAAATTATCCAGAAATATTCCTCAGGGAAACCTCTCTCGCTGGCAGAGCATTAATAGGTGTGTAGAAGCACTTAATATGACTCCTAAGTGATTAGATTATGCCATGCGAGTGACCAGCGGTCAGGTGCTGACGTGTGAGCGCTGTCTGCTTTTGGCTGGGTTTCTGATGTTGCTTTGGATACGGCCCATAAATAAAAAGCGGCTCTTGTTTCAGACGTCCAGATGGGAAGGCAGGTGGCCTGGTGTTATTGCATCCGTGCTTAGCAGGGCGGATGGAGAGTCGTCCAACGGTGCAACTTCACCAGTGGGTCACTGGCTGGTTGTGAAAACAGCACAGGAATTGAGGCACCCCAGCCGTTGCGCCCGCGAGGGGCATCCGGAGACAGGGCAGCTGGGGACAGGGCAGCCGTACACTAGTTTTCCGCTCGCTTTCCTCATTTAGGGTGCGCCCGTATGGCCACCACCGGCGTGGTGAAGTACAAGTGGCTCAATTGACTGGCCATGCTCAAATGGCTTTATTTCCGCGAGTAAACAAAACACAGCCTTTCGTAGGAATTATATTTTAAGACAGGAAATATTGTGCAGGCAGTGTGGGGGGGCAGCTGGTTATGACACCGTTCCTGTGATCAGAAGGTCGGCGGTTCGGATCCCAGGGTCAGCAGTGTGATTTCACAGTTAAGCTCTTGAACAAAGCCCTTAACCCCAATTGCTCAAGGGCCTGGCTGACCCTGGATTCTAAAGAAAACAGCACATTACTTCAGGTAAAATAATCTTCCAAATAAATATAATGTAAATGTAAGAACATAAGAAATTTACAAACGAGAGGAGGCCATTCAGCCCATCAAGCTTGTTTGGGGAGAACTTAACTAATAGCTCAGAGTTGTTAAAATCTTATCTAGCTCTGATTTAAAAGAACCCAGGGTTTTAGCCTGCGATACTTGAACAGGAAGACTATTCCATCCTCTAACTACATGCTGTGTAAAGTAGTGCTTTGTAAGGAAATGTAAGGAAACAAGTTATCCTCATAGACAGCCACTGAAATCCAGCGCTAAAAGTGGGCCGACCACATCTGAGGCTTTTTTTGTGTCATCAGACATTAATCAACTACTTAAAAAATTACGTTTTCTCTAGTGAACATCGGAAACAACTTTGTTTTCTTTGGAAAACATCACAACCGAAGCAATACAGAAAAATAATTTTGCAGTGTTTTGAAATATGTTCCTCTGCCTAAATAAATTAGCCCACTAGTGTATAACAGTGTTGACTTTGAGGATCACAGAACAGATGAACTGTCAGCTTTTCTTTGTTTTCACCCATGGGGTGCTGGGATTGACGGCATGGAGCGTGACGACCTTTCCAGTCTTAGTTGTAAAATGAAGCCTCCATTTCTCAACCACAGTGTGGAGAAGTCCTGCCCTTCCCACAATCTCTACATTTTCAGTCCTCTTTCGGAGAGGTGCAAGGTGTTTCCAGTTTACCGTTGTCTTCGATGCACTTTCAGTCCTTTTCCAGATTATCTAACGAAACTTGCTTATCTGAGAGGCTTTCTGAAATGGCTGAAAATGGCAAGAATTGAGTTTGGGGGGGGGGGGATTGTTACCAGCTGCCTTCAATTTTTTACTTGACATGCTTTTAAAATCCAAAACAAAAAAGAATCATTTATGGGCAATGTCTCATCAGATGGTGATGAGTAAGGTCTTTTCATAAAAACCTACCATGTCCGTCATCTCTGCAAAGTCTTTGAAAAGACGCCTCGTATGTATCTCTGAATTCCTACACAGTTGAATATTCTAAAGCCAGCAATGTGGGGAAGAATATATTGGTGCAGGAAAGGATGGTTTCACATGGAAAATATCTTAAAAAAGAGAAACATTGTCCTTTAGACTAATTTATCATTCACTGATAAACACCCTTTTAACAAGGATGTATCTAGCCATCCCAAGTGACTATTTTTGTTTGAAAAGTCCAGATTCTCTACTCAGGAACAGCCCTGGGGAAATGCAACTCAAACTGATTAGCAGGCACAGTGAAAAGCGAACTCCACAGCGCCCCCTGTTTTACACAGCTGTGGCATTTCCACGGGTCCCGGACAAAGGGGGGGGGTTAATCTTAAGTAACACTGAGTTTCTCCCCTGGGTACCATAAAGGAGTTTAAATATCACACCGGTCTGGGTACCGGAGCAGCTAATGGGGCGAAGGAGACTGTTTCTCTCTAATAATTTGGAAAGAGCATTTGGGGATTAATCAATTAAGGCAATATTAAGGGAGTAAGAGCATGATAATTAATAGATTTTTCTCTTAGAAATCTGTTAGGATATTCCCCACGCAGCACCAGAACAGCAAAGCTAATCTCATTCTGCGTGCTTGTTGGCATTAGCGAGTGTAAGTTCGCTGTACGTTGGTTTACATCTGCATTCTAAGATAGTATGGCCTTTTTTTTTTGTTTAGCTGGCAATTTTATCTAAAGCAACACATTTTTGAGAAGGCAGGGTTAGCTAGTCCCTGGAGCAATTAGGGGTTATGGACCTTGCCCAAGGGCCCAATGGTGACATCATTCCGCCATCCACTGGATTGGAACCAGCAACCTTTCAGTCAAAAGCACAGTGCCCTAACATGCCGAACCACAGGCCAGTCACCGTGCTCCGTTTGTCAGGAGTGTTACAAATCTTTGGGCCAATGGGTCTGCTGGAGCTTATCTCTTATCAAAACGCCCAGTTCCTCTCCCCCGAATCTGTCTGAAATCCATCCAGATAGACTCTCCAAACCTGTCCACCTTCATTCAGATTAGCAGGTGGTAGAATCATATCAAAAAACAATTTTTGCATGACATGCAGTGTTGGGCACAGCTAACTGAAAAGTTAACTTCGGTAACCGCTAATCCATTAATTCCATAGTTTAACGCTAAAGCAGTTAACCACAAAAAATATTCGTCGGAAACTAGCACTGCTAAACACTAACTATTATTGTATGAGCATAGCTTTGGTTTTTGGGTCTGAAACCCTTAGAAACATATCTAGAGGCCTAAAAGTCCCATCTGTCGGACTACAGTGATTATCAGGAGATATTTAGGACTTACCCAGTCGGGTATCGTTGGATTCTGTAGAGCCATCGGAATAAATCCGTGTAGGAATTTTCCTTCTATTGTATTCTGTTGGCGGGATATAAGCATTTGTTAGCGAATCCCTATTTTGCAACTGACCTATGCTGACTTTTTGTCCTCAGCGAAGCCACTTGGGAACTACAAATATGGCGACGTTTAGCTGGAACTAGGAATGAGGGTCTCAGCTATTTAGTGTCCTACCACCGTCCTGATTATTCACTACACTAAAAAAAAAGTGCAGAAATGGGTGCATTTTTTCAAAAGTCGGATTTGTTATGCTTCTGGCAAGTCTTGTAGTGTGAATTGTAAAATCCATCACAATATTCTGAATGACACTGAAAGCTGTAAAGTGTGTCATGGTTTTGCTAGTCCGTAACCAAGACTACTCGTCATGGCTGCTTCTGCACTGTATCTACGGGGCCTAAAGATCTAAGTAGCTCCTGTGCTGATCCTTAATAAATTATAAGGCTATATCACTGATAGGCTATATCACTGATAGGCTATGTCACTGATAGGCTATGTCACTGATAGGCTATGTCACTGATAGGCTATGTCACTGATAGGCTATATCACTGATAGGCTATGTCACTGATAGGCTATATCACTGATAGGCTATGTCACGGATAGGCTATGTCACTGATAGGCTATGTCACTGATAGGCTATGTCACTGATAGGCTATATCACTGATAGGCTATGTC
>JAODKC010000137.1:11488268-11508880 GCA_026777985.1 Mormyrops attenuatus
CCCCCCCCCCCCCCCCAGCTCAAAGCAGGTCCAATTGGAATGGTTTGATGGAAAGGAAGAGAACGGTGAGCATACGTGCCACCGAATGGGCGTATCAGAAGACAGAAAATCCTGTCATTAGTTATTGATCCAGGGAGACAGTCCAGGATTGGCCTGATGCTATGGACACTATCTGCCTATGAGCAAACGGGGTGTCCATGATCAGGAGGTCCATATCTGATGGTCGGCAGAATGATGTCACCGTTGGGCCCCTGAGGTAGGATCTAAACCACAGTTGCTCCAAGGACTGGCCGAGCCTTCTTTGTCAATTGTACATTGCTTTGGTTAGAAACATCTGCTAACAATCATTAAATAAAATAATACGGGGGGGGCTCTTTACTAGTAACCTTAAGAAAACAGGAAAATGCCAGTTAGTTAGTGAAACCAATTTGTATAACCGTACCTGTCAGCCTCGTTTTGACATCAGAGGCTGAGCCCAGAGGTAGTCCCGGCCCCAGCAGAGCAGCTGAAGACTTTAATCAGCACCTCCTGACAGAGGTGATGGAGTGTGAACTTTGATATACAATAACCCCCGCACCCCCCCTCCCCTATTTCTCACTTCTCTGTGGCATGGAGTCGGATTTATGGTGTCTCACCCTGTCCTGTGGCTCAATGATAAAGCCAACTGCTAGATGCTGCTGTGGCACAGATGTCACCGTTCGGCCTGCTTAGTTTAAAGAGGGACCGCTCGGCGATTGATTATACAGGCCTTATGCGAGGAGTTAGCAGATTTTCTGCCATTGGCCAGCCTGGCTATTGATTAATATTGCAGAAGGGAAAATGGAATCTGTCACCAAAGATAACTATTGATATTTGTGTTAGTTTTGCTCGTGAATTTATGGTATTGAAAGTCACAGAAATAAAGCTATTTGGCCTCCCTATGTAGGGAGGGAATTTTATTAGTTCCAGTCTAGTTGATATTATTGTGATTTACTAAGTGAAAATCTAAACTTTTTACATACTTTTTTACATACAACTTTCTTTGCTGTAACATTATAATCTTATACCCACTTTTATGCAAATATTGTTATACAGAAATGTACACAATTAATTAAAAAGATGCTTATGTATGTTTTAAAAATTCATGCTGGTTTTATTATATGAAACCAGAAAATATTGAATGATATTGATATCCAATAACCTTAAAATAATTCCGTGATTTCTCGTACTGTTCTGGGCTTTAAATGAACAATATATCTTTAAAATTAAAATACCAGTCACAGAAGGTTATTTGGGAGTATCGAGACGGTTCCACGGTATTTTAATGGATAAACAGTCACTAATCCGATGTTCAGGTGTCTGGTTTTTGTGCAGAGGGACTCTGCTTGTCACAGACCCAGAAACATCTTTGACAACATTAGTAACACATTTCAAGACAAGACAAAGCTGTTGTGAATTTCCGTGTGTTTATGGCCTTCCGTCCACTTTTCCCCTGACCTGTCCTTAATGCAGTGACACCCACTGGGGGGTCGCTGTCATTCTGAAGCAGTACTTCCCTCAGTGAAGCTTGTCCTTTGGGGCTGAGTTTATTGAAAGTGGCTGCCGTCCTTCCCGCATTCGACTTGATCTTTGGAGCATACAGAATTACCCCAGTCATATCAAATGAGTGTCTGCTTCCATGTCGCTCTGTGCCCTGGCAGGTAGAACCTGGGGCTGCTGGACCACTTTTCATTCATGAACTTGTTTCTCTGGGTTCGCTTGTTTTGGTTAATTGCATGTGCCATTTTTTTTTCTGTTTACCAAGCTCACCAGGATTGGCTGTCGCCTGCTGGCCTGTGCACCAGCTCCCCGCCTCCCCGTCACAGCTGTGAGCTCACAGGTTGCCTCTGCTTCCCCCTGGCAGCCCTCAGCCAATCCCAGCCCTCGTAGCATTGCACGTCACTCCCGCCAGCCAGCTGCCTGTTACCAAGGCTCCCCGCACTACCACAGGCAGGGACGCGTCGCCATGGCCACTGAGCGCTCAGCCGCCGGCAAGCTGCATGCAGTGGCTGCACACCCTAGGGAGGGGATGGTGGGGGGCTACAAATATAACTGTTAATCAGCAGTGGGTGGGTCCTATGTAAATGACAAAGCACACCAGCCAATCAGGCTCTGCTGCCCTGTTTATCATTCCAGCAGTTCTTCCGGAAAGTTTGTCCTTGTCGTTGCTGATAAAAACACCAAGCCGAGTGCATCTTACAGATGTTTAAACCATTATCCATCTGTATGAAACACATATTATGCTATTTTTGGTATTAATCCTATTCGTGTCAAATTTTGCCCAAAGCATCATCTTATTCTACCATACCTGTGACGGGTTGATATGCAAACTCCACACACTCATGCACGGGACTTAACCTATTAGCCTAGCCCTATTAGCAACCCTAGTCCTAGCTCTAACCTATATTTTAAGCCTAGCCCCCAGTATTTTAGCCCCGATGCCAGTCTTCCTTCCTTCAAAGTTAAGCCCCAGGTAAACTTGACTTAGCTCCTGGTCTTTTCAGTAGCTAGAAACTCCCTTGGCCCATACTAGTATTTTTTACATAGCTGTTAGTTATTATCGGAGGTGCTACACCATTTTGGCTCCTGTTTACTGGTCATTCTTGCCCCATATATCTATCTAACCCACATGATAACCCTAACAACACCTCTAACCATAAAAGCAACACTAACCGTAATTGTACGCTGGACCGTCTGACAGGAACAAAAGGTTATGTGTTGGAGATGCAGACACACCTGTACTGGATATTCATTTTGAATTTATTTTGGAGGTCAGTGTTTTTATATTCTGGACCAGGGACCCTGCGGATACCAGCCCTGGAAGGTCACAGTGGCATAACACATCAGGGTGTCATGGCTGCATCATCTGCCTGTGTCCTTTGGCCCGTGGCGACTCGCTACGCTGCAGAGGGAGGTGTCCCACTGCCCCCCCCAGTTCTATGAGGTCATAACCCTTGCATGTACTTAGTCTGAAGGCCAGCAAGGCACGAACGTGATTCTGTAATGGTCGTTAGATGCTGAGCTGTTTATTAAGGGCTGTTTACTAAGGGAGGCTCCTTGGCGCAGCCTGGGGGATTCTGGGAAGGCTTGAGAGGCGCCCTCCAGCTGTCCCGGGATGAAGTGGGGCTGTTCGATAAATAAAGGCTCACAGAATTGTGCGAGATCGTCTGGGTGGGAAGGAGAGCGCTTAATCCCTTACAGGGATTGTGAGCATCTCTTCTCTGGGTGTGAAGGAGAGCTCACTCTAATGGGAAGCATGGTGAAAAGGTGCACCCACAACCACTTCAAATGAACATTTTTTTTTTCTTAAAGTTTTTCCTGGTTGCCCGTAAGAAAACCCACCTCTTGGAATGGATAAACAGTAGTAAGGTGCAGCGAATTATGATTAAGGTAATGTATCCAATGAGATGCAAGTGGGTGTGGCCTTTGTGATACAGACCACAGGTAGCTATTAAGGGTAACGGGTTCCAATTACTGGATTCATCTGCGACACATTCCAGGACCAAGGGCACCTTTCACTGCCGAAAGCAGATCATTCCCTGGACACAGCAATTTGACTCTTGCTCTGTTTTTTCTTTGAATTGGCAATTTACTGTCTTCAGAACTCCTGGTTGGACTCTGTGACAGTGTAGAAAGGTAGAACAACATCCAGCCGGTCCAAATGGCACACTGAGGAAAGCAACATGGCACTAATTGTCTTGGGTGGGATTGGCTCTCAAGACATCCACACCCCAGCTTTAAAGACCTCGGGCTTTAGTATTTGTTACAACTCTTAAATCTCAGCTGGACCAAACTACTGCCCCTTCAGGAGTTGCCCTTCTAGGGCTGATTCGTTTTCTATGATCACCACTCAACATGATGAGTCTCCAAAGCAAATCAGAAGCCAGCACACATTGAAGACATTCTGCCACAGACTCATGTGACGTTCAGCTCATCTTATTAGTTGCAGCGTTTCTCTTGTGGCTGAATGTCCGAACGCCCGTGACACATATCACAAGACTCTCTGTCTCTCTCACCTAGTCTCCAATTAGTTTCCATTTGGGTCCCTGTGTTGCTATATCAGCACTAATGTTGAAATATCCCTTCAGGGATGACTGTATCTATAAACCCAGTTTCACTTTTACAGCACAATCAAAGCTTTACGTAGATCACCCTTTGGGAGAAGCTTTCAAGTCTTGCATTTGTGGTTATGGTGGGCAGCTGCTCCGCTAACATGTTTTAAAAAGCTTCACGCTTTCCGTGTATAACTGTGGTAACATTCAATTATAGATGAAAAACTGGGCTATCTAGCCCGGCGCCTGTCACTTTAATAATTATCTGGGGGAGCGAAGCAGATTCCTTGAGATAACCGGATGATTCAGCGTCGCTTTGGCACATCCTGGCCAGACCGCGGCAGAAATTACGGCTGAATTTATTCATATTTGTACTCAATGAATATTCATGTGTGTAGCGCAGTTCGAAAAGTCTGCCACGGATTGTTGACGGCCCTGGGAATAAAAGCTGGGCTTTTTCCGATAAAGAAGGGAGAGACCGAACAACCAGGCCTGCGTACACCTCTAAGGCTTCGCACAGGTAGCCACATGCTAACGTGTTCATGGAGACTGGTCCTGCAGGCCCTTAGCTTCAGCACACACGGGACAGTCCTCCTTGTAATTTGTTTAGCAGCTTGGCCAAATTTACTATGTTGGTGCTGCAAATTTGACCATCCATCACAAGTACCCCCTTGGCATAGATAATGTATGTCGTAAATACAGCATTACACTAAAGGGAATTATATACGATTGGCTGTTATTTCCTTCCTGTTAGCAACTATTGATAGTAATTGATAGCTGACTTGAATTATGTCAATTTTGTTCTTTGTTTTAACTGCTATTAGCTATTGGACAGTTGCTCCAGGATCTTTGGAAGGCTGTTATGAATTCTGAGTGAAAATATGAACTTAGTTCAGCCCTTGATTCCACTCTTCAGAATATCAAAGCTATTTACAGTGCAGAAGAGGAACAGCTAAGAGAAATTAACAGGTTCCTGATGTTCCTTGAGTGTTCGAGTTGCCGGCTTGTGAAAGCAGAACTCAGAGGCTCCCTGAGGTTTCACACTGACCCTTTCACCCGTCTGGGGCTTGTTGGTTGTCAGACGTGGGACTGAAAACCGAAGATGGTTTCACACAGTGACGAGATTGGGCAAGCTCTCCTTAACTCTTCTCTTTCCTTATTTTCTGGTCAAACACTGATCTCCACCAAACTGTGACCCTTTGGCCTCTTGAGTCTCGATCTCAGTCTCATTTTCCAGTTAGTTTGGTTCCTTCGCCTGCACACTTTATTTTGTTCCTGAAGTGGCTGCTGGAGGACACTGTTACAGTAAATTAAGGAATATGATGTATATCCATGTGCTTTAGTCGATGGCAGGAGACCAAACAGGGACTTGATTTGTCATGGGGATTTGCATTTAAAAACCAACCAGACCGGCAGATCCAGTAAATGCTTTTATGGCAAACATGAGCAGGCTTGGCGCGATACTTTCAACAGATCAAAACACACTAACCAGGAACTTGCAGAACAGAGAGATATTTCTGATGGTTCTTGTGGTGCTTCAATAGAGCAAAATGAATATTTTTTGAAAGGCAAACATTGCCCAGCTGTGTAAGGTACACCTGGTAAATGTGTTATTATTATACATCCAGTGGTCATCGCAGCACGGCTCAAATGCAGTCAATTTAATATGATCTTATTTGTAAGGGTGAGACAGAGAGGAACAGTCTGACAACAGGCCGTGACTCTTCAAGGTTTCCGTCACTGCAGTTATTGATTTCTGGCAGTTCCCTGGACTAATGACGCCTAGCTTGAGGACACTATTGAACCTCATTAAGGGACTCCACAATCCATCTGGACTGACCTAACATGCGCGAGGGCGTTCCGAGTGTGGAGGCCCACCCAGGTCCATTTGATGGTCCGTCGTTCGTGTTGCGTTATTCCCCTGACGTTCGTACAGTGTTTCACGTTTTGCAATCATGTCTCACCCTTTTTCATGAAAGTTGCCGATAATTCCTGAGTTGACTGCACGTATGCTTTTGGCTTACTGATAAACCGTGTTTTACTTGGGTCTTCTAGGGGACAAGCATTCATGCCCCGCCTTCCTGCTACCCCCCTCCCCCACAGACCATGACAAACGTAATTATATCGATTAAATTCTTTACAGTTGCCCTATCAGCTGGCTCAAAAAATGCTCCCATTCCGGAATGGCAGACAGTGTCCATTAGGACCATGTAGCAATAGCTTGAGGCCTGTGCATCTTCTAGAAAAATGTAGGTAATATATTTCATGAATTAAAATGACTCAATGTCATGCTTAATGCAGAGAAAGGCCTTAGAAGCAATATGTCTGTAAGCAATATGTACTGTAATTTATTTTGGAGATACGTTCTTCTAACTATCGCAAGTGTTCCTAACCTAGAAAAGACCCCATGATTTCAATTAATGACACACACTAATGAGCCGAAGCTCACTGTAATTTAACTGTTAAGATACTGTCAAGAAAACCAAACATGGTTTGGGATTGAAATGGTGATTAGCTGAGATTGGTGGCGGCTCCCTGCGTAGTATTTAGTCTTAGACCCCCAGGGTCAGGGGGGTCAGTATAGATTAGTTGCCGGCACTGTTTACTTTTTGTTTCTCTGCTTGAGGAGTCAGGGGCTTTACAGTTGACCTTTCCAAAAATGATGCAAGGCCTTGATTGGTGCACTGCTCGATCCAATGAATGCTGGGTAATTGCAAATGCCACTTGCTATAAGCCAGGATGCGTAACTTCAAAGGCACTTAAGTGTTTTTCCCGGCATAAGTCAAGTAAGAATTTAAGCGTATGGCACTGTGAATGCATGCGATTGGGGGATCTTTGAAGGTTGTAGATCTTCAGCTGAAAGTTCTGGCTTCATTTGATCAAGAATCAACTTGTTTGTTTTCCCTGTTTCCCATATTCATCATTGTTCTCGTGAAGAGACAAAGACCAATACCACATTCTGAACAGTTCCGAAGTCATTCATCGAAATCTTTATTGATACCTTCTTGCTAAAACTTTTTACATAAAGGGAAAATACATTTCATGCTAGCTTGCCATTGACTATTTACTGAAGCTCCTTAGACACACCCCCCTTGCCCCCTCTCTCATTTCCTTGCCTACAGTGACACATCACTGCCTGTTTAATATCTTTCCTGTTTAATGTAACCTAATTCCCCTCAGTCGCGATTTGCGAAGAGAAATACGTCAAAATGAAGCAGCCCTCTGCTGAACAATGAATAGTAATTGTATCCTTTAATCTTTCTGCTTTAACAAGGTTCATTTTATTTAATGTCCCTGAAGAGGATCGAGTGGATGTTTTATACTGGTGTTCAAATTAAACCGTTGCTTAATTACAGCAAAGTATATTGCGGAATGATATTGGTGATATTCAACTGGGTGAAGTCTTTTTGTGTTAGTTAGGGAAATAATGGGTAACTGTTTTATACACACACACACTATATAGACAAAAGGATTGGGACATGCCTCTTAATCATTGAATTCAAGTGTTTCATTCAGACCCATTGCCACAGGTGTGTAAAATCAAGCACCTAGACATGCAGTGAGGTTTACAGCTATTTGTGAGCTCAGTGAATTCAAACATGGTAATGTCATAGGATGCCACCTTTGCAGTAAGTCAGTTTGCAAAATTTCGTGTGTGCTACATATTCCACAGTCAACCGTAAGTGGTATTATTTTAAAGTGGAAATATTTAGGAACGACAGAAACTCAGCCATGAAGCGTCAGTCCACGTAAAATAACAGAGTGGGGTCGCCGAGTGCTGAGATGCATAGTGTGTAAAAGTCATCAACGCCCTGACTCAGTAACGGCAGAGTTCCGAACTTCCTCTGGCATTAAGCCCAGTACAAAAACTGTGTGCCCGGAGCTTCATGGAATGGTCTTCCATGACCGAGCAGCTGTATGCAAACCTCACATCTTCAAGCGCAATGCCAAGCATCAGATGTGGTGTAAAGCACACCGCCACTGGACTCTGGAGCAGTGGAAACGTATTTTGTGGAATCATGCCTCTCTGTCTGGCAGTCTGATAAACGAGTCTGGGTTTGGCAGATGCCAGGAGAACGTTACCTGCCTGACTGCATCATGCTGTAAAGTTTGGTGGAGGAGGGATAATGGTATGGGGTCGTTTTTCAGGGGTTGGTCTAGGCCCCTTAATTCCAGTGAAGGGAACTCTTAATGCTTCAGCATACCAAGACATTTTGAACAATTCTATGCTACCAACTTTGTGGGAATATTTTGGGATAGGCCCTTTTCCGTTCCAGCGTGACTGTGCCCCAGTGTACAATCCATTGGCATCAATTGAGGACATAGTTGGGCGAGTCTGATGTGGAAGAACTTGACTGGCCCACACAGAGCCCTGACCTGAACCCCATCAAACCCCTTTTGGGATGAGCTGTTATAGCTGCAAAGGGGGACCAACTCGATATTGATGCCTATTGATGTAGAATGGGATGCTTTTCCAGCTGTCCTGAACGAGGTCCCTCAGATATGCTGAGCTCTCATTGGCTGCTTTTCCTTCACTCTCTGGTCAAACTCTTTTCCGCTGTGTTTAGGTCAGGTGATCAGGTCATGTGACGGGACACAATTACTCTCCTTTGTAGGAGGCTTTGACAGGCACACACGTATATATGTATATAAATATATATTTAACTAAGGGAGGCAGAAACCTGAAAATATAATTGATGATACTATGATGGCGTTACAGTATGTCCTCATTCTTGTTGCTCTTTTCAGCTCAACCCACATCATTATTTTGCGCCCATATAAAACAGGCAGACCGCGTCGGGCGTGTCTGTAGGTTGATGTTTAGTGCGGGCTTGTTTGACTGCTGGCGACGAAACAGCTTGCCGTGTCCCAGTCCGCTACCTTGTCTCTGCCTAGCTTTCTCACAGCGCCCATTTAGCCTCATTGCATTTTGAGCTCATGGTTAAATTCTCGTCCGGATTCTCCGAAAATGATTATGTTTGTGATTGTCGGCTTAACTTTAAAAGGAACTTGGAAATTGTCCCTGGGAAAAATATGTGACGATGTTACATGCTAAAAAAGTTTTGCTTTGGGACATCATTCCAAGATGTCAACCTGCAATACAAAGACAGGCCAGCAGATGGGGCAAGGTGTGTGCACTTTCTAGTATACTATACGCACATACTATATCTATGCGCAACATAACTAAGTAAACTTAAATCTTTATTCCTAATGATTTTCTTTTTGCATTGCTTGACTTTTCATTCTACATCGCTTCTATCAATATCACTACTTTGGTATTTCAGATAGACAGGAATCACAGAACAGTCGCCAACCTCAAGAGTGTAAAAGGCACATTATAGATAGATGAAGTAATTACGAAAATGCAAAGAATAACCAAAAAAGTGCGATGCGCAAAAATGTGGTGATACATGGTTCAGTCCAGGCAGTTTGGCAGTGCAAGGTCGGGGAGGGGGGTCGCCGTACTGTAGAGTCCGATGGCAGCCCTCAGAAGCGACCTCCGCTAGCACTCCCAGGAACAGCGCAGTCGATGGCTCTGAAGCTGAAGGTGCAGCTTTCTTTGTTTGAGTGTCGCATGGCAGGCGTGACGCATTGTCCAGCATGCTGAGCGTTTCCTACAGACAGTCCAGGTCAATTCCCAGAGCAGGAGCTGCATTTCTGATAAGTCGATTGAGTTCGTTGGCCTCCCCTGTAGTGATGCTGTTGCCCCAGCAAACTACTGTATGGAAGATTTTACCTCTTGCCACAGACTGATTGAACTGCTGCAACAGGGACCCCCCCTGAACCCCAAAGGACCTGAGCCTGTTGGGGAAGCTTCAGTGTGAACAGTCCATGCCAGCTTTCAGTCTGAGGACCCACCTAGGTACCTAGATTTCTCTACCGACTTCAATTCCTGTCTGTTGATAGTGCGAGAGGACAGGGGATGCTTCAGGTCTCCTGAAATCCACCACCATCTCCTTGGTTTGCCAAACGTTGAGCCACGGCTGGTTCTGTTAACACCCCTGAACAATCTCCCTCACCAAGCTCCTGTTTTGGGCTTCCCGCCTTGCTCTGATACACCCCCAGTGTTACCGTTTCATCTGAGAACTTCTACAGATGACACATCTCAGTCAAAGTTGTACTGGGCGAACAGGAAGGGTGCTGAGACCGTCATGGTTCAAGTCTCATGACCTGTGATCTGTGAGGGAGTCCAGGACACAATGGATGTGTCCACCTGAAACTTCAACAACGCAGGCTACTCAGTGTAGAGCACACTTGAATGAACTCAGTCCATAAAAAGTCTTTGTCTGGATGGTTGTAAGCACTGTTAATTAGGTAAATGACGGAGTCATCCACTGCAGTGTGATACTTGTAAAGAAAGTACCGGAAGCTCTATAATGTTGGCTTGATGGGCAGAATGGCCTCCTCTCGTTTGTAAATTTCTTATGTTCTTATGTAACCAGGGTTCAGAGGCAGACAAAGATGAGCATTTCCAAGATCTTTCTGATAGGTGATATTGAAGCTACCAGTTGATAGGTTTTTATGATATGTAATGTTAAAGCCTTTAGTCATTAGATTGTAATGTGAAGTTGTCCTTGAAAACTGGGACCAGTCATATCTTCTGTCCAAGCCTTTTGTTAAAAGAAAAGCATCATGCAGTGAGTGTCACAACAAATAGCTTATGCTAATAAAGACCAGTAAAGACAGGTGTGTGAAAAGAAGTTTGAAAAATGTATGACATTGCATTAAAAGAATCTGGTGCTGGAGTTAACGCGTTACAGTATTTGCATAGTGGACAGCAGGGGCCTTGTTAGTGTCGTCGTCAACAAACGTTCATTTTTTTTTGTTTGTGATGCAATAGTATACTTCAGTTTGCTTTGTTTCATTTGTGGAACAGTTCTAAGAGCTGTTAACGATCGCGAACATGTTTGAACGTACTTCACAGAGAATTACCTGAAAACTACGGATGATATTAATATATATAGTTCTCAGTATTGGTAATTGTCATTTTTGAGAAAAAAACCATAACCTGCTAGAAGGTCTATAGATGAATAATTCATAACATTTAGTTTCCATTTCAAAGCATATATTAAAAGGTTATTAAACATTTGATTTTTAAATTATTATAAGCTATGAGGTACTTCAAAAAATGTGTATTCTTAGGTGTTTTATATTGTATATAACATACACAGATAGCAACACATCTTTCTCGTACTTTTTGGGCAGAAACTTATCGACTTTTTGCATTACATAAGTTAATATTGACTTTGAAGTTTGTCGTTAAATGAATATCGAGAAAAACGACGCTTTTCGGCATAATGTGTAGTGCCAGAATTGGTTTCTTTAAAGTGACACCATGGTGGTTTACCTATCGGAGATAATTTCTTGAAGTTTTTAGAACCGTAGATTTAACTAGTAAGTAAAATAATACAGGTTATTTAGCAGGTCTGCCGCTGGGGCTGCAGCCGATAGCCGCAGAAGTTGCGATATAGCGCCGCCACGCAAATAAAAACGAAGTTTTTACAGCAGCCTTATTTTTGTTTCAGTTCCTGTTTGAAGACTTTCGGCATTGTGGCATTTGATTGACATAGTTTGCCTGCGGATTGCCTTAACATGGCCCCTATTCAGCAGCAATAACAACTTTCAGAAGAAGATTTTTAAATGCATATTGCTTATTAATAAAACTAAAGACTTTTCCAGCACAAGAAGAAAGTATGGATTACGTTCTGTCATTCACCGGGAAGGGCGCCCGGTCCGTCCGAGACGCAGTTTCCAATCGGATCTGGCCTTCGTCACCCAGAGAAGTTAACTTTAAAGACACCTTTGCCGATCATACAGGTCTGCTTGGAGAAAACGGCCGAGCCAAAGGTTAGATCTGCAGTCATATACAGCCTGTTAATGCTTGTCGTGCTCCGTGCAAACAGACCCTTTAGTGGGAAGTGACAACGTTGACAGATTTTGCAGCGATGACATTCGTTTGCTGCTTGCGGATGTCCGAAAATGCAAACTTTTTAGTGTACACAGTCGTTTTGCCGTCATGCTTTTCCCCAATACGTGTGTGCAGAGGCATGTTGTTGTACACATGTCACTTTTGCCCCCACCCCCCATGCAATTTCCCACTTTCTGTATTATTTTTGGGCTTGAAGGGGAGATAAATAAATGTAAAACAGATTCGGATTGTTGCCAAGTCGTATACGTGTCGGTATTGCAGCTTCTGCATGCCTGCTTGGGGATCTTGGCAGGGAAGGCGATCATTACATATTACCCGTCGGGAAGTTTTAAAGATACGTTGCTAAAAATACCGTCGCTGCAGCGCAATACTGCAGAGGCTGAATTAGCCCCTACTGCCGGCTGCACTCTGCATTTCTCCGCAATAATAGGATAATATCCCGAAATCCGATAGGCCTATATTGACTAAGTTGGCTCGGGTTGGAATAAACACCGAATATACAAGTAGCGATAAACACGTTATAAACAGATCTGCGTGGAAAAAAATGGGTTTTTAAGAGGCAATGTTTGACGATCGGACTGGGTACAGATGTCTCCCCAAAATACAGGTGGGATCAGGCTGGGTTAAAGTTTGCCAGGAACAGCCGAAAGTGTGTCAGGGTCTCACATCTGTCCGGCTGCACGGTGTCGCCCAGTGTGTCGCGTTATTAGGATATAAGACATCGGGAAGCCTGTGATCCTCGAAAAATAGTGTTTATCCGTATATTACACATTACCTTTAGTAAAGGTGAATTTAAGACAGTACGAAGTTAGACGAGTTATCTAATAAACAAACAGTAATAAACAAACACATTACAGAACAGTGTTCCCCGAAACTGGAGAGCTCAAGTTTTATTAGTTACAGAGAAAATTTGTCACGTACGTAACAGGAATAGATAAATGTTTCCTGGTCAGGATTAAGCAGGTTGGACAGTCAAACGCCATGGAGTGTCCACAGTTCTATATTAATAGTTTGTTACTATGATACTATTTACTTTGCCTTGTGAGAGGACAGACGTTGACCAGATTCTGCTTGCCAAACCGTATGCTTATGAGTAATAACAGGAGCGTTTAAAACATAAGGGAGGGGCCCTTTAACCATCGATTATTCGTAATCAGTTCAAGGACAGAACAGACCAAAACAGGTCAGTCATCAGGACAAATTAAAGAGAGAGATTAATAGGTTGGCAGTGGCACAGCTGTGAGCAGTGCTGACTCATTGCACTAGGGCCCAGAAGCTTCGGGAAGAAACAGACGGGGCTGGGGGGGTCTGCTTAGCGGCACTGGAGCTGAAGCTGCAGCAGAGACCTGCAACCCCCCCCCCCACACACACACACAAACACACACCCGTTTGTGAGTGATGGATAAGCGTCGGAGGCAGGGGACACGGACACGGAGGGTGGTGTTTATGCTCAAAGGGTTATGAAGGGGCTATACAGGAAAGTTGGTGCATTCAGTGCCTTCTGATTTGTTCCTGTGATAAAGTGAGATTTAAAAATAATGAGCAATGAATATCTGTGCTTTGGGTGATCATAATATTGCACATTAGCAAAAGTAATGAAAAAGTGGTCTCTGTGACCTAGACCAAGATGAGTGGTTAAAGGATGGATAGATAAGTGGGTGGGTTTTGCATATATTAAATTATTTAGTATTTAGAACTGCACACATTCTGCTATATTTTAGTGACAGAGTGATAATCTTGTGTCAAAGCTAGGCTGTAATATTCTAATGCATTCTGTTTGCTAGATTTCTCCAAAGAATCATTCCAGAGTCTCCTTTAGAGTAATTTCAAAGTCAGTCCCTCCAGACTTTTTTTTAAATGTGAGTCTTCTCTGAGAAAAGGGACTCTCTCCAGAATCATTTTAATGAGAGCAATTTCAAATGTACTCTTTCCAGAGTTATTTTAATGAAGCGTCATTTCAAAAGGACTCTGTCAGAGTCTTCTCTCAGATTCACTTTAGTGAAAGTCTTCTCTGAGATGATTCTTCCCAAAGTCATTTAAGTGAGTCATTTCAAAGGTACTCTCATCTGAGTCATTTTAATGAGAATCTTCTCTGAGAGTCATTCCAACAAGAGTCATCAATCTAGAATCTCTAACTTGATACCCCAGACCCCATTTCTTCTTGAACATTGTCCAAAAACCAGCTCTGACTGCACCAAAGGTATTCCGTGTGGAAGAAGGACTGAGAGCCTGTCATTTTTAAAACAGAACCTCAATGGATTTGCTTCACCAGGCACATAGATGGCTTATCTCTTGGGGATCTGATCACTTTTATGTCGTGCCTCGGATTAGGGTTATATGATCTTTCCTCCAGATTTCATTTGGGATGCGATTTTCATGCCAACAGTGTTAAATTTGAACAGTGCATATTACTATGCATGAAATGTCGACGCGGCGGTACCCCGGGGTGAGCGCCGAACACAGAGTTATGTGAATGTCACTTTATGAATGCCATTCATTTGAGCCTCTGTTATGCAGAAAGAGTCCAGCATGTGCAGTTCAACTAAACCGCTGACAGGAACCGAAAGGAACAAGGTGGGAAAGACAACAGCTGCCCTGTTAAACGTACCCGAAACAAGCTGCGAAAGGGGCACGACTGCTTCCCTCAATCACAATCAGAATCAGAATCAGCTTTATTCGCCAAGTGTGCTGGGGCACACAAGGAATTTGCTTCCGGCAGCTTGAGACTCCCTAGTACACAGACAATAAATGACACAATACAACACAATACAAAAAAACCAACAATAAATTACACAAAATTACTCAATTACTCAAATTACTCAAAGCTACAGATTAAGCGAGCGCTGATTAGGGATTGTGTTCGCTAGTATTTTTCACCAGATTGTATTATTAAATAATCCTGATGTGGGTGTCTTCATGTCGCTCTTTATGTTCAGGTATCATTTTCCCCAAAGTGCACATTATCAACAGGCATGCAGGCTGCCCCCCCAAAGGAGGGAGTCTGGGCGATTGCAGAGTCAGATCCCTGTCTGCAGTGTAGTCATGCGGATACATCAGCTGAGCCCCCCCCTCATTCAAACACTTTTGAGGTCTGAGGGAGTCTGGATTAGCGGCGGGCCGTTCCAAAACCGCATGTCGGGATGAGTAATGGGTGGCCGCAGGGAGGTGGTGCCCCTCGTCCGGCTTCCTGATGCGTCTGACCGGGTCGGCGGCACCGTGGCGATGCTCGACGATCTGCCCATATTTGTCAGCTCAATCGCGCCGATGTGTGGTTGCGTGCGCCAGTCGCTGTCAGCGGGATTTTCACAGTGAGTGGCACACAAAATACCTGATAAAATACAGGTGCAAATTGAGCGTGGTGCTTTGAGGGTTTTCCTGTTACTCTGTATGTTTTTTTTCTAAAAGTCGATTACTGTGACGTCACCGGTTACGTGTTGATCCATTTGGGGGACGCGTTCATAGACCCTTGCTGCCTCCCCTGACATCCTTGCAGTTTTAACGCTAACCTAAGCATAGGCGCAAGGCAGCGGTCGCGAGGGAACGGGGGCCTGCGATCCATTGAATGGGAGGGAGTGGGCGTTAATGAGGATGGCCTCTGAGCCTTGGGTCAGGGGGTTCGATTAATCGACCTGGAGGGGGTGTTAATGAGGAGGAACGATGGAAGCTTCCGGGCTCTGTGGCAGATGTGAACTTCCGGCCAGGCAGACCGTAGTGTGAAGGGACCCGCTCTGGGAGCTGGGGGACACCCCGTAATGTGCAGCCTCTCCTTGTGCTCTGTTGTTATCGCTTTTGTTGTGTTGGCAACAGTAACATGCTGTTCTAACCCTGACATTCATTTCGGTGAGTCTGACTTGCAGCTCCAGTCAATTAGTACATGGGTTCCAAAACGTTTTAGCTCGCGACCCTCAAATTAACAGTGTCAGAGACTGTGATCGCAACCCCTTTTGTGGGGTTGTGGGCAGGGGGGGAAGGTCCCCCTTATTATTTATCGCAATCATACCAATATTGTCTCATAACCCCCAATTTAGGAGTCCCTGAGTTAGCGCACATTTACAATTTAACGTTTTTTTTTTTTTTTAACAGACATATTTTTCCTAAGCAGTGCATGTTTTTGAGACAGCAGGGTCAGACAGTCCCCGTGGGTTAAGGGCCTCACGGTCACTTCACTCTGCTGACCCTGGGATGTGAACCAACGACCTTCTGATCACAGCCACAGCACCCTAACCTGCTGAGCCTCACACTGCTGATCTGTATCAGACATTAACCCCAAAAATAGTTATTTTTAATAGAGAAAACGTGATTCATAGCCGGACTGTGTTAGTTCCTGGATCCTTTAACATCTTTTAAAGACGGTTATTAAATGACAAGGAGAGGTTCTTTAATTTAGTTTGAGGCTACAAGCAGCTAAAAGCGTGTGGCGCAGCCTAATGCGGCAGAAAGGCAATTGGCAGCACGCTGACAGCAGCCACGCAGACGGGCATGATGTGAGGCAACGGCGCAAGATCGCAGTGTGAAATTTTCCCTTTAAATGGAGCTTGCATATAGCTGGAGAGGGGTCACGTGACTGCAGGCGCAGCGCCACAGCGGCCTGTCGCCTCGACAGCATTGCAGCCCCAGCGCTTATTCCTGCACCCTCTCGTTAGAGACACAGCGTGTTATGTAACGTGGAGGGAGCAGCGTACGCTGATGAATTTCCTGTCTAATTACTTTTTGTTTACAGACTGATGCCAGCAGGCTTGAGTGACTGTGTTTTTTGTGATGTGCTGGAGGATGTGTTTGAAAAGCCCCGCGTTACGTCTCGCCATGTAGGAAGGATGTTTCCCACTCCTTGGTTACCGCTTGTGGAACGTTGGCCTCGCTATCATTTGTATGCCGCTTTGATGCTTGCGGTGTGGACCCAAACACCTGTGGGTGCAGACGGGTGGCTTGGCCATGACCCCGAATGTGGCAGTTAGCTAATAGTGGTTCAGGAAGAATATGCGCTTGTGCTTTCTTGTGCTTTCATAGTGCTGTAGGTAATCTGCGTTTGTTTTGGAAACTAATGACCTTCCTTGTTAGCCATTAGCAGCCACCGCCCCCCCTCAGAAGCTGCCAATGTGATTTGCACACCACCATCCCAGAATGCATTTTGAACGTATAAATGGCCAGGTCACGCTTTCTGTGGCACTTCTGGCAGAGCGTCTACGAGACCTGGTGGAAGATAATTGGATTATCTCATTCGTGTTTTCTTTGGCTCAGGCCCCTGTCCGCCGTTGGGACTCTGGCAGAGGAAATATGCTATGCTGAAAGCCCCCCCCATGCAGAAGTACGTCTGTTCATGAAGCACCTGTTCATTACCAAAGGGACCCTTCCTTTCCGCCTTTCGCAGCAGTGAACGAGGCGCCCTAAAAATAACTATCGCAGCCCGTCGCGGTGAGCAGTAGAACGCCTCTCAGAGAGGAAATCACTTCGCTGTGTATTCCTCTAGAAGATTCCCACTGACATCTCAGTCGGGAGACTCGTCTGAGGCAAATCTGACCGTCCAGTTTCAGACTAACTATCTTATTAATTCCTATTAGTTTGTCTTACACTGGCACACTGGACATGCCTTTTTTCTCCCGGGCTATTTTTTTCTCAGGAGAAAGTAGCGCTTAATTCTTTGACTGTCAGATGTACTGTGAGTTTCTTTGTGGAGGTGATTTTTTTTTTCCCACCTTAACAGATCGGCTTGTTGTGCCGCAGAGCAAGGAAGGATCGCATTATCATGTGCAGAAACGGGGCCTGCGTTAGCAAAGAGGCTGAGAAAAGGCGAGCATTGCTGCCAGAGCCCCACTTTTCTTTAGGGTCTGGCTCCTGAGGTAGTTTGATGGAATACTTATAGTGAGTAACGGGTGTTTCTCACAGTCCGAGTCATCCCCCCTCCTTACCCAGGCCAGGGCTCTTAGCGGCCTCCCTTTGTGGGTGTCGGCCTCTGGGCTTTCACGCCTCTCCTACTGCAAAATACAACTGGAGGAAGCCAACGTCCTTTTTTTTATCAATATTCTTTTCAGGTGCCGAGTGTTCGGTATTGAAAGACTGTACCACCTTTCTTACAGTGCTGTCCGCAGAGAGATTCGTTATGGATTTTTGGTGTGCGATGGAAGGAAGTGCGTATTGGATGGCGTGCTCCGGACGTCCGACCCCAACGTCGGTGCACCCCTGTGGAAATTTCAACCAATACAGATGACCGATATATTTTTGTTTATATTACCGATAATGGGTTAACCTCTGAGCGGCACATATCTGTCGTGAAACTGATGACAGTGACGTTACACCCTAAGATCCCGTGTACGTGCGTAGCAGCCGCATCATGTAACGCAGGCAGTGAGACATCAGCGAGTCACTGCACATCGCCGAACTGGGAAACTGTAGTGAGGTTTTAAGTGTTGAATGAGTCAATGAAATCCCTCGTCTGCCACTACCGAAAATGACTGATCGTCCAGTTCAGCCGATATATAATGCATCCCTAACCGAACCCCAAGGCCGTCGTTCTGTCGGTCACAGCATCTAAGCCCGCCATGCTGGTGTTGTGAAATTCACTGCATTTTCTGTTCGCTTTTGTCGTTATTAGGAAATATTTGCTGGCGGTCGGCTCTGTCTCAATTCTCTCAAAACGTTTTGCAAAAAGAAACTGGCAGAAGGAAACAGATGTATCGTGTTTTATTTCCTCATACGGGAAGATGATTCTTGAAAGAACATTTAACATTATTTAACAGTAACTTAAAAACAGGTTGTGAGGTCTGCTGTGTCTATGTGGGTCATACTTAGAAGCCCAGATCTCCCCAGGAAGTAAATAAGCTGGATTTATTCACTGAGAGCAGGTCTATAGGATTAGACACAAATATCTTTGCATTTTTTAACCAATCTGCTGTTTTTTATATTCGGAGCAGTAATATTGGCTATCGCGTGTTAGATTTTCTGAAAAGATCGCTTCCCAGGAGCATTTGAACTTTATCTGTTCTCCGGGCTAACAAAACGCTCAGTGTGCCGCACGTCATCGCTGCCAACTTCGCTAACAGGCACGGCTACTATTTTTGTTTTCCCAAAACCACAGTCAAAGGGAAGTGACTTCAAGCATGTGAGAGTGCGATGTTACGATGTGACCGTCCGGTTTTACACGCCACCCTTCTCAGTACGGCAGACCTAGAGCACTTAAGCATCCAGAAGAATCCCAAAAAAACCGCAGAAATGGCAGAACGGAAAGTTCTGGGCTAGCTATGCGGGAAAAATCCCCTCTGGGTGTTTAAGGCTGACACCCCCAGCTCCTTCTGTGTTAACTGTATACCGATCTGAAAAGACATTGTTTAAACGCAAAATATGGGCGAGAGGGTGTTGGCCAGACCTCAGAAGGGCCGAAGGGGAAGGGCTTTTAAGCGGCATTGAATATCTCGGATGTTCGGCCCAGTCCGTTTCTATTGAGCAGAACCACTTGTCTGTATTGGCTGTTTGGCTCGGCGCCTGTCGTCTGGAATGGTGGCCTCTTTTCTGGTGGCACAGAACTTGCTGAGGTTTAAATTTAGACCGCTGTTTCCACGGTGGCGCAGCCTCCCCCCGGCTGCCGGGAGAGTGGCTCTCTGCGCCGACGGCGCCCGCTCAGCGTGACGGCCGGGACTAAGTACCGAGGCGAGTGGAGAGTCACATGGCAGCTTCCCCCGCGCCTCGTCCCCTAAGCGGCGAGATAACCGCTGCAACACGCAGCTTGTTTGCGGCGGGTTTGCGGAGGAGCGCGTGTCTTTTACAAGCCAGTTTCACATCCAGCCCCCCAGAGGTTGACAGTTGAACTACTCGATTAAAATGCCATATTGCAATTACATATCGATTACATATCACTGGGCCAACCATTTAGGTCTCAATCCAGTGATATTAAAAAATCATTTGTTCAGTTTATGGCATGCCGATGCCGAATTATCATCAGGTATTAGCCAATGAAATTACATGAAACAAACTGCTCGTCAACATTGCAACCATTTTATTATTCTTTATTTTCTTAATTTCGTGTGTAGCCTTTGCATCCATTGTTCTTCTTTTATGTTCCGTTTTTACTCGTTTAAAGTAGAGGATGTTAATGGTAATTAGCCAATGAAAAGAAACAGGTCAAAATGGTCAGGTAAAGATGTTTCTTTTCCAGTAAGGGCAGCGTGTGACTCAGTGGGTTAAGCCTCTCTGTCTGTGATGGGAAGGTTGCCGGTTCAAGTCCCGCCTCAGTGGGGCGGTCATGTCTGGGCCTATGAGCAAGGCTCTTAATCCCCCAGCGCCACTGCAGGTAGCTGCCCTTCACTGCCAAGCTTGCTCTCACCTGCAAGTGTGTCATGGAGAGCAAGATGGGGTTGGCAAAAAGAGATCAATAGAATATCGTTAGTCTTCGGTTTCGTTACAGCTTTTCTGCAACTTTTTGTCGCCTGTCCTGTCTGTTTAGTTTAAGCAAAGTAATTAAGCAAAAAATAACCAGAGGAAACAACATTTAGCATTTTAGTATTTCATTTGAATCATAATACTGCAATAAATTACAATACAGTTCAATAGGTTGAAATTAATTGATCAGTGATGGGGGCCCGCCCCCCCCCCCCCCCCCCCCCCCCAAACCCCCCACCCCC
>JAODKC010000137.1:11521586-11531682 GCA_026777985.1 Mormyrops attenuatus
CCCCCCCCCCCCCCCCCCCCCCCCCCCCCCCCCCCCCCCCCCCCCCCGCCCCCCCCCCCCCCCCCCCCCCCCCGGCCGGAAGCATAGTGAGCGAGAAGAAATTAAGTTTTTAGACAACAACACATGCTAACTGGTGTTTAGGAGACCAGCTGAAAGGCAGTCACACTCCCCGACACACAGAGAATTTATTTCCCATTAAAATAGTTCATTCATTCATTTTCCCACGAACTATTTAAGGGAAAGAGCATGTACTGTGAATAAAGGGGGGAAACAGCAGACCAAGGGGGCTCCAGAGGGACAGCGAGAACAGAGCTTCAGGACACCACAGCACTATCGTCTTAATTAGCTTTTAATTGGGGAGCATTTTAACGGGTCTGCACAGGAAGATGCTTCGATGTGCAGTCGGAAGATGAAGTGAGCCGTACATGGTGCAGGTCGACAGGATAATCATGACCCCCGACTATTCGGTATGTGCAACACCACATCTACCAGAACTAGCTGATTCGATGCGTTGATGCGCTCAATTTCATCATTTAAAATCTTAAAACAGTGAACAAATAATTCAGTGCGTATGAGCTCATATCCGGTAGGTCATGGGTTCAAATCCCATGGCCAGCAAAATAATTATTTCACTGTTAAGCTGATGAGCAAAATAGTTAACCCCAGCGGTTCTCTGGGTGCAGAGCTCAATCTCTTCTCACTTGTGTGTTGCTTTGGACACTAATCGCCTTCTGAATAAATGTAAACACAGTCCTGTGGACCACCTAAACATCTCTGACTTCTCCTATTGGACATTACTCAGTTAGTGCTATGATAAATTGCTGATTTTAAACATTAGTCCCAGGTACCGATTATATATCAGATGTTGGAGCTGAAGCCTCATTAATTAGTCGAGGTCTTCTTCAGGGCTGTTTACATGCAACGTTCACTTTTATTTTCTGGCAGAAGATTTTCTCCGAAGCGAATCATAGGTGAGTGCAGATAGCGAGTGCATTAAGTGACAGGAGGAGAGCACTGGCATAACCTCGCAATCGGTAATGCGGCGGGGGGAAGGGTAAGCGCAGCACTACTGCTTGCGCTGGAGGGAAAAATATTACCGTGCGAGACAGATAGCATCAGCGGAAAGACCACGCTCTGGCAGGGCGCACAGTAAAGATTCCTTAGGCTAGCCTTAGAGCTCAGAGGATAATTACCAGTGACGCTGCCGTTAATTATTGAATTAGCTAGTTAGTTAATCGTCGGCGCACTCTGGGCAGGGGTTTGTTTTCGTTGAATCGGGCTAGATTGGTGCAGGGTGATGGACAGCGTGTGTTTAAAGGACACACGCAGTTAGTGGTGTTCCGTGAGTTAGTGGTGTTCCGTGAGTTAGTGGTGTTCCATCCAACAGCTGGACGGGGCCAATAGTCCAGTGAGCACGTTTCTTTTTGGAGGAAGGGGTGTCATGTTTGACCCAGACCCTCCGGTGTAGCAGCACCGCGCTTTCTGCCATAGACTTGCTAAAATTAGGGACGACGGGAGGGTGTGCGTAGTGGGGATGGGGGGGGGATTGAAGGTGCGACTGGTTCTGGCAAACAGGGAGGCAAATGAGAGCATGCGTTTCCGGTCCAATTCAAGGGCTGCTGAACCCCCCACCCCGTCAGCCCCGGCTCTCTTCTGTACAGCCTCACTCATAGCGCAGCGTTTATGAGGCTTGTTTGTGGTGTGAAATAGACTGTAAGCGCAAAGACGGCATAAAGATTACACTCTTTTTCCTGCACGAGCTGCTAAGTTACGCCTGTAGTACAAATTTATGTCCACCAGGTGGACGATTTTTGTATTTTAATTTGAGTCTGATGTGGTTTAACTATTCCCAGAGATAGATGAGGTTAATGGTAAATAAATAATATCTTAATAATATCCTTAAATTGTCCTTAAGGTTGGAATGAACTGATCTGTACATGTAAGTTCAGTATAAGGATGTAAAGTTAAACTCGGCACAGTGTAAATATAACGGCAGCAATGTGTACTGGCACAGGTTCTGGGAAAAACAGACTCCATCAGTTCCTTCCGGATGGCACGCCCTCCCGGCGCGGACTGCCTGTCCTATTATCCCGTGATCCTCGGTGTGAATCCGGGCGCCCGTCGCCTGCCGGGCCGGACCGCTGCCACGTCCTCGGGCCGGCCTTTCCAGCGCCCACCGAGAGGAGTGGCCAGATGGCCGCCGGTCAGGATGCCAGAGAATCTGCTGAATCCTCCCACTGTGGCTAATGGCCGCCCTCCCCCGCATGGCCACCGGGCGGAACGTGCGTCTCTCCTCGCCTGGGCCTCTTGTGGCCTCATGCCTCTGCCGTTCGTCTCCGGGGGCAGGGTTTCCGGACACCCGCTGGGGTTTGGCTGCCGGGACCGGCTCCGGGGTCCGCGGGGCACGATTTGTGCGTAAATCCTTACGTAAGACGTAAACACATTACTGTGTAAATAAGGGCCAGAGGATAAATATGGACATGTTTTTTATTTTTTCCCACTCCCACTTTGGCAGACTCTGGATGTCTGAATCTCCCACGACTGCTCATTTGAAATCAGTAAAAGCTGTCTGGGAAGACAAAAGGCATTTAAATACACCCATTCGTAAGGCAGCGTGAAAATAAATCTCTGCGCATCGATTCAGACCGGATTGATCCTTGATGCCAGGCGAGAAACCCGTAGAGTTTTATCTCTCTGTCTGCTTTGGTGGTGCTGCTGGGGGTGAGTCACCCTGGTGGGGCAGCGAGGAGTTTTCCTAGAATTTCATTTAAGACTGAGCTTGAGAAATGAGTGCCTATATCTGCAGACTGGCCAAAAATAGACGCCCGCACGAAGATATAGAAACGAATAAAAAGCTGTGCTGACTCGATCACACTGTAATTCCAGACAGATTTCCTCTAAGACAGAAGAGCCGGGAACATCTGGATTAATGGCCCGCAGGTATCGTTGAAGCATCATGGGAAACCCCTCTGTACAGTGTATTCCTCCACCAGACAGACGCACTCCCATAAGCGTCTCTGCAGATCCGCTCTGCGCATAATTAGCTGTGGAAGAGAATGGTGGCCTCGGTACGAGCTGACGGATAGGCAGATCGGCTCATTAGAGTGTTGTCATTTGCCAGTGTCTGCTTGCCTGGAGTAGAAAGAAAAGCGGCTTTGCAGTGACTCAGGAAGGAAGCCTTGTCACAAGCACAGACCTGCTGCATTCTCCTAAGCAGTGTGTCAGTAGATGCATGAGATAGTGTCAGCGTATTGGTGAGTGTGTGTGTCTGTGGTGTGTGTGTGTGTCTGGGTGTGTGTGTGTGTCTGGGTGTGTGTATGTGTGTGTCTGGGTGTGTGTGTGTCTGGGTGTGTGTGTGTGTCTGTGGTGTGTGTGTGTGTGTCTGGGTGTGTGTGTGTGTCTGTGGTGTGTGTGTGTCTGGGTGTGTGTGTGTGTGTCTGGGTGTGTGTGTGTGTCTGTGGTGTGTGTGTGTGTCTGGGTGTGTGTGTGTGTGTCTGTGGTGTGTGTGTGTGTGTCTGGGTGTGTGTGTGTCTGGGTGTGTGTGTGTCTGGGTGTGTGTGTGTGTGTCTGTGGTGTGTGTGTGTCTGTGGTGTGTGTGTGTGTGTGTGTGTGTCTGTGGTGTGTGTGTGTGTGTGTGTCTGTGGTGTGTGTGTATTTTCCCAAACTTGCGGGTGCAGATGAGGGGCAGGTTATCCACACTCAGGCTAAGGGCAGATTATTGAGGCTCAGATTAGGAGCAGATTATCCAGGCTCAGGCCAGGTGCAGATTACCCCTACCCAGATCAGCGGCAGATTATCCAGGCTCAGGTTAGGGGCAAATTATCCAGGCTCGGGTTAGGGGCAGATTATCGAGGCTCAGGTTAGGGGCAGATTATCCAGGCTCAGGCCAGGTGCAGATTACCCCTACCCAGATCAGTGGCAGATTATCCAGGCTCGGGTTAGGGGCAAATTATCCAGGCTTGGGTTAGGGGCAGATTATCGAGGCTCGGGTTAGGGGCAGATTATCCAGGCTCAGGCCAGGTGCAGATTACCCCTACCCAGATCAGCGGCAGATTATCCAGGCTCGGGTTAGGGGCATATTATCCAGGCTCAGGTCAGCGGCAGATTACCCATACCCAGATCAGTGGCAGATTATCCAGGCTCGGGTTAGGGGCAGATTATCCAGGCTCAGATTAGGGGCATGTTATCCAGGCTCAGGTTTGGGGCATATTATCCAGGTTCAGGCCAAGGGCAGATTACTCATACCCAGATCAGTGGCAGATTATCCAGGCTCATCTCAGCGGCAGATTATCCATACCCAGATCAGTGGCAGATTATCCAGGCTCGGGTTAGGGGCAGATTATCCAGGCTCAGATTAGGGGCATATTATCCAGGCTCAGGTTAGGGGCATATTATTCAGGCTCAGGTTTGGGGCATATTATCCAGGTTCAGGCCAAGGGCAGATTACCCATACCCAGATCAGTGGCAGATTATCCAGGCGCGGGTTAGGGGCAGATTATCCAGGCTCGGGTTAGGGGCAGATTATCCAGGCTCAGATTAGGGGCATGTTATCCAGTCTCGGGTTAGGGGCATATTATCCAGTCCTGGGTTAAGGGCAGATTATCCAGGTTTAGGTTAGGCTTTTTTCTGCTTGACTTTTTGACTAACCAGGCAGGCAATACTACGTCCTGCTGCTGTTCACCTCAGAGTGACGCCTCATTCCATGGCCACCGATAGTCTGCTCAACGAAGTCGTCCGAGCATAGAGTATCGGGGGCGGCCCGCCCTGGGCACCAGGGGCCCAAGATCTTCAGATCCCTCTCCCCCCGGCATTTATCCAAATATCCTCTCTGTTCTGCAGCCCAGTGGCCGGACAGAGCCTCATCACAGCTTTTCTCCCACCAGCCTGCTCCTGAGTGATGGCGTTTCATTTCATCCTGTACATTTGACCTATTCTGGTGTTAGATAAGGACAAACTGCAGGAAAGTCAAACTCCTAACTATGGTGCTACAAGAATGAAGTGTGAGCTAATATGTTACTTTGTAGGTCTCTTTTAAAATGGGTGTAAATTATCACGTCAGGTGTGAGGAAGAAGAAAACCAAACACTTCCAGAATGGGGCACCAGTGCTACGTTCAGCATTTGAACAGCAGCTGATCTGACAGGTATCTCTCTCTCTGCCTTGTAACTAAGGACTCTGATGGGCCCCCCCGGCCAGAAGCCCCGCCTCCCGCCTCCACCGGGCTCCGCCCCACCCGAGTGGTGTCATCCACCTCCGAGGAGGAAGAGGCCCTCACCGAGAAGTTCCTCAAGATCAACTGCAAATACATCACGGACGGCAAGGCAAGCCCCACATCCGCTAGACACACATGCGCACACTGAGGTGCAGTGTCACGCACACACAGTCACACTCACGCAGACTCACAGGCAGAGTGACACACATCAAGACACACAGTCTCACATACACACAGCTCATGTCAGACAATTTCCCCAGTGAGTCGATCTTCCTGGGGGAGCCATTATCAACGTCTGATCATAATGGTAACATGGTGAACTCCCAATCAAGCACCTGTGCACATTCTGCATAACCTACACAATTTCCGGTGCAATTTTGAATCATTTAAGCCTGAGCACAAAAGGTAAATGTGTAGAACTCCTCCATATTAGACAGGGAGAAAGGAAAGCCCCTTAAAGGCTGAACTGACAGCCATCTTCAGCATCAAACCCGTAGACACAAGCTCAGTCAGGAAATACTAAAGTGGTGAATGGGGGCCCTACGATAGACTGGCGTACCGTCCGGGGGAAAACCTCAACCCCACGATGGACTGGCGTACCATCCGGGGGAAAACCTCAACCCCACGATGGACTGGCGTACCGTCCGGGGGAAAACCTCAACCCCACGATGGACTGGCGTACCGTCTGGGGGAAAACCTCAACCCCGCGATGGACTGGTACCCCATCCGGGGGAAAACCTCAGCCTTGCGATGGACTGGTATCCCATCCGGGGGAAAACCTCAGCCTTGCGATGGACTGGCGTCTCGGGATTAGCCCAGCCCAGTGCCTTTTCCTGGCTGAGATTGGCTCCAAACCTCACATGCTATCGATGTTTAGAAGAAAGGGAAAATTAAATCACACTACAAACAGAATATTCCCTGCTACTGATTCTGTGAGAGGGTTTCAAATCGAGCAGTGCTGCATCTGCTCATTGATCACTGGTGGAGCAAGCAGCACATGGCCCTGTCACCCAGTCCCCCACCCACAGTCCAACCACGGAGCTCCACCACGCTGCCATCCCCGGTTCTGCCCTCGCACACCTTTCCATCTCAAGTTCATGCACAGCACACGAGCCACTTTCAAGGTATCTTTCTTTGTATTTTAAACTTCCACTTAAAACTTCCCCATATTCTGTTACTCTGTTTCTTTTCCTCCATCCCTCCATTTTTACACTTTTCCCTTTTCTGTTTTCCTCTGACTCAGGCTCTCCCTTTCATCTGTCTCATGCTCAGTGTTCTGTATCTCTTCCTCCATCTTTCCATGTTTCCTTTTTCAATCTTTCCATTTTATCCTTTCATCTCTCACGCTTCCCCTGTTTATTTTTTCTGTCTTCCTCCACCCTTCCCCCTCTTTCTTTGCTGTTTTCATTCTGCCTGTCTTTTCTGTCATCTACCTTGGCATTTCCTCCCTCTCTCCTCCTCGTTCCCCGTCTCCTATCCCCCACTCTCAGACTTGTGTGTGTGTGTGTGTGTGTGTCCCCATCTTCCTTAAAGGGCGCCGTCAGCGGGGTTCTGCTGGTGACTCCCAACAACGTCATGTTCGACCCTCACCGGACGGACCCATTGGTGCAGGAGCGCGGCTGTGAGGAGTACGGCATCATGTGTCCCCTGGAGGAGATCATGTCGGCCGCTGTGTACCGCGAGATAACCGACAGCAGGATCAGAGAGTCCATCCCTCAGTAAGTACCTCTTGCCCCTTCGTGCCTCTATCATACACAAGGTCAGCCAGCAGTCTGCTTCTCTGTCTACTTCCTATTACACTGTCCTGTTTGCAAGCCTTCTTTAGGGCGCCTCTCCAAACAGAACCAGATCTGACCATTAATAGATGTTCCCCGGGTTACGATGGTCCATGTTACAATATTTCGACTTTACGATGGGTATACCAATTCCATTCTGTTTTTCGTTACAGGACATTATTCAATAAATTGAATGAGATAGTCAACGTTTTATTATAAAATAGGATTTCCATGAATGGTTTTGCCCAACTGTAGGCAAATGTAAGTGTTTGAAGCATGTTTAAGCTAGGCTAATCTATGATGTTTGTTAGGTTAGGTGTACTGTATAAAAATGCATTTTTGCCTTACGATATTTTCACCTTATGTAACTCCATCGTATCCCAGGGAGTGTCTGTACTCCAGGGTTAACAGTAAGTCTGTTCACCCAACTACATATTTATTACTTGAAAGAAAATAATGATTTTTTTTCAAGAGGTCTGTGCTACCCACTATTTTTGTTCTGGGCTTATGAGATGCTTATAAAGAGCATTTTAGATCATTTCCATTAGCATAAGTTTTTCAGGAATCTGTAGCACCTCTTGGACTATGTTTTAGAAAGAGATGACCGCAGTATCCCCCTCAGTTTTGACCTTTGTGGTACAGTCCAGTTTCATTTGATCAATAGCAAATAGCATCTCCTTTTCATATGAGAATGGTATTTTCCTGTAGGGACCTAGAGCAGTCGTTGGGGAGGGACCCATGTCACCCAAAGAGAATACTGCGGAGTCATGCTGACGAACCAGAGACTCGGGGGCGGGACATGGGTAACGACAGCTCCAGCACAGCCCCCCGCAGCACAGAGGAGTCCTTCTCCGAGGACGTCTTCACCGAGTCGGAGCTCTCGCCCATCCGGGAGGAGCTGGTGTCCTCCGACGAACTGCGGCATGACAAATCGTCAGGGGCCTCTTCCGAGTCCGTGCAGACCGTCAGCCAGGTGGAAGTTGCCGGTAACCCGGAGGCGGTCGCTGGCGCCTCCACACCCACGACCCGGCAAACGGCAGAGCTGATGCCCATGGCGGAGGCAGGCCCAGGGTGCAAGGCCACACAGCGTCCTTCCTCCACGGGCTCCAAACATCCCAGCGTGGATGAGGTGCCGGGGATGTCCGGCCAGGAGGGGGACAAGTCTTACAGCGCCTCGGATGCACAGGGATCCGCCGCTGCGGCCTCACAGCCCTGCAGTCAAGACAGACCTGATGGTGCCAGACCGGCCGGGAAGTCCGGCCAGGACACGGAGGCCGACGTGGAGGAGCTGAGAAAGATGTGGAAGAGTCATACTATGCAACAGACTAAGGAGCAGAGGGAGATGGTGCACATGGACGTGATGGGAGCCAAAGAAGGGCAGATGACGCCAGAAGGTAGGGGGCACTGTAGGGTGGTGCTGGGCGCGTAGGGCGGCGGGGGCTGTGAGAACAGAAGTACATAAATGAGGCTGTCATTTCTGTAGGGTGTCAGCATGCAGAAGGAGTCCCTGAAAACGTTGTTCAGGATTTCTCCAGTACCTCCTCTTCAATGTATCTGGTTTATTTTCGACGCAGGATCCACAGACAAAAAAAAATCTATTTAATTTCCTCACGACCAGCAGACATTCCCACTCATGCAGTTTTGAATGTAGATGTCGAATGCGGGGTACTCACACTGAGGCTCTTTCCAAGCTTCTCAGCGACTTCATTACCTCGCAACTAATTGCGGCAGACTCCCCGAGGATGCGGTAAAGGCATTTAATCCGAGCCCTGGCCCAGAGAGATATGCCGCGATACACACAGGCAGAATTACCTGACACAGCAGAAATCAGCGTCACGGTCGTCTTCAGGGTCCCTCTGAGGGTAAAGACTTTGAGTTAACGCCCAAAAGTCTCGGTGGATTCGGTCCAAACTATTTAGCTTCTTACGATTAAGTCGGTCGTGATTCATTGAGCCTTTCCTCCCTCCGCCTGAGTCGCCGCCGGTTAAACTGGTCCCCAGTGTATTTGGTTTCCTGCTTCAGATCGCACAGGTGAGAGTGCCTATCCCCAGTAAAGCTCTAAGAATGTCAAATTTAATCTATACTTAATAAGTTACACCAGGTGACTCAGTGGACTTCCTTGCTATTTCAGTATCTGGGAAGGAGTAGGCTGTTCTCAGATCTGTCTCAGAAATCTGTGAGCATGTGTAGATGCACAGAGTCCAGCGCAGAGCTCCCAGCAAACCAGTTAAGATGAACAGCATGCATAATGCTTCAGTCTGATCTGGGACCAGAAACCTGATGCTGAGAGACTATGACAGTGCCCCCCACCTTTTATATAATTTCATCCGTTCGTCCATTTTGCCGCCAACTAAAGAGCTTGTTTTTGAGATGAGACCCAAGTCAGGATGCTTCGTCATATGTTACAGTATTGGAAGCAGAACTCACTCAGTCCTCATCTAATTCAATGAAGAGCTTTGATATAAATTCCAAAGTCCACAGAAATTTTCTCAGAAACATGTCCCGTGGACTGAGGGCTTTGGGAATTTGCCACTCAGTTGTCCTGAATAGGGTTGCTGACCTATTGACCAAAGATCCCATCATATAAAAACACACATTACTTTCTGGCCTATTTATTATTAGAAACAATTGCTATTCCTTGAAAACAATCCCTTTCTGTTTGAATCATCTTCTGACTGCTTCTCCTGCTCCGGGGGCCGGGAGCCTGTTCCAGGCAGCATAAGGCACCGGGGGGGGCTTACAGCCTGGACGCGATGTCTGTCCATGGCAGGTACATCCACGTGATCATGTATTCTCTGCGATCGAGAGGCACCAGCGTAACCATAAGTCTTTGGACCGCGCAAACCACAGTGCCCCAACACAACACGGGTAAAACATGTAACTTGGGACACGATCCTCAAACCTGGAGGTGCAAGGCCACCGTGCCAGCCTTTATATATTTACAAGTGAACATAATTTTTCCTGGTGGGTCATCAGATCTCTGCAAAGCACATTCAAGTTCACAGTATCACAAGGTCAAAACAAAGGTTCTCCTGCCATACAGGAGAGATAACCTTTTAGCGCTTTACAGCTCAGTAATGGATATTGGAATACGAAAAACAGAGGGAGGT
>JAODKC010000137.1:11546532-11575202 GCA_026777985.1 Mormyrops attenuatus
TATATATATATATATATATATATAAAATATATAAAATGTTGATTGGTGAGTTGCTTATAGCACTTTAGTATACAAGCATAATATCAGGTCCCTAGGGTTATTCATTGATAGCTGTACATTACAATTATAATAATAATTTTTTTAAGGTTAAGAAAGCTTGCTGCTACCATATCTGATAGTGTGGGTCCATGCTCTGTCACAGAAGGGAGCATTTATCCGTGCTGAGTGAGGGGGGGTGCCGGGCGCGGGTCCTCCTACTGCCACGTGTGTATACCAGCCCATCTGGGACGTGGGGGTGTAAATAGTCTTTACAGCGGCTTTCTCCCCCCTTTCTGCTCCTCCACAGCAGTACCTGTGTACTTGTGGAGTCAGAGAACTACACAAATAAGCCCTTGAATTACTTCACCAGATTACTATGTAACAGTGATGTATAAATAACAATAGGAAATGAATAAATTGTTGTACAACCTCTGAGTTGTTTTCCCTGTGTACACTTCTTGTCATTCGTGACGGTAGCAATGCAGAAGTTCTCAGCTCTGTATTCAGATTATGCTTGTCCTCCTCACAGGTGATTAAGGGAAGAACTTGATTAGTTCATAATTCGCAGGATGTGTTTGTCAGGCAAGTGAAATTTTCAAATTGACTTATGTACATGAAGTAACTTGGTGTTCACTTTGTCTTTATTTGAAATCTAGATACCAGTGGTGTGCCACTACCTCCTTACATTAGTCATCTTGTATTGGATTTCTTCCTCTCTTGGTATCGAAGCAGGCAGTTGATTCAGTGCCCCCCCCCCAAATCTGAGTACTTCTCTGTGGGTGTCATGAATCACGGCCAAGTTTTCGGCAGTGAAGTTTCTTGAGGCCTGGAACCTTATACCAGGAACCAGTGTACAAGTCATGGGGACACCCTGGATGGGACACCGAATTGAACTGTGGGAGGAATCCGAACAAGCATTTTGACAGAATACACACAGAAATCTGGAGTTTGGAATTAAACTCCCAATCTTGGAGGTGTGTGGCCAGCTATTGCAGCACCATGGTGATAGTTACCATGTCATGATTTGAAATAAATTTACACAATTTTAGAGGTGTGGAAGGTTTGCTCTTTGGAATTAATAAGACCCGGCATTTTATCAAATTTTCCACCCATTTTCTCCGCTAAATTTTTTCAGTAAGAGTTGATCTGTCACTGCCCATGGGTACGGAATGTAAGTGTATGTTCTGGCTTACAGGAGCTTAAAAACGCAATGCTGCCACCTTGTGTTGGAGAGTAGAAGTAACTGGCTTCTATTACGCAGAAAAGATCCCAGGTTTTCTGTCATGGCTCTAATTTAATTTCCTAACTGGTGCAAAAAACAAAGGAACGAAACACTTGCTGTGTGACTAGGTGAGCCCAATTTTACTCTACAGGCGCGAAATATCTTAGGATCATAACTCACAGTTACAGGGTGACCACATCATTCATGTCTTCGAGGACACTTTGAGCTAAGACAGGATTTGTAAATTGACAATTAAAAGTACCTGGATTCAACTTAAGCGCTGAGTTCTTATTGTGTGCTGATTGGGCAGTCTCCTATAATCATGCATGTGTCACTAATGTTAATGTGAAATAGCTGGAAATCAGTCAAACCACAAGAAGCACTGAACTGTTTAGGCAAGCACATGAGCCTTCAGTTTTAAAGTGGTTTATAAAACCTGAATTAGCTGAAGTGTCCTGTCTGACATGGATTATCTGGTCACTCTAGGCAGGAAAAGCTTCTGAATTGGAACATAAAAGTCTGTTGAAAGTCTCTGAAGGTCACTTCAAATAAATTGCTCCAATAGAAATATTAAGCAGCGTGATTCGGTAAGAAAGTCTCTTTTGGGGAAAAGAAGACTATCAACAAAATATTTGCTGCCAGTTTTGAACACTCATTGCTCCCAACAATAATGTAATAAGCATTCAATGAAGTAGCACCAAACACACATTCAACAATTTTTTTTGCTTCCATTTGAACCACACAAACGAGCTTCCCATTCGGAAATACAATACATGATCATTTTGGCCATTTGTACATGGAGTTGTGTCACTGTCTTACAAAAGCCCACTTGCAGTAACGACTTCTTGATATTTCAGAGTTAAGGTTATGTCTCTCAAAGTCAAATGCAATTCGAGTGACAAACAGTTAATCAGCCTCTTTTTATCACAGGCTCCCAGCGTGCATTTGTGGCTTGCTTTATCCACATAATGATACAGACAGCATCACAAAGTAAAAATTTCACTGCAAACAGTACAAAGAGCTAACTGAAAGCAAAAGGCTCACGCATCGAGCTCATTAAAAATACACGACACATGGGTGAATTTAGAAGTCTGACAAATGCTACCTTGTAACTTAAGTGAGAAATATGTAGCGATGCATAATGCACAGGTAAGTAGAACACCTCAATACACTACATCTGACTGTATCGTTGCACGAAACGTTCAGCTTGAAAATCTTGTTTATTGAAAGAGTCTTCTTTGGTAGAAAAAGTTAAACATACATGTGTTCTGTATACAAAAGAATGCTGAATTATATTTTTAAACATTATTACCAGTTGCCTTAATTTAGGCAATAAGTTTCACTGTAAGGTGGGTGAAATTAATTTATTACGATGTGGTTGTGAATACAGGACATATTGAATAATACTAATCTTAATCATCTCAGATCGTGTTTTTTCTTCAAATGAAGTTTATATACAAATTACAAATTTAGCAGCATAATGGTTTGTCAAGCGCATCAAATTTAACAAACGATAGGACTATTTAATGTGTTCATTTATGGTAATCTTGTGGTATTGGCAAACCAGCAAATAATGCTGCTGAATATCATGGAAAAGCCCAAAAAATGAAAGGCAAATTTCTTTGTTTTACATTGGTAAAGGCATACGGTCCTGGTTAAAAGGCACTGGTATGTGACCAAGGTTTGAGCTGTCAAGGGTGCATGTGGGTGCCACCCCCTCTGTGGGGGAAAGACAAAAACCATCCCCTTAAATAGTTCTGTGTCATTGTCACTCACATAAACCAAATTTTATCGTCAGGGACCCCCGAAAGGACCACTCCCCTTTAAATCCTTCTGCAAATCATAGGTATGTGACTGTGTGTTACACTGGGGATTTCTCAGGCTGCTTAAAGGCATTAAACATTCTGGACTCCACGGGATGTCACTATGTCACTAACTGGGGGGGGGGGGGGGGGTAAAAAGTCATCAGATGTTAAAGGCAGTAAACATGGTGACTTTGATATCGGTCCCAGAGTGTCAGTGGATCAGGTACTTAAACTCAGAGTAGATAAGCGAGAACATGATGGCACACGCCCGGTACAGGATGCTGGCGCTCCTCACCAGCGCCCGGGGCTTGGTCAGCCAGGACTCGGAGCAGAAGCTGAAGTAGATGGCGTACAGGGCCACCGCGAAGAAGTGCCCGATGAGAGTCATGGGCTTGGGAGAGAGCCTGCGGAGCAAACACACGGGGTAAGGTGTGCAGACGATCAGGTACAAACCGACCGAGCGTCTGAGTAAACTGTTCTGAAAGTTGAGATACTCACACTGACAACAAGCCAATAGGTCCAGCAATGCACTCCCCACCAAGCCGGAAGTAATGGAAGCAGGCTTTCCTCAGCTGGTGCAGGGAATCTACACCAGGGAAATAGTTCATTTCTAAAAATGATGTCATATACCAACAGTGGATATTAATGTGACCCTTAAAGAAAGTTTGGCAAAGAGACAGTGATCCTGCAGCCATTTCAATGTGCTGTTTAACTGTGCAAATTACAGGAAGCATAACTAGAATCATTAATTCAAAAATTAACATGAAACTCGCTTTATAATATGTTAGGAGGTGAGAGTCTTTCCCATCAGCATGTTCCTCAAACTCGCAGGGTGTAATTTCGGGTACGCCGCATATTCCAGGAGCGGCCACTAGGTGCCGCACTTACCATCGGTGGCGGCAAACAGCTCGTAAAGCGCCTGCGCCAGCACGTTCACCACGAACGAGTGAGAAGATTTCCTCTCCCAGTGGAATTTCCTTTTAGCCTGCAGATGGAAAGTAGTGAGTGCATACACTAAATATATATACATATACAAACATACAAGGGCATATCTTTGGGTTGAGCATTAGGGGGCTTGAGTTCTCCACCCTTTTAAGGGCATCCAGGAGGTTGTATTTACACTGATGTATATAGTTTGATTGGTAACATATTTTGTACCTGCTTCACCGTGTCCTCATCGTAGAGGTCTGGGATGTTCCTCAGGAGCTCTCTCCATATCCTAACGTCATTCAGCACCACGCTCATCCCGCCCCCAGTCAGAGGGTGCCTCATGTTGTAGGCGTCGCCCAAGAGGAGGACCCCTGGCCACAGAAAAGCAGACACTATTCATCCACCTTGAACCCGTGCTGAATCTCACAGGTCGCAGTACAAACAGGTTAAGCTGGGGACAAGGCTCCAGCCCACCTGCCTGCAGACTCCTGAAAGCAGAGGCCCGTTTAATCACCCACTCTAATGTTATGAATGGGCCAGACGGAGCGGAGTTGGATCGCACCTGGTTTGTTTACAGGAGAAGGGGGCAGAAAGCTCGCCGGCATGGTCCTCAAGCGGTCATTCTGCAGTGCATCGAGGAATGGCTCTTTCATGTGCTCTGAGGAGAGAGAACAAGTGGCCCAGTCAGAGGCTAGCGATAGGCGCTAGCTACACATACTCTTGTAGTGTAGAAAATAGCAGAGGTGGATAATTCAGGTCCAGAAAGTAAAAATCCAGACCAAGATTTTGTTCCAACCGACCAGTTGAGCTCTCTGTGACTGTGACTCTTTATAATCAACTGGTTGGTTGGAACAAAATCTTGGTCTGGATTTTTATTTCTGGACCTAAACTATCCACCACTGGAAAATAGTCTGGTTACTGGTCAATCCCAGTCCAACTAGACCCTAGTTATGGGGGGAATAAGGCTTTGAAACCCTTGGATAATGGGATTACTCTCCATGGTTGGTCACTGCCTAGTTTAACCCAGTAGGACCGGATAAGGTACTGAAGGGGAGGTGGGTTTGAGTATGAATGTGGGTAATCTAACACGCGGTCACCTAAAAAGCCTGATTTCCCCAATGACTTGTGCTGCTTCCACCTGTCCTCTTAACCTTCACCTGGCAGCTGAGGATGGATCCTCTCCCGCATGTATTCCATGAGGCTCCTTGGCATCTCGCCTCGGATGTCCACCAACACCCTGGTTTCCTTAGAGGAAATCTGGTAGATGAGGATGGGGCTGGGGTTCGCCAGCACAAGCTCAGCATGATTGGCCTTGAACTGAGGGGAATCCTAGTTTGGGGGGGGAATCGAAGCAAAGAATCAGCTCTAAACTACCGTCCATAGATCCATCCATCTTCTAACCGATTATCCTGATCGGGGTCACAGGACTTCGAAATAATTGCATCTATTAACTAATAATGAGTGCAGAATAAACAAAAAAATTAAATAATTGAATGTTGATCCATTTCAGTAGCTGTGCACATTCCTGTGAACAAAAGTGTGAATTTGCCTGGAAAGATCTTTACCTTCATTATGCATCCAACAAAGTGAGAAGAGATTTTCACTTTATCTGGCACAAGGCTTTTTCTAAACTTGGAGAAACAGCCATCTGCGACCACAGTCAGAGGCGCCTGAATCTCCTGTAAAAGATCAAAAAAAGCGTGAAGTTTTAATTCACCGCTCAAACTCTCAGAAGCCTGCTAAGACGTGGATAAAGGACAGAGTCCATGTGCTTAATGTTTGACTTCAATCTCTACAACGCTAAGGTATTAATGGAAGTGTGTGTGTCTTTTTTGAGTTTCCCTATAATCTGCCTTTTTCTGATACCAATTTCACATCAGTCAGTGATATCCTGCCCAGCACAGCGCACATACTGTGAGCCAGATCAAACTAAACATGCAGTGGGTGATTCCGGAAGACCTTGCCTTAATTTCTCCGGTTTCCTTCAGCCTGTATTGAACTCCTGTGACACATCCGTTAGTCTCCTCCAAGCTGGTCACTGTGCCTTCGATGAACGTCACGCTTTAAAGAACATTGCACCATGAGTTCAGCGATACAGTAAGCCAGAGGTCTTCCACGATGAACAGTTTCCCTCTTATAAATGGCTGTTATTTCATATAAGAGCCTATAAATGATTCACATGTTCAAAGGCAGAAGATCACATCTACAGCAACGCATCAGTTGGTAATTAGTTTCTTGTGTTTTTTCCTGATTAAATTTTGCTTTAGGTTCTAGGTGAACTCTGACAAAGTTGGTAATCGATCATTTGTGAGACATTCGGTTGATATCCGGCCTGTTAAAAATAGCGTTAAGAAATGCAGTAGGTAGTTAAAGCTTTCAGCTCAAGCTGTGTCTTCTGTTTGCAAGGATGACGACCCTAGAGAGGTCTTACTTTGGCTCAGCCATGGCAGCCCGCCGCAGGCCCATGATGAAGCGGCCATGGTGAAAGGCTCGCCCACATTGAATGGCGCCCCCTGCCTGTGGGTAGGGGATCTCCACCTCCATGTTGCTGTCCAGGTCATGGACCACGTAGCCTTTCACAACGTGGGCATCCAGACCCTCCACTGAATCTGAAGCAATGGCGACAGGTGTTTCCCAAGCACAGGGAAAATGTAGACATTTGTTCTCATGAACTTTACGTGTGACGAGAGGCTGTTTTATACATGCAATATTAGAATATTAGAATCAAAGTAAAAAAAAAAATGTACACTCAAACACTTCTTTGGCTTTTACAATTCTAAACTAAATATTAGTGAAAACTTTTCAGTTTCTACGTTAACCTGGTCCCTAAACTGGTCCCTAAACTATTATGTTAATAGAGAGTTTTGGCTACAGCCACTAAGCATCTCACATTTTCTGGATCAAATTCACTCACTAAAATTTTCAATGGCAGCAAAACCTCAACTGGGACTTGAACCAACAACCTTCAAGTTCATTTCTTATGTAACTCTATTCCTACCTACTGCTATCATTAGCTTATTTAATGTTCATAACTTAGTTTTTATATTTGCTGACGCATGGGCCGGGATACCGATCAGACAGAGTGTTTTTTTTTCTTACTCTCCAGCCCCAGGTCCATTAGGGCACGGTACCCCCCCGGCTGCAGCAGTTCCCCCACGATCCTGTCCGGTTCGCGGAGGTCCCTCTCGATCACGGTGACTCTCCGGCCGTCTCTCCCCAGCACCGCAGCCATAGCAGAGCCCAGCACCCCGCCACCCACAATAATGACTTCGGGCTCCGGCGACTCGCCGCACCCGCCGCCGGACGCGCTCCCGCCGCACTGCGCGTCATTGCGCTCCACTCCTTGCCTTCGACCCTTTATCTATCCCCGGAGCGACAGGGAAAAACGTATTATTTACTGTCTTTGTGGTTCTCCGTCATATCTGTCACCTTCTTTATGTAGTTAGAAACAGATCTGAAGGGAAGAATACTTCATAATTAATTTATTTATGCGGTCACCCAAATATTCAAGTTCCTTAAACTTGCAGTTATTTGATTATTGGAGTCATGTTAATCACATATATTAATTATTCTTAAAATATGTTGAATTAGACTTAGTTAATATGCATGTGCTTATCAATTCTAACTGATTTTCAGTCGTTTTATATAGGGTCGTTTACAAGACAGTTTCCCCAAGGCATTTAACAAAAGTTTATGGAAATACATTATTAGTACATAGATAGAAAATCGTTCATGGTATTGGGAAAATGGAAGCTTAAGACGCAGCCTTACCGGTTCCGACGCGGTGCCTTTGGTGGCAGCGTTACGGGACGATGACCTGCGGAAGAAGCGCTCGGCGAAGGGCAGCGACACCAGCGGCTGGAACAGCGCGCACAGGCTCCGCGGGGCTTTGAGCGTCAGTCCGCCGCGGAGCCGCACGCAGGACAGCGACAGTCCCGCGGCGAGCAGCAGCAGCGCCGCCAGCACGAGCTCCTTGTGCACGTAAGCGTCGTATTTTTTGTAAACGTATGTGAAGCTCGCGATTCCGAGAAAGGTCCACATGTTGTGGATGCAAGTAGCGCTCACGATGAGAAGTGAAGGAAAAGGAACAATTTCTAAAGTAATAAGAAAAACACTCAAAACTCACTTCGTAAGTTTGCTTAGGATTTAAAGTGCATGTATTTCAAAATGAACATCATTCGTAATAAATATGAGTTTCTATTAGATAAAAAAAACTTTTCAAGTAAATTATATGTTATTTGTTTTGGTCATTGTCAGCCGGTATCATTTGCAGTATAATGTACTTATTATGTCCGATTCAGTAAGAAATTATTTTTCCCCTTCTAAATGAAGCGTAGTACAATTTCCATTTCATATTAAAAAACCTGCAAGAAATTCTGCTTCCAGTCTAATACTAATAGAGGATGCTGAATATTTTATGATAATTAGACCTATCAGCTTCGGTGATGCACCGCCCTTGTCCCGCCTTACATGGTTCCAAATCCGCCAATCAGGAGCTGTCTTACGGTGAGCAGAGCTCACGCTATCTGGCCATTGGCCAATCCTGAACTGCTGGTAAAACAGGGATCTATCAGAATGGTAGTATGATGTGATGTCACTGAAAAAGGTAGATGGATGTCGGATGCCGTGACTATGACTGTATGAGACAGCCAATGGGTAATCGTGAAATTCGTTTTATATAATAGGCATTTGATTTGCACAGCTTTATTTAGAACATTAAAAATAGATTTCAGTGCGAAGATTTATTATTAATTCATACGAAAACATGGATGCAAAATGTCTGTATTCTTTTCAGGAAATAAAATCATGTTTAATATACAATACATTTAAAAATAGGCATTACATGTGCATCATGGATCATTTTAAATTGTTTTATTATTCATTAAATACTGACATAATATCTCTTCATCAACAACATTTTTTAAGTTAATCAGTTACAGACTTAACAATCACCGTAGTGTAGCTACTGGTAATATTACCATTAGTAAAATACTGTAATTAGTACCAACGTTATGAATGGGTAACAGAACTGGTCAAAACAATCACTTTACTGGCACTAGATAAACAGAAAACGAAAGTTAAAACTACGATGATAAGAATAAAATAAGAAAAACATTCGGAGAAGCAATGTGTATTGCGTGCCATGTTTTTTGGTTTGTAGAACCATGTGTAGTGCAATATATACATTCATCATCACTTTCCAGGTCCTTTATATGTGATGGAACCTGGGCAGGCCACTGTGACGTATCATAAAAAGATAATAAAATAAAACCAAAACCAGAGTATGGTTATATGTACATTATCTCCACTATATATGCAGGTTTCTTATTGTACGAAAGAAGTCCTACTGGCCTACCGCACTATAGTTAAACGTGCAAAACAAGCCAACCACAAGGGGGCGCACAAAACCTTGGTATCAAAGCAGATGCTAGTATATAAGCATGAGACGGGCAACGGAATTATGACACAGTCTTTTAAGAAACTGCTGAATATATGGTGTCAGTGTGCGACATACCCGTCAATATTCGGGGGGGGTCCCCATCTCCGTATTGTAGCGCAATACTGAGCTTGAGACCCCATTAAAATTTTGCTTTTGAGGCTTTCGGGGGGTCTCGTGGGTTAATCAGGGGGGTCGGACCCCACCCCCCCCCATACTTCGCACACTGTATGGTGTCATGGATGTTATGAAAATGTCAGAGTTCAAAGATAATTTTACAGGATACAGACTTTACCTCCAGCTCTTCCTATGAGCCCATGCCATTTTCTACTTTCCGAAATCACATCTAGGCTCATGTAGCAATATTGTGAAACAAAAAATGACAGCCCGGCAGCCCAAGCCGACGTAACCGACTCGGGAACACAACCGACAAGAGAACCCTCAATACAGCCCAGCCGTGTGCAATTTTAACAGGAAGTCCTGGCTGTGAATAATGGAAAAGTTTTTTTTATCGACACACATCATAAAAACTCCTTTGCTATCTGATCGATGACACCTTGGTGATAATCTTCACTGAGTTCCTGAAACCCCAAGGAAATGCATCCGCAACACTAAAGTGCCAAGCATCAGGTCCTCCAGGTTGGTTGACTCTCTCCATAATTTTGTATCAAAATTCAGTCCTTGGGGCTGGAGGCCATATTGTTCAGTAATAGTCTGGCTAGGCAGGCAGCTCGCATGCTTTGTTGTTTTCATAGTATTATCTAATGTTGAGCAAACAACAGAATATCAAGTGAAAAGAGCTGGAAAATAATAGCTTCTCAACATTATAGCGACACAGATCACATGCTTGAAAATTTGAAAAGTTGCAGTTCAATTCCTTTCAATTCAATTCAGATTTATTTATATACCACATTTTCACAATATTACATTGTCTCAAAGCGCTTTATGTTATCCCTGCCCAATGCCCCCAAAGAGCAAGCCAGCGGTGATCATGGCAAGGAAAAACTCCCTTGCTGGAAAAAAATTTGGTTAGAACCAGACTCAAAGGGGGAGCCCAACACCCGACACTGTCATAAAAAAGGGTACAGTCCTGGTACAGTTTTGTACCTAAAGGTACAAACAATCAATTTCTGTAACTTAAAAGGAACATCTGTCTACAGCTAAGGTACGATTAACAGACACTTGAGGGTACAGACCCAGTAACAATTAGTTGAACCCTCAAAGGTACAAATTGGTTCTTTTTTTTTCTGAAAGTGTATGGCCAGCAAATGAAGTCCAAAGTAGCATCCAAGTCCCAGTTTATATTTTAAGATTGTGTATAGTGCATGTATAAATGCAGAGGATCCAGCTGATGTCAGGACAGGAAGGTGAAGAAGCTGCTTCCTTTGGCGCAATGGAGGGGTAGCGTGTGGCTCAGTGGGTTTGGACGCTGGCCCTGTCATCGGAAGGGTACCGGTGGTCGGCCGAGTGAGAGCAAGGCTCAGGTCCAGGGACTGTCTGAACCTGCTGCCTAATCATCACTTGTACCTTGCTTTGGACAAAGGCATCTGATAAAAAAAACTGTAGTTTAAAAAGTGGCACCTTTTGGCCCATTCTCCAGAAAAAAATATATTGTTATAGACATCAGTGTTAACACCTATTAACAGAAGTGGGGCATACAACATATCTACAGGGCACGATGACTTTTAAAAATTAATTATATACATGATACATTTATGTACCATGTAAACAATCATGCAAGGCAGGTGTGGGAAATTCCATATGACATTTTCCTTGACCTTCATGCCCATAATATTGATGTTTACCAGTTGATTTTGGCTTGGATTCAATATGGAACCTGCAGGTTCAGACCAGTCTTTTCTTTGTAAGTTTCAGTGGAGTTGGATGGTCAATCAATTCAGACAACAACAGCTGGAAATGCTCCTTGTACTACCAATCATTCCATTGAAGTGTATAAGCATAGATGCAAAGACAGTCTGAAGAACAGCCAATCATAGCTCCCTGCTCCAAACGTCCTGGCCATCTCCAGTCCTTTCTTCTCCTAAACTCCAGCATTCGCACACAGATGGCAGACAGGGTTTGTGGAGGCACCAAACTTGTACTTTGCATATTTAGTTTTGGTTTTGGCCGCCGGATAGCAGCAGATTAACACTATAGAGATCAGAGCAGCATACCTGGCTCTAGACTTTTCTCCCAGGGGGTACAAAGTGAGAGACCCCAACCAGTCATTCATCCAATTTTAAATTTGTGAAAGTATAGTAAAAACATTTCCATAAACTATATTTACACATATTTGCTCTGGACCCCTGCAACCCTGAATTGGACAAGCGGTAACAGAAAATGGATGGATGGATGGATAATTACACATTGATATGTCTAACACAACCAAGAGCCAAAAAAAAGCATTTTCACAATGACAAGTAGGCAATATTTGCAATCAACACTGGGTTAATAAGTTAGTGGAGAAGGCTAAGTTACTTTACTTACTTTTTAAAGTTACTTAGTGTTTTTATATTTTATTTTTTAGTGAACATAAATCGTCAACCTGCCCGTAAATGGACAAACTTGTCCTTGGCAAGAGTAATCTGTGTCCGTGAAAAAAAAACTACGTAGACTTTTAAATACCATGTTTGGTTAAAATTTGCATTTTGATCACAATAGCCGTCGCAATTTGCCATGCCGTTGAATCCTGACTAGTAAGTCCGAAATTTTCCCTACTGTTTGACTTCGCCGTAGTTTACGAAATTACCTTGGCAGTTATGATGAATGCGGAAAATACTTTTTATGAGGGGAAACTCCGGATGAGTCACTATTGCCCAATATTTATATAATACTAAGTTTAATAAAATGCATGTTACAACACAAGGTGCGAACAGTCTTAATAGGACAAGAGTGGCTTTTGCGGAGTTTAATTTCAAAGCGTTTTGCTCACTCATCTAATACGAAAAACGAAACGGGAACTTGAAAAAGAGCTTTTGACGTCGTTCGCCACTTTTTTTTTTATAAATAAGTGCAATATATACCACAACATGATGGAAGAAAATACATTGTTTTGTACAGAAAGATATTTGTAAACTTTAAAGCTTATGATTAAAAATAATTGTATATGAATGTAGAAATTTTAAAATATAGCATAATGCTGTTACCATTAGGATGAAGTACACATTAATCAATTTAAATTTAGTTTCAATAATGTTGTTTATTAGAATCAATGAAATATTACAAAATATCTGATGCATAACTGTCAACACTAAAGTATAAACATAAGACATGGAACACATCCATAAATACATATTTACATATCAAATGTCACGTGATTAATCAGAGCCTTTGGTTCATCATACCGAATGGGAAAAACAAGTTGGAGCAGAAATATCCCTTATTTACATCTGTTAAAGCCCTGTGTTCCCCCAAGTCTAATACAGTACGCAGTGCACCTCCCATAACACACAAACAAGTGAATGAAAGGTATTTCTTTAGGTTATTTGTGTCGCTGCTGCTTTTTTGAAACAGCGATATATATACACAGGTATACATACATTTTTTTTGCATAATAAAATGGAAGGTAAAACAGAAGTTGACCACCGTTTAAAACAGGCACTGCGAGAGGAGGCACTTGTGCACCTAACATGACAGGTTTGGCATAGAGCATGGACAGGGGGCACACGGGTCTGGGGGAGGGGGGGCACGGGGGTAGCCTTTTATACAGTGGACTCCGGCAGGCCCGGGTCCTTCTTCTTCTTCTTGCGCTTCTTCTTGCCGCGGCACGGGTTGCAGATGCAACACATGACGCAGGGCGAGGCCAGGAGGAGGAGCGGCGATGTCACCAGCACGATGACGCTGACGCCCACCAGGATGCCGACCACCTGCCAGGGAGACGCGCGATTCGCTAGTGAGCACGCACGCTTACGGGGATTGGGCAAAACATCCTGGTACATTTAAAGTATTATATATACGAAACCATTTATACTGCAGCACGGTAAGAGAAGATACCAGTCATAAGTTTGGACACACCTACCCACAGAAAGGTTTATTTGTACTATTCTCTACATTGTAGAATAATTATAAAGACATCAAAACTATGAAATAATATTTATGGAATTATGCCCCAGAGGTGGGGATTCGAGTCACTGACTCATGACTCGACTTGGACTCAAGTCACAAATTTGATAACTTGTGACTCGACTTGGGAAAACCGATGGAAAGACTTGGGCTCGACTTGGACTTGAGGGCAAATACTCAAGACTTGGATCCTGTGACTTGACAAGACTTGAGGTTATAGTCCCACTCAAGGTACCATTATGTTAATTTTAGAATTTCAATGTATATCAAATCTCAGCTGACTGCATTTTCAATTGGCTGAATGCAAGGTCTCCTGAGATGGTTTCCTTGAAAGATCCATCACTCTCTGCATGTCCAAATTTTTGACTGGTACTGTATGTGTGTGTGAAATAATAAAAAGGGCACAAATGATAAAAGTCCTATTTTGTAGTGAAATCTGGGCAAATTAACTGATTATTTTTTGGGAAACACAAAACATCTTCTGCCGCTAATTGTCAAAAAAAGGCACGGCAAGAAACTAGATATTTGGAACTGCCAAGGGTTAGAGACTGTGACATTAATTCTAAAATAATAATATTTGATGTATTATTTTCTTATAAGTAATATTTTAAATTACTGATCGTTTTATAGCCAGGGCTGTAATTTAGGAATTTTTGTTACCAGCCAACTGGGTAGTCCAACTTGCAACTGTTTTACTAACCAGTAAGCTAATGTTCTGGTTTCTGTACTCGCCTCAGGCAACTGGGCGAGCCCTGTGTACAACCCCAACAGCTAGGATCTTAAACCTAGATTATATTTGATTGCTATCAGATGTCATGTGTTTTCGTCGGGTCAGGTTAGGAATCGGTTGATTCATTAGAGTGAACAAACTGGAAAATCCCAGCACAGATGGGAATTGGAGTGTGTGCTCCTAGGAGTGACAGCCAGCAGGTGGTAAAGAGGGGCGTGGTCATCTTGTCACCTGCGTCCTGTTCCACATGACGGATGCCCGTGAGTGACCCAGCTTATTCCTGCATGGTCCCTTGTCATAGTGACGTAGGAATATGTCTCCCTGTAAGACAGCCACCAACGAGCACATCAGCGCATACACCCCCCTCATTTGCATCTTATTCACTCACTGCTAACCTTCAATGAACGTCTTTCATGAAAGGACACCCATCACTGTCCTTTTAGAATATACACTACTCTGTCAGCACAGGTGTGAAATACATAAACACACTCATGAGTAAGACATGAATCGGTGTACATAAGTAGATGCATAAGAAAATTCACTGGCAGTGTCTGTCACATAATAGTAGGGCGGCGTTTCCGTCAAAATCTAATCGAATTGGTGTGTCAGATGCCGAGAATTCAGATCACAAGAATGCAGTTACGAAAAGTTAGATAACTAATGCAGGATGCTCTTTGTGCCTTCACTCACCCTCAGAAGAACTCAACAGATGTGCGATAAAACATTACTGGAATGAGAACGGAGAGACACCACCCCCCCTCCCGCATAAGTATTGCCGTGCCTTACATCCAAGTTCTGGAGGCAGTACCAGCAGAAGGTGTGCTTGCAGCTCTTGCAGAGCATCTGGGCGCAGCCCTGGTTCCGCTCGATGTAGACGCCACACATTGGGCACTGTTTTATGGACCCGTCTACCTCTGTGCTCGAGTGGACGCTGCAGACACAGGAAGCGGCGTCAGGCATCCCCCTCAGCAGTCAAGGGAGACGATCTGCTTCGTCCGGAATGTTAAACTTTCAAAGCCAACACAAACCCAGCCACCCCCAGACCCTCAGGGGATGTCTGACCGCAAGTATTTTGCAAAGAAGTCTAAGCAAATGCTAGCATATGAACCACAAATGCTCATAGCATTAAAGTAAAAGGCTTCAACACCGCCTGCCAGGGATGGGCCCAAGGCGTACGCGAACTACGCAGCTACTTACAGCCCAGTGGCCACCAGGGGCTGATAAGTGCGTCAGAGTGTCAAGGAAGATAACAAATGACAACTAGATTAATCAAATTTTGCTTAGGGTCGAGAAAAAAGCTGGACTCAGTGAGTAACTGAGAAGACAGTTTGAAAAATAAATCATAAATGGCGGCACAGAGGAAAAAGGATAGAGCTCGATAGTGGTGCGAGCTGACCTGCCGGGCTGAGATGGTGAGGCCAGGGGCCGGTGCTCTGAGCAAGTGTGGCCCTCCTCCCAGGGGCCCCTACACAGAGAGCAGAAGACGGCATGGCAGGCTGGACAGGGCACGGATGTGGGCTCGCTCTCGGCACTGGGCCGCACACGACACACGGCCTGACACTCCAATACTGGGCACCAGGTTTTACTGGGGTCCAGCTGCACACCTGTGCAGGGAAAATCGTGTTCAGTCATGGAAACTGACACCCGTGAAGATCCCGACGGATGCTCCGTGGCTACAGGCGAGCGCTCTCCGTTTGTCCATGCAAACCCAAAATTATGCAGTAACTAAGATATCAACAGCATAAACCAAGCGATGGGTTCTTTGATAGCTGATTGTCTTCAGAATCTCCTTACGCAATGCTATCAGATTTCCAGGAACCTGAGATATTTCACTACAACCCATTTCGCCAAGGACATGCTACTCGAGAGTACCTCTTTCGAATTTCAGCCGCTGGTAGAGTTGAACTTGGTCTGCCGAAGCAAAGCTGGCAATCTGCAAGAACAGGGTGGGGGATGCAATGCGTTTGATGGGTTATTATTAGATTCAAGAGAAACATGGAACATTTCAGAGAGATACAGACAAACCTTTTTTGGACCATGGAATTACAGTCACTGCACAAGTGTTTTAAATAAACAACAAGCTTTGTGTACATCCTGTCATATCTCAAGTGGAAGAACGTGACATCCGGCAACATGCCTGCGAAGCATGTCTAAAAATACAGAAATAAGTAACCCAGCCGTATAGTGGAATGTTGTCAAAACAGACAAACCGTGACATATTGGCCAGTGAGGGAAATGTTTTTGTCAAAGTCTAACCAAAGTCAAACGAGCGGGCCTCAGCCAGGCTTCCTAAAAAGGGATCCTTACTCAATCGTCATGGAAACGGCATATATCTTTCATTAGACTTTAACTGGCCTTAACTTTAAGGAGGGAAAACAAAAAATCAAGCATTCCTGACTTATCTGGAGCTAGTCAGTGTTACAGACATCACGCTAAAGTGTCCAGCAGGAGGACAAAGAGGGGACAGAATGGCAAGACAGTGACATCTCAGCAGATAGCAGATGTAACATGCTTTTCCCAGTGCTGATGAATTTGATCCCCACCCCTTCATAGAGTACCTCAGAGTCTAGGAGGGCCCCGCTCTTCAGGCAAGCCATGTCGGGGCAGGTAATGGAGGTTCCCCCACCCTCACGAATCGCCAGCTGTACATATTGTTGCAGGCACTGGAAAGGGGAGCCAACATCATTTGCCAAATATTAGTCTTTAAGGCGTGTTACCTGTCTGACGTTTACCTTAGGTTGAAAGGCAGGTGCTGAGTTATACGTAAGCTAATGGAAAAAAAAACATTTTGAGACAAAGCGACCTTTGTAAGCATTACGACATTTATGGGTTTGATGTACTAATTACACTCGGCGGGGAAATTACTTTCACAGTTGCAATGGAAGGGGTAGGCTTCCTACTCGGAGCGTCACGAGAAACCTGATCTTTGTGTAAATAGCAGATATACCTCACCAAGCAAACTCTGTGCTCAAGCATGTTATTGCCAAAGGTCTTACGAGGTCCTTTTGTGATTTGTTTACAGTGACCTGGGTATCTGATTACCTGAGACCAGGTTTGAAAGCTGTGAAGTATCTTATATCAAGCAAGTTTAAATCACAGCTTCAGCAGGTAAAATGTGTTACACAGACTCATGAAACTACAGCCCAGTTTAAAGATTAATGTGCCAAATCCTTTTTAAAAAACCTATTGTGAGGCATGAATCTCTAATCTGAATACTCAATCCACAAGATGAATAAGGTCAAATAAAATCTATAAAATTAAGCAAGGCTTGCTGATTTTTTTGATTACGCAGCCGGCTAAAATAAGCGTTTAAGAGTGTCTTAAATTACACAGCTTGCACAGTAATTCTAGATTTTCCCCCACTGATTTAGCAGTTTTTGTTGAATCTAAAGTACTCCTCTCAACAGTACAACATCAAGACACTACCTAGGGGTTTTCTGCTAATTTTACATTAAATCCTACTTCCTGAAATCACCAGGGTTACTTTCTGCTCGGTTACAAGTGCGGCCAGTTGAGGCTTGACCTACAATGCATCAACAGTGCTAAAAGAACTTCACAGGACCATGGAGCCAGGACCCACCCAGGTGCAGAAAACGCAGCCGCAGCTCTGCAGTCTGCTCATCGCAGCTGATGCGCAGTCGGTGAGACACAGCTTGCAGAACATCCGAGCCTGTGAGGTGCCGGGGTCTGCCGGGGCCATGCTGCTGATTTCTGGGGCGGGATCCATCTCGCGTGCCTCTCGTTTTAGCTTGGCAGGTGCAAATGCAGGGAAGGTGTATACTCCATATTTCTGCCAGGAACAGAAAGGTCGCCCCCAATTGTTAGGGGACAGCCACTGCAATGGCACAAAAAACAGGTTCCCTGTTTCTTACGAGGACGCAGCAGGTCTAAAACCAGGAAACTACAGAATATTGGTGATGCTGAGTTAACTTCTCAGTAAAGAAAACACTGGCCTTTCCTTCCTCTCCCAGGAAGCCACCTGTTGCTCAATGTGAACCCAGCCCATCTGCCATTAATCAACTATATTCGGGTAGATTTAAAACCAGTGAAATTTAACAGTGTAATTGGGTTTCTTTTAGCAAAGATCTAAAGTGTATTTACATTTTATTATCAAATAATATAATTCTGTATCACACACTCTTAGCCTTAGGTGGTGGAGAATGTAACATAGAAAAAAGCTTTGGGTTCTAGAGAAATTAAGCAGAATTTTGTGGTTTTCATTGCGCAAGTGAGTTTAGTGACTTGTTGAATGAATTATTGATTTTATTTTCCTAAAGCAGCTCACTACTTCTCTCATCGTCTGCTGTTTGAAACAGTAAAGAATGTAATGATTTCAGAACCATTTGGGCTTTACTGGATCCTAGGTAAACCTTAGTTAATCCTAGATAAATTAATCTTCATCGGGCTGGGATTGAAAGATCTCCTCCACAGCTTTCAGCTAGAGACATTCTTCAGCCAATCCTTGACATGTAGTCCTGGGTACAGATGGGTCAGTACACCTTCAATGACGCACTTCGCAGAATGACCCACACTGTCCTACTCGCCCCCAGGGAACACTGATCGGCGCTGGGCAGATAAATCACCGCACTAACCGTGCATAGAGACAACGATGAGAATCAATCCCATACAATCCGGTCAAAAAAGCTGAGGCGAGCCGAGGTCTAATCTCGGATCAAGGCGGATTAGACTGATGAAAATTGCGAAGGTAAAACTAAAAGACAGCTCCCTCCCCGGCGACTGGAAACCTGCTGATCGCATATTACCGGTATCTCCACTGCATTACTCCCGGCAGTTTAATAAAGGGGAAAATGAATGATCGGATGGTAGACTGGGACACCCCCGCGAATATGCATATTGATTTCTGCACTGTCATTGTCCTGACGCTGAGCGCACGGCGTCCCGGCCGGACCGCACGATTCCCTGCAAACGACCCGATCCATCAATGCAGCGACGCACCGTGAAGTCCCTGACTTCAGGGTCATTTGCATTCAGGGAGGAAAGGTCAAGTGCAATTTGAGAACACTTATTATATTATGGGCTAGCAAATAGGACAAAAGCTGGATCTGATCCAGAGCGGGCCCACTTGCCACCCAGAAATTTACAACCGCAGTATTACAGGGCAAAGCTGATATAAAACCAACGCAAAACAAACATCCACCGGAAAGAGTGCCGTGCATGCAGTTCTTCTATATAACAACAAACAGGTTTTTATTAAGTTCCACATTTAAATAAACGAGTATTTAATATCGATTTAATGATGTTTTAACTGTATCCCGGAAATTGTTGGTCACCAAACATGTATGAAATGAAATGGTGCAGATGACGGTCCTACGAATGCAGTTCACCCTGATTTATAAAAATGCAACAGATATAGTAACATCTGAGAGCTATGAGTGGGTCATTCCTAAGTATGTCACAGAAGAAACATGGCTGCCCCCCCAACTTTCAACAAAAACTGATCAAAACAACCAGAAGAGTACAGAAATCACATTTTCGCAGCCCACAAGCTAGGAAGATCTAATCCGATTCAGATCTGTGAAAATTATGCCAGATTTCGTCCTTCTCGTTATAAGAAGACCGCATTTTTATTCTAACACCCGTTTTATATTAAAACGCCCATCTGACTATGATTAAGCGTGCACGAAAATGTTACACGGGTAGGTTTCAGCAAATGGATAATGCCGTGCATGGAAGACGATAAGGGGTAACCAGGCATCCAGGAGGCACCGGGTAAAAAAAGCCCAGCTTCCGTCGATGCAGCGATAGGATAAATAGTGCGGACGAAGGAGCCGCATGCGGATCGCCCTCACCTCACCGCGCTCGGCAGCCGCTCCTCGCCCGTCCCGTCGCCGCAGTGCTGGCGCATCGGGATGTCTGCAGACCAGCACGGCAGCCGACGCCAACGCACACCTACCGAAAACGGCTGCGGCCACCTCCAGCCGCCCGACGCCGAGAACCGCAAAGCCCGCTCCCCTGCCGCCCGGGCGCCTATATTGTAAATACCCCAAGGGGAGAATACAGCACTTCCTACTTCCTCATTCAGTATCGAAGCCAAGCTGCTTTTTTCTTTAACTCCTTGTGTATTGATGCACCATAACACGGATGGGTGATAAAGCCTTTTAAAGACTACAGACAAATATATACTGTTATAATTCCTAAACGTCGTTTGTTTGTTTTGGATAATATATAAGCTACATATTATAGGCCTATATATATTAATATGGTCAAACCAGAGCAAAATGATCAACACGAATAATAAACTTTTATAATAACAGTATTTTAAAATTATATTATTACCATTGTATTTATTTTAAAGGAGTGGTTAAAAACTGTAGTCACCGGTTTGTAACTGAGAAATGTCTTTGCTAATTCTTATATTCTCGTGTGTTTTTGTGTAAATGGGGTTTATGTTGAAAATCCATTACATTCATATGTATTAGGAATTAATATAGTGATTTACCTGTTGTGTCCCGACGATGTGCTGGGTAAGTCCATTCTCTGCCGATGCTGTCCTTAGAATATATCACGGTGACCCGACAGGTGGCATTGTTCAAAACAGGGAATAACCGCCCCCTATGAACTCAGCGCAGAGACGCCTCCTTCCTCACCGCGCTGCCTAATTAGTCATTTTTTGGGTTCCTTATACATTATTATATATTTTTATTCTGTATCATTTATAGGCGTATAGTTACTAATCATTCTGTAAAATATCAAGTCCAGTGTAGGACACAGGCCTAACTGTTAAATAAAGATTAGTGAGCGGACGTTAACAGGATAAATCGGTCATTTAAATATTGATAACTTTGGAGGCAATGCAATATAATGTTAAATAGAGTTAAGCCGAAAGTTAAAAGGTTTAATGTATGCGGCCTTCTGTACTTAGGTTTTTTAGGCAGGGATTCAAATAGGCAGTAAGGATCATAGACGTAAAAGCAATTGCACCCCCTACTGGTCAGACAAAATTTCTACTTGAACATATTAAGTCCAATAAAATGTAATTACTGTATATTGTAAAGGTTTATTTGAAATTTTGGCATGTGTTAGTCATAACAATTTATAACAATAATTCAATTGTAAATGTATTTACTATTTTTTACAAATTTATTTATCTTGATAAATGACTGGTTGGGCTCTCCCAGCTCAGGAGAAAAGCCTAGAGTTGCCTATGATAAGAATATTGTTAGCCTACTAATTTATGTATGGAATACATACATAAAGCTATAGAATGTGTCTTTTTAATATAATTATTCAAAAAATCTATAGAATTATTTAATTGAAATATAGATTATCAAATATGGCCTAATATACCTTACGGAGAAATAATGTTATCAATAAACATTTTATAAGTACTTCATTTTACACCATTGTCAGTTTAGATTTTAAAAAGTTATTTGGAAAGAATCATTTTTTATGTTTCCCAAGTTACCCTGCTTTCAGAAGCAACACAATCCATCGTATCAAATAGGAAAACAAAATGTTGAGTACTTTTTAATATGTTGTCTAATAAAAGCACCCTTTTCTTTTTCACTAGCAAGCATTTATCTTCATTTATGCCCCAGCTTGTCCATAGTTATGTCTTCAATTCTCCTTTTTTTCTCCTTCCTTCCTGGAAAAGTACAGTCACTCTATGCACGAATGCTGAAAGCTCCCTCCCTGAGGCAGCAGTATCACAGTCCGATGTTTGGCTCCAGCACCTGCGAAGCATGTCTGGATTACAGCTGACACTGAAGAGAGCGAGAGCTTCTTGCTGACCGGAAAGTTACCCGCTGTGGACCTGCTTCCTGCCAACTTAAGGGTTTTTTTATGGACCTGAGAGAAAAAGAAAAAATAAGATTGGAAAATTGAAACACAACCTATTTAAATAGCATATTGATTATAAACACTTTGACATAATGGAAACTGCATTTATAAACAGCATTTAATTCTCTGCTGATATTTAACACGCCCATCCTGATTAACTCAACACACCATCACTGTTCTAATGAAATAGCAAAGATGAAGATTGCTACCTATTGTATCAAATTTCATTTGGAGTTTTATTGTAGGTTGCCCAGTATGCTATTACAATTAGCATACAGACAGGGTCGTGGGGGTGGGGGGTTTCGGGCAGGGAGGGAGAACCTATAGTCCCAAATATTTAATTTGGATTCACGAATACCTCTGAATAAATAGACCGTTTTGCATAAATTATGAAGTTGCCGTCCCCCATCCTATGCCATTGCACACAGATCTGGAAATGCAGAATAGTATAGATCTGACACCTGGCAGGAAAAGCAGCACTTTTAAAGGATATTGTTTGGCAGATTAAACCAATGGGGGAGCAGGTCTTCTTTGACACACTGCATAATGTTTCATATTTATAACGAGCAAAAGCTGCAAGGCGAGATATATCTATACCCCCATCTGAATTTTCATCTGATGCAACAATTCCCCACGGTAACCAAGGACGTTGCATTCATCAGAGGATACAGTTACCAAGAACGCGGTTGTTATGGTCCAGAGTAGTTGATTGGGCATCTGTTTCCTGGGCTCTGTTGATTTGGCCCTGGCCTTGCAATCTGACTCTTCCACTTGTGCTGAATGATCCAAAAGAATTCCCTGGCCAGCCTTGGACGTTCCGCGGTTTTTAAAGAGGCCGCTTATCTCATCAAAACGCCCCGGTCTTCCCATCTATTACTCCAGAGCTGCAGCAGTGCACTCTGTGATGATGTCACCACTCCTCCAGGATTAATTACGGGTTAGCTGAGGTGATACTGGGATCTAAAGAGATCCTGGTTTTTCAGATTATCACATCCTAAGCTCCATGAACAGCTCTGTGTAATGAGCAGTTTAGATCTTGATACCATGAACACCATACTGTCACAAAAAGCCTCATATACTCTAATGAGTTAGTACTATCTTGAGATAAATGAAAATAAGATAGATAGATAGATAGATAGTTAGATAGATAGATAGATAGATAGATAGATAGATAGAGATACTTTATTTATCCCGGAGGCAATTTAGGAATACTTTAGTTACTGTAATAAGTAATAATAATACTGTAATAATTTAAGTTACTGTAATGTTACATTTTTGCAGTGATCTAAAAAAAATTACCAGGCCTAGTGTATAAATCCGCCGAATTATTATAACGAACACGAGTTAATTCCTGTCGCATGCGGTCTTATAATGACCCATAACAATGACGCTCACTTTCGCCTATCCAGTCTAAAAAGGAAACACCGCGTTTGTACATCCCAAACGAATTCCACAGCACCGGCCAACAAGGCCAATTCTAGTCCTAATGATGACAGCTTATTTACAGAACAAGGACATCTGAATACATGTGTTTGGCAATCGGCTTTCTAATATGGGGTTATCCTTAACAAACATTTTAAATAATACAGAAAGGTGCATAAAGTTCAACCCAGAAGGAAGACACACAACTAAATATAGGCCTGTGGTCGATATAGAGAATCAAAACTGCAGGGAAAAAAACTATTTAGAAAAAAAATGCATCTAAAATAACTTTCTAAAAATGAAATCTTTCTTCCTACAAGCATGTGTGTGCGCCTATCGTGTAGCACTCGCGGAGCTCACGGTTAAATCGACTTGCGGGCGTTCTTTCGGTCTCCGCATCTTGGTTGTAAACCAATCTGTCAGCCGCCATAATGAACATATTTGTCGTCGTGCGGTGAAGTAAAAATAGAGTCATGATCTGATTTAAGAAGGATCGGGAGTATCACGATGAAGTACAGACTACTATCATCTAGGAGAACACCCAAGAGACTCGACCGGCTAGGGGGTCACTTCCTTCTCCGCAATGAACTGCTTGAGCAGGAAAGAGCGCTCCTATCTGGTGAATGCCCACTGCGAGGTAGAGGAGAGGGATGTGGAGAAAAAGGAGCGCTGTTATGTTACCTGGCTGGATCTGGTGATGGAAACAAGACCAGAGCAAAAGTAGGTCTACGTGATGATCTCCTGCTGCAATCTGTCGAGAACATTTTAGCTTAGCGAGGATATTGGGGTCATTCGTTTTTGCTTTGAATTGGTAAAGTTCTTGATAAACCGCGGAATATAAATGATGAACTATTTAATATTAAAAATATGCTGTGCAGACTAACACTGCGGTTATATCAGTACACTATACTTAATGTTATAAACGTAAAGTATTGTTGGTGTCCTGTAATGATTGTGGCTCGTAGATATAACAAACTGATTCATTTTCAATCACTGATTATGAAACGGTGTATGACAGTCGCATATCGCTATAACATCCCGTTTTTCCATTTCCGTTTGCTGTCTTTAGCACAACTTTATCTGAAAATAAGACCTTGCCAAAAGAGAGCTACACTCAGAGGCAAGTGGATCACTTTTTAGTGCAAAGGTTCCTAGACAAGAGGATCCGAATGGGCAGGCTGGGACAGAGAATGGAAGAGTATCATCTGCCGTACCGGAATGTGCTCCCAGTGCCCATGTTCGTGCCCAGGAATGTGGCATCGCCCCGGGACTCGCAGCGCACGCCCACCCCTGAGGAGTTGGAGAGGGGGCGGTCAAGCGGCGTGTGTGCAGACAAGAAAGACGTCTCAGAGATCACAAAAGACATACCCAAAGTCGTCCAGCCAAGCCGGGTGAACTTCCGAGCGTCTCTTCTAATCAGCCCTCCGGGAGAGTCCATGGAGACACTGCAGAGACGCTAGGGGGCAGCTTGCGGCCACCCGTTCACCGCGTCCAACACTCGGACTGGAGATCGGGGGGAAACAAACAGGTCTATAAAAATGCATAAAATATCATTCTGTATTCTAACCAGTATCCAGGTTTTATTTTATGGTTTCTGGCTTGAAAGTTTTTATGAGAAGTAATACAAGTGAAGCGGACAATATCGGCTAATTTCTTCGAATCTCACGTCACCAGTAATGCATGACACATAAATACAAAAATGCAACAACAATAATAATAATTTAGATTGTGATATACTTTTTTGTAACACCTTAACAGTTTCATTTTATAAAAAAGATTTAAAGCCTAATTTCTGGTAAATATATTTGGTGTCACAGCAGGGCCGTTTGACCCCTCCCTCAGAATTTCGGTTTTAAACTTTCTTCGGTTCACATGCTCTGCTTTTTTCTCTGTGGGTTTCCTCTGGATTCTCTGGGTTTTCTCCAGCAGCCCAAATACGCACTGGTAGTTAACTGGCATCTTCAATTTGCCGCTACTTTCTGGATTTGTGTAGCTCAGATGGACTTCCATTCTGCCCAGGATGTATCCAAGTCTCGTACTGCCTGCTTCAGACTCCAGCACCCCAGATCCTGACCAGGATAAGTACTAAGAAGATGGATATTTGCTGCTTGAAATATGGAGCGTAACATAATCATATAAACATCGACTATAAGATGTGTAGACCACTCACCACACTGCTACGATCTTAGTATGCTGTAAAAGTTATAGTATGGTTTCAAAAAAAGACAGAATTGCCATGTTGGCCAGAAATACGTTTTATTCCCACATTGAAATACAGTACTGTTTTGGGCCAAATATTATATGGCCCAGACTACAAATCGACCTGTCCTGACGACAAGCCAATCCATACAGGGAAGGATACAGGCAGACAAGAGGAGTGATATCACTGACCAGGCTGTAAAACATGGCACTGAGAAGTACATATATACAGGACTAACTATAGGGGCTTACACGATGCCGGTGAGGATGATTAGCACAATATGGTTGGAAACAACGAAAGACCTGCCTGGGCAGAATCAGGATGGATCCGGAGGACCAGCAGCGACCCCTGCTGGTCATACCGGGAAATTGACATTACGGGTCGCGACACAACCCCCCACTTTTTTGGCAAATAATATTTGGAAAATGTTCTAGGAATACCAAATTTTAGCTTTATAAAGACAAATTTTAACTGACAAGAACATATAAAAAGTTATCCATATCACTGCTTAAAAAGCAACCACGGGTGCTCGCATTACAATAAGTGTTTTAAACAGTAAACATTCCAATAAACAAATGTAGGTTTGTTATTTATATGGGGAGAGGATAGATAGTCAATGTTACAAACTCCACAACCGTAGAGGGCGCAGAATGTTTTTGATGCAGCAGACGCACATAAGCGCAAAAAATGTATTGTGGTGAGTGGTTGAGTGATTTTAATAAGGGAGATCACAGCTTTTTTAAATGGAAGCTACTCCCTTTAACAACAGCCACTATTGGTTTAATACTAGCAGCAGCACAGACTCGGAAGCCAACATTTACACAACACTCATGGTGCAAAAGCAAAGACAAAGATAAACAATACCAAACACAGGAAAAACTGATAATATTTAAATAACAGAGGAGGCAGGCCTCTGGCCAGCCTCAAAACCAAGACCAAAGAGATCACAGTGTTAAGGGTGCACACTCAGCTCATTGAGCTAAACAGCAGTCTGAGGAACAGGGAAAATGCACTAGGAACATAGAACTAAAACAGAGGATGGAACAGGATGGCCAGCAGCACCTGCTGGTCAAGCAGGGAAGAGACATGAAGGGCGGGGAAGGACAGGCAGACCCTGACATCATCATAGAGGAGATTCTTATTTTAACACTCTTAGCAAAGTACACACTAATTTTCCACATGGGCACCATTTCCTCACATAACCAGTATGCCAAGTTATCTACATCGTTACATGGTAGAATCAAAAAAGTTGTTACAAGTTTGAATATTCAGGTTTACTTTTCAACTTGACTAATTTCATCTAGCAGCAAAGGTAGCCCCCTCTTCACCATCCTCTTCTCCCCCTTCTTCATCATCACCATCATCTTCTCCCCCTTCTTCATCATCACCACCTCATATGTATCACTTGGATATAAAATGCAGTGTTGATGTACCAGCATAAATAAAACTGCCAAAAGCTGGTGATTATTTTTGAGTTCTGAATTATGAACCACATGATCTACACCTGCTTCATTATGTACGTAGTTCTGATTTTGAATTCATAATAAAATGTTTCTGAAAAAGAAATCCTGAACGTCAACAGGAGCTTCCAAGAAAAACGCTTACTGAATGATGGACTAGATGGAATAATGACTCATTCGTAATTCTGGACTGACAGGTAAGTCAAATATCAAATCTGGTTTTACACTCTTGGTTACAAATTGCAATATGCAAGTCAACAATTTCCACTTTAGTTGCATTCAACAGATGATAAGGTAATGTCCAGCAATAAGAAAGATATTTTTTTCCATTTGAATCTTTTGCTTCAAGATCATTTCAGTTTTGATTTGCAAAATAATGAGCACATTATTACTAAATATATGAATTTTCCTTATTTAATTATTTTTTCTGAAATGTCAGTGTAAATACAACCAAGTCTGAGTGAATGACTATTTCTTGGATTTATGTAATACAGTTGCATGTGTTTCACTGTTAAGTATTGGACAAGCAGCTATGGATGGCTTTATGCTCAAATACATCCCATGTCTATACAGCTATCTCAAAGTGTTTTATGAAAGCTTAAGCGACTACAACACCACAAGCAGATTGAAATTATCAGGCTGTTGAAGGTAATTGCATAACATCTCTATCAAGAAAACTCGTATAATGTACCATTGTCTTTTAACAATATACTGATGTAAAAAAAAACATTCCTGGTGGACATGGATGGCACCTTCATGTAGAATGCTGAGGTGTCCCAGCCTGATCCCAGGCCAGCTTCAGGTCATTGTAGGCTGTGCTCAGCATAACAAAGCTAAACATCAGTAGAGTCTTAATCAAGCATCGAGGGCTTGTTTACGCTACTTCAGCTGGAAATCTGCTGAGATACACGAAAGGCTAAAGAGGGTCATCTGTCACACAGGCCAGGGTGCAAAAAATAATTAAGCAGCTATATTTTGCTATTCTCCTCAAGCATACCTCCTCATGTAGGAAGCGCGGAGTCAGCGCTGATTCGGGACTCCTCATTGGTGATCACAGAAATGCGACACTTTTACCATTTTGACAGCGTAGTGTGTGGCTCTGTGGGTTAAGGTACTGTGCTTCTCATCAGGTTGTTGGTTTGGGTCCCAGGCTTGGCAGAGCAGTTTCAACGTGGGGCCTAATTGCTCTAGGGACGTCCTTAATTGTTTGTTATTTTGGACAAAAGCATCTTCTAAATAAATGTAAACTGTTAATGTGCTAATTAATGCAAGGACAATGATTCAGGGTTACAATGAATTAACCTAAAAACTGAGAATTTAATTAATACAATGAATGAGAGGATAGTAGAATATTATTCAACACTCAAGAAAAAAGAACACAAAGAATTAGTTGATAATTTTATAATTTACCACAGCACACACCCTAACCAGGATTTCTGTTGAGATATTGATAATACACAGCTCAAAGGTACAACATCACACCTCTGACATCATCCACTTCAGATGTCTGTCTTATTTTAACCATGATTTAAGAGTTAATTGGTAATACAGCTATGATCTTAT